>OZ023185.1:14984712-15579074 GCA_963995505.1 Hypericum androsaemum
TGTTGCTCATAAATCAAAACAAACTAAACAAACTTTGAATTAGAAAAGGGATTGGGAATTTTTCTTTTTCTAAAATTACCGTTATTTTTTCCTTAATTTATAACATAACCTTATTTTCAAATTGTATAATTTAAAACTCTTAATTCAATTGTAACATTGATTCCCCTTAAAAAAAAGGGCAAATTACTCTCACGTCCCTGACCTTTGGTCACCCTCCCCCTAGGGTCCCTGACTTTTGGAAAATGATTGTCCCGTCCCTAAGTTTTGATGATAATAGACTCTCGGGTCCCTGGCTGACATCATCAGCTCTTTTTTTCATTTTTTGTCATGAAAATGACCAAAATACCCTTAAACAAAAAATAAAAAATTTACCTTCTTCAACCTTTGACTAAGAACAACTAACAACCAAAAATCAATCCAAAAATAAGATCAAACTAACAAAAATTAATAACACAATCAAGAACATCAATTAATTGGGAGAGGATTTGTTTGATGCATCAACCAAGAACACCCAGCTGTCGTAGAACTTTGAAGAAAACCATTAAGAAAACTACGCGGTTTGTTTTATTCTCCGTGAAATTTGTTAGTAAATTTTTTTAGTAGAATTAGTTTTAGCAGCTCTGTTCTAATAATACAACAGCTAATAGTTGCAGTGCTCGCTTGTGCTACAGCAATTAAAAGTTGCAGTGCTCATTTGAGCAACAGCAATCTAAAGTTGTTGAGAAAGCTTTGTATCGTTCAACCCCGTTGAACGTCATTGTCTCCAAGACAACAACAACAGTACTAAGAAGCTTCCCTTTCCCCATCCCTCAACAACCCAGCAAGCTCCTTCCTTGGCAATTAGGCCAAACCTCCTTCTTCCCCCTCCTCGTCCTCCTCCCCCTAGGCTTCCCCCCCGGCTTCCCCCTCCGTCGACGCCTCCCTCGCCATCTCCACCACCAGATCTGCTCAGAAGCGCTCCACTAAGGACCGCCACACCAAGGTCGTTGGCGAGACCATCGAGTGGCTCCTCCACCAGGCCAAGCTCGGGATCGTCGGTGCCACCGGGACGGGGACCATTCCGGCCAACTTCTCCAGCTTGAACGTCTCCGTCAGGAGCAGCGGGTCCACCCTCTCTGCGCCTTCCTCCAACTCGGGCGTCGGGCTATTACCACCCTCAGTACGAAGAAGAAGGGTTCGCCCAAACGGCTGCCTTTCTAGGGTTTCATGGCCAGCAGCATCAGATAGCCGAGGCCTTGCCCGGGAGCGGAGGAGAAGAACGAAAAACTTGGAGCGAGAAAAAATCCTAGATCCAAAATTTTAATTAATTGAGTGATTTTCAAATTTGTCGTGATTTTCAATTCTTGATGTTTTTGGTTGTGTTCTTGATTTTAATTAGTTTGATCTTATTTTTGGGTTGATTTTTTGTTGTTGGTGATTTTTTTTATTTTTTGTTTAAGGATATTTTGGTCATTTCCATGACCAAAAATGAAAAAAAAAGCCGATGACGTCAGCTAGGGACCCGAGAGTCTATTATCATCAAAACTTAGGGACGGGACAATCATTTTCCAAAAGTCAGGGACCCTAGGGGGAGGGTAACCAAAGGTCAGGGACGTGAGAGTAATTTGTCCTAAAAAAAATTATAACTCTAATGCTGACATTTTTAAGGCCTGTCTCAAATATATCAAAGAAGTAAGATGAAGATTTGAATCTAGTCAAGTATTAGAGTCCAAATCATAAAATTTTTAAGGGCAAATTACGCTAGGGTCCTTCGTATTTGGTAAAATCTATGATGCGGTGCCCTATTTTTCAAACTGCATGTAGCCGTCTTCTCTGTTTGGTTTTATTATACTCTTGTGTCTCTCATTGACGTCATAATAGATCTTTTTTATGTAAATGGCTTTGATGCCCTTACCAAAATTTATAAAAAATTGTTAAATCTCTCCCTCCTCCACGTCGGCTCTGCTCTCCGTCCTCCACCCGGTCATGACAGCTACTCTGTTGAGCTAAGAAGCAGTTGCTTTGAGCCAGTGCAGCGATGATGGAGGATATTAAGACCTTGTCGTCGAGCATGGCAATGACAATCTCGAGGAGCTTCTTCCACTCGTGGATCCGCTTGATCCCATCATGGATCGTGTTGCAGACGTCGAGGGCCTTGAAGCTCCAGTTGAAGAAGCCCTAGATGAGGCATTTCGGGAGGTGCCTCTCTCATGGCAGCTCAGAAACCCCTCTAGGAGGGCACAGATCCACAGCAGGGAAATCACTAGCCCAAGCGTGTCTGAGAACCGCTCCCCAATTTTTTGGTAAAAAGTGTCGAGGTTGGGCAGCGGGAGTGAGGCTGGTCTATGACGGCGATGGTGGCGTGGTGGTGGTCTCTCCAAAGGCCTATGATTGAACGACCTGACGACATCGATGAGAAATCAAAAATGGGGGATGGGAGGAAGGCTGGGAGCTTGTTGATTAGGAATGGGTGAACAACCCAACCTTTGGAACATCCTATAGCCCCAGGTGGCGAAGAGCCGACATCAAGATGTCAAACCTTCCTCTCGATGTGATTTCTTGGGAAAGATTAGAACGTTATCCCTAGAGTAACTTTTATCCATTGAATAGCTCGTCTAAAAAGTTTCAGAACAACTTTTTTTTTAATTTCTTCTTGAAATTATTATAGGTTCCAAATGTAGTTAGCAATCCATAAAAACTCCAGCTACAAGAACCAAATTTTTGGGCGAGATCAAAGGAAGGTGAGATCAGGGCCATCGTGGGTGGTGGTGATGGTGACGTCGAGAAGGCCGATGACCAGAAGAGTATAACAATCATCTCAAGATAAAATAATAATAAAGTGATCGATGACGTTATCGAGGAATCTGAGAATATAATAAAACCAAACATATGAGACATAAATATGCATGTTGAAAAATAAGGGACCGCATCATGAATATTACTAACCACGAGGAACGCTATCATAATTTGCCCAATTTTGGAAAACATAATTCAAACTGCGTTCTGTTAACGATGTATATATAACTTCTGTCATGAAGTGGATTATCCAGTCGTTAAATTTAAAAAAATTAAAGTCACATCACATATATAATTTAGTATACCAGCATTTGTATAATTACTTCGATGGAAGTTTCACAATTAATGAGAAATCATAATGAGGTAAGTCTTTTTTATTGGATGCCACATATAACTGATGTTAAGAAATTTCGGTAGCAGATAATTACCGTATTAATTATTATAGTAATTTACCGATGCAATTAAATAATTTATACGAAGTTACTATAGTAAATTAAGGTACAAATAATTTACCATGACACAAACTTTATTATAAATCAAATATTACACACTTGTCAAACGTTTTCACTTTTATTTCACTGACTAACAACTCTCACTGTAACTACCCAAAATAATGAGACCGGATTGAGTGGAGACTAAAAATTTTTTGTCCACAGGTGGGGACTATATTCTTAACCATTAGATTCATTTGGATGTTCAATTTCTAAAATCTGATGGTCCAAAATCATCAGGGACATTATTGACTTTTTTACCCAAGTAAATATCAATTTCTAAAAATAATTCTCTTCCTCTCCCATATCAATTCAAAAATTTTGGCCCAACCTCCCACGTTTCCCTCCCACTCTTTCATTAGTTTCCTTTTCCTCGCCATCTCCTCTTCCGTGACCGCCGCTCGTCGTTGCTCGCTTTCGCCTCCGTGACCGCCACCCGTCGTTGCTCGCCTTCCCCTCCGTGACTGCACCCCGTCGTTGCTCGCCTTCCCCTCCGTGACCGCCACCCGTCCGTGCTCACTTTCCCCTCCGTGATCGTCACCACTCCGTCATGAAAACCCCTCCGTAACGACCACCCCTTATTCTAACGCTGCTCTCCGTGCTCGACTGCCCCTCCGTGTCCGCCATCCCTCCGTGACCGCCACCCGTCCGGATCTCTCTCTAGTGCTCCAGTAGTCTCCTTCCTTTCCGTGGCGAGAAGCGACCCGATTGAAGGAGCAATCTTTTTTTGCGGGCTATCCAAAGGTGCAATTTTTTCCTCCAAGTTGTGTCTCTTGTTAGCAGAGATATTGGTTTTTCCTGTTTGTCAGATTAGGGTTTACAAGCGTCGAATGGTCCTCGGTTGTTCATTGGTTTATGCTCTTGTGTCCTTGTCTATTTTTTAATGTTAACAAGTGATTTTATCGCACTGTTCCGACATGCAAGTCTTGTCTGGAAGTTCAATGATGAAGAATTTGAAGAAGAAGCCAAAGGCTGCAGAGAAGATCATAAGAGATGACAAGGGTGAACCTCAAAAAGAAAAGGTACTAATTTTTGATTTATTTGTAGGCTGAATGATGTACAATATTGTGGAAGATTTGATGTATCAATGTTTTGGGATTTCGTTTGTTTTCATCTTTGTTTTTAGCTAGCTGTTGCGATATTGGTTTTTAGGTATTTACATACTGATTTTAGATGTGTTGATAAGAGGTTGATGATTTATTGATATTAGTTTTTAGCTGTAGTGGTATTAGTTTTTCATTGTTTGATATTGGTTTGACGATGTAATGATGTTGATATTTTGGATGTTGAAATTGGTTTGACGATATATCGATATTAGTTTTTAATTGTATTTATATTAGTTTGACGATGTATTGATATTGGTTGTAGACTGTATTATTATTTGTTATTTATTGTATTGATTTTGGTTTGACTATGTGTTGAAATTGGTTATAGGCTGTATTGTTATTGGTTTGACGATGTATTGATATTAGTTTTCTGTTGTATTGATATTGGTTTGACGATGCATTGATATTAGTTATAGGCTGTAATGATATTGGTTTGAAAGTTTATTGATATTTGTTTGAATTTTTTTAATTTTTATTGTAGAGTTTTGTGCTATTTTGCAAGCCCACCAAGATAATTAGTGTGAATGAATTTTTGCATAACTAAACCTCTCGCGCGTCAAAGGAACAAAGAAGTGGGTACATACGAATGGCTGGATTTGGGTTTCTATTGGAGTTAACTGGCCTGGATCCTGATCCAATCGACTTGATGGAAGTTTTCAAAGTCTGTAAATTTTCGAAAAAGAAGTTTGTTTTATCTGATGAGCATGTCAGAAGAATGTACGATTTGGATTTTGGGAATGAAGATGTCATTTTTGAAAAATGATTGACTCCAGCAGAAAGGAAAAAATTAAAGACAGAAGCTACTAAATTGGGGCTGATGTCAAGCGATGGTTATTATCTAATGTTTATCGGCTTGTTGCAGACTTATTTTGTCTGTATATACGCTCATTTTACACATTGAAACGTTATTTGCTTGAGTATGTTTCGATATTAATTTTAGTCTATTTACAAACTGGTTTGAGTATGTGTCGATGTTGGTTTGAGTATGTATTATGATTGGTGTGCGTTTTGATTGATATTGATTTTTACAATATGCCAAGTTCATAATTGGTTTATTGGTTTTAGTCTTGAGATGTGGAGATATTGGTTTATAGCTGTGGAGATATTGGTTTTCAGCTGTAGAGATATTGGTTTTCAGGTCTGCTGAGATTGATATTTAGGTGTATCGTTATTGTTTTACTTTGAGTGATATTGGTAGTCCAATTTTCACATCCCACAGGCCTAGCGATATTGGTCTTCAGCTACAGGAATATTAGTTTTTTGCAGTAGTGATATTGGTTTTCAGCTGAATTGATATTATTTTTAATCGGTACCAATATTAATTTTGATCTGTAGCGATATTGGTCTTCAGCTACAGTAATATTGAATTTTTGCTGTAGTGATATTAGTTTTCAGCTGAATTGATATTATTTTTAGTCGGTACCGATATTGGTTTTGATCTGTAGCGATATTGGTCCTCAGCTGCAGGAATATTGGGTTTTAGTTGTAGTGATATTAGTTTTGAGCTGAATTGATATTAGTTTCAGTCTGTAATGATATTGGTTTTGTGATATGGAGATATTGATTTTAAGATGTACCAATATCATAAATAACATGATGTTCAAATTTAAGATAAGCTAAAAAAAATTTCAAATGTTAAGCAATAACATGATGTTAACTTTTGGACAATCTTTTGGTCTATACAATATTCCAAGTTCAAAAATAGTTTAGTGGTTGATTCAAATCTATGTCCATGCAATTTTTTTCTTGTATTGTCTGCTGGTTCAAGACATCAGTATGACTGGTTTGTTGCTTCTGTTTTGTCTTCTGATGCTTTGCAATTGCTTTTTGCCGACCAACCTCATTACTGCTTTTCAATCTCTTTCTTGACTTGTTCGAATTTACACGTTTCTTTATACATTTTCTCTATGCTTTGGATGTTGCCTGGACATCTTCACCTTTTGGACAATCTTTTGGTCTATACAATATTCCAAGTTCAAAAATAGTTTAGTGGTTGATTCAAATCTATGTCCATGCAATTTTTTTCTTGTATTGTCTGCTGGTTCAAGACATCAGTATGACTGGTTTGTTGCTTCTGTTTTGTCTTCTGATGCTTTGCAATTGCTTTTTGCCGACCAACCTCATTACTGCTTTTCAATCTCTTTCTTGACTTGTTCGAATTTACACGTTTCTTTATACATTTTCTCTATGCTTTGGATGTTGCCTGGACATCTTCACCTTGTTATGCTTGAGGTGTTTTAATATTTAGTAAAAAGATGATAATAAATCAAGTAACGATTAACGAATTCAAGCGAGCGATGTTTACCAATATCAATAAAGCTAAAACCAATATCACTACAGCGTCAAACCAATATCACTAAAGCTACAAAATAATATCAATAAAGATGGAAACTAATATTAATAACGCCTCAAAACAACTATCACTAAACGTACAAAAAAATATCAATAAAGCTGAAAACCAGGATGAAGCTGAAAAGCTATATAAGGACAGCCAAAAAATAATATCAAAACTGCTATAAACTAATATCACTACATCGTCAAACCAGTATCACTACAGCGTCAAACCAATATCAATACAACGCTAAACTAATATAAATACAACAGAAATCAATATCACTACATCGTCAAACCAATATCAATACAACAGAAACCAATATCATTACAGCGTCAAACCAATATCAATACAACGCCAAACCAATATCAATACAACAGAAACCAATATCACTACATCGTCAAACCAATATCACTACATCGTCAAACCAATATCAATACAACAGAAATCAATATCACTACAGCGTCAAACCAATATCAATACAACGCCAAACTAATATCAATACAACAGAAACCAATATCACTACATCGTCAAACCATTATCACTACATCGTCAAACCAATATCACTACAGCGTCAAACCAATATCAATACAATGCCAAACCAATATCAATACAACAGAAACCAATACCACTACATCGTCAAACCAATATCACTACATCGTCAAACCAATATCAATACAACAGAAACCAATATCACTACAGCGTCAAACCAATATCATTATAGCGTCAAACCAATATCAATACAATGCCAAACCAATATCAATACAACGCCAAACCAATATCAATACAACAGAAACTAATGCCACTACATCGTCAAACCAATATCACTACAGCGTCAAACCAATATCACTACAGCGTCAAACTAATATCAATACAATGCCAAACCAATATCAATACAACAAAAATCAATATTAATAAAGCGCAAAGCCAATAGCACTACAGGCTAAAACCAATATCCCTGCATATTAAAACCATGCAATTGAAGCTAAAAACCAATTTTGCTACATCGTACATCTCAAAAACAATTTCCCTGCATCTTAAAACCAATAACTTTAAAGTTCACAGATAACATGGAAACTAAATAACAAAAAATATAGATAAAGTAAAGGATCAACCGGGGGAGGTCGACGGTGACCAGCTTCTCAGAGAACACCGGAAGCCTCCCAAAATGAGCTTGAATTCGAGTTAGACCCTGGAGGCTGAAGCAACAAACCAGCGAAGGACGAAGGTGGCGGGAGACGGTCCATGAAGTACCAAACAACACCGTTCAACTCTGATCTAGACCAAATCTACCAGATCTGGAAAAAAGAGAAAATAAAATAAAAGGAGAAAAAGTGCGCAACTTTGGGGAAAAGAAGAGGAAGAATCCCGAAGGAGGAAGAAGATGAGGAAGAAGAGAGGTAAGGAAGAATTCCGAAGGAGGAAGAATCCCATGGATTTTCGTTTTAGGGATTTTCCTTTAGAGAAAAAGTAGCTGCTAGGGTTTTTGATATTGGTGAAAAGTCCTCCTTACTGGAAGTTGAAGAGTCCTCCACGTTTATTGGTGGTCATTGTTTACCTTTTTTGAAATTTTCATAATTTTTATTCCTGATATTATTTCTATTAGTTTTCCAAAATTACCCTTAATAAATTTATTAATACCTAGATTGTCATCATCTCTCCTTTAGTCCCCAAACTTGGGGACTACTCTTGTCCCCATCAAATCCTTCCCCCAAAATAATACCCGAATAACCTTTTTATTTCTGCCCCTCTATATATCTCTCTTATTTTTTGCCTTTTTTTTCTGGGCTGGTTTTTGAACCAACCACTTAACACTTGCGGTGAAATGACTTGTACTTGGGATATTAAATTCAAATCTCACGAACGCAAAAAAAATATTATTGAAAAAATTATCATATAAATAGAATTTGATAGTATTAAAAAAGACCATTCAACACCTAATTTATACTAAAGTACAGCCATGGCCACCAACTCAACAGGAACCCACGATCCAAATTTATGTGGTAGTAACAATTGATGACTTTTCAACAATGGATAAGCCTTTCCTCAATCGCCATGCTTTTCGAGGAACTTGATGAGAAGCTCATTCACCTCCTTTGGCATCTGTTCCTGAACGAAATGATTCCCTTCTTCCATGAAGACAATTTCAAGATCAGGCACAAAGTTCTTAATTTCTCCGCTCCTAATGAATTCCTCCGTCCCTGGAAACTTCAATAAGTAGTCCTTTTCTCCCATGATCAACAATGCCGGGGCTGCAACTTTAGGGTCAGTTATGTTGATGTCTACTCCCAACTTCCTACAAAACCAAGTATCAAGCAACAAGTCATTTAGAGCTGCCAAAAAGGTACTTGTCCGTATGACACAATGCGTATATGAATTGGCGAGAATTCAGGGTACCTGTAAGGAATCTGCAGTGCATAACGGAACCCGGATTTCTCGTACAAAGATGCATAGGCTGCAAGATCTTCTTCGGAGAACCAAGGTGGTAAAGGAGTAGACGGATCGACCAAGTCCATGATTTCCTGGTCCTCTGCAGCTGTAGGTGGTTCTGTTCCAGAGAAGAGTGTGTATATGTTCTTTATCACTGTCTTAACATCCAACCGGCCGAAGTCCGCTTCAGCTCGCCCTGGCTCCTATGATTGATTATACCGCGATTAGTCCGAAACCAGTACATATAACCGTGTGAAAATTAGGTACTTTTGTGCTCTTAGTTCTAACCTGCCACCTTGCTATGTAGAAACCTTCGGGCATGAGGTCCAAGCGGATCATACCGGGACCCGGCAGCATGAACGGAATACCTAGTGTTACAACTCCGGACACCCTATCCGGATGAACGGCCGCCGCCAAGTAAGCCGGTATCGCCCCGAAATCCTTCCCGACAAGGAATGCCTGAAGATAGGAAACAGTCAGAATGCTATCTGCTGCAACTCACAGTTGAAGAGTCATAAATCTATCTACCTTGGGGATGCTTAAAGCGTCGAGAAGGGCAACGATGTCTTCAATTAGGTCCATGAAGGTTGCTTTCTCCGGCTCGGCTGGATGCTCCGACAGCCCATATCCCCTGAAGTCGATGGCTATGGCTCGGTAACCAGCTTCCGCAACAGCAACCATCTGGCGTCTCCATGTGTACCAGATTTCCGGGAACCCGTGTAAGAACAGCACCACCTTAGAACCTGCTCACACGATTTCCTTGCACGTTAATTATGGACAGGAATTTAACATGGACTTTTGTTAATTCGTATACGCGTTGTGTGAATCGGACTGAGTGTCTTTTGGCATGAAAAATTATTTAAAACATTCAAATAAATTCGCTTAAGATTTATATTAATTTAAAATTAGTTTTAAATACGAACGTTATGCTAATTTATTTGAATTAAATATATTAACTTTTGAAATACCAAAATTTTGCAGCATAATTAACATACCGGTGCCAACTTCAGCAACATGTAGCTTGAGCCCTCTAACTTCAACATGGGAGTGAGTAATCTTTTCCATGGTTGGAGGCAGAGAGTTTTTGGGTGGCAATTTGTGGAAGAGCAGATGGAGGTGATTGGTAGGCTTCGTGACTCATGTATATATAGTGCATGAGATGAGATTGATGGGAGAGCCAACGACCAAGGGACGAAGGTGACTTCTGTGTGGTAAAACCAAGTGAAAGTTCTTACATACGTTGAAGTCGACAAGACAACCAAATCCGACATGAATGGCATCTGGTCGCATGGCCTGCAATGATGTTTGTTTTGTCTCTTCCAGGAGGATATGGATAGGTTGGTGTTACTCCAAAAACAAGTAACCGTATATTATTAAAATTTCTATATCCAACTGTTGGAGAATTGGTTTATTAACCAATGAAGAGATGGCCAAATACAATTGAGTGTATTGGGCTTTGGCCCAAATATTTAATTAGAGGGAGAATCCTAATTAAATATAATATCTAAGTTATTAGAAGACAACTTTGAGCTAATTAAATTGGAGGTCACACCAATTGATTTTAGGTGTTTGTGAGATCAATACGAAGTACGTTGATAGAGCTTCGTAACGATATATAACACTTGCGAAAATCCAATTCTCGAGGTGAATGGAAATTGGCTTTAAAGTGGTATGGTTGTTAATGAAATAAGCACAATCCCAAATTGGTTAGCGCACCATGCTGAGACAAGTTTATAAGGGACTAGAAGTCTAGCATGGGTAAACTGGTGGAGGAGGGAGAAGCTTCTCGCGCCGTCCGTCTGGCCGGCCGGCCGGCTTGGCTCGGCTCGGCACGCACGCGCACGCGCCCCGCCCTGTCTCGGACCGGGCCGGGCCGGGCTCGGGCTCAGGTTGCGGATTTCGGATTGCGGGTTTGTGGAAATTATTCCAGGGTCTTATCTTTTTAGAGCTGGGCCGGACCTGTTGCAGCGATTCTGGGCTCTAAGTCCATTGGACTTAAGCTTGGACAAGCCCATCTTCCGGATCCTTCTCCTTCCAGAAAGTGTCTCTTTGAATTCAAAAAATGTGAGATTTGAATTCAAAGGTAACAGCCAATGTAAATAAGGGGTAATCATGGCTCTTGTAACAGCAAAGTTATGAGGGGCATTCATGGCTGCCATTTATTTCAGATTTTGAGGTTGGAGGTTGGAGGTCCTTGGCTGCCTATAAAAGGAGCCCTCCTCCTTCATTCCAAATCACCATCTCTTCAGAGCTATCTACTTCTCCCTCAATATCATCACATCATTCTTGCATAAAATAGTCGGAGTTCTAAGGCTGTGAAAGGTTTGAAAAGTGTACGAAAGTACTTCCTTTTGTACACGAGGTTGGGCGTTGTACCTTGGGAACTCTCTTACCCACGGAGGCCTGAAGTATATAGGCGGGTAATAAGAGTTTAAGGATACACGGTTAAACTGTGGCCTCGTCCAGGATTGAATCCAAAATCTCTAGCTCGAAGAAAGCAGTTTTACACACTTACTTACAAGTGTGATCGTAACCACACTTCTACCCTTCTCTTTTATAGTGCTTATATTTATATACTCGAGTTAAAACTATAGTTTACTAATATTTGATGCCACACCAACTCTAACGTGCAATAAAATTGATCGTGTGGGGATAACAATAGACACAGTCCACTCTTATGTTTGGATCTTCATATCTAACACAAAATTTTAAGATAATGGATATAAATTTTACCTAATTCAAAACAGACTTATTAATTAACAATGTGACAATTTGAATTCTAGTATTCTTGGAAGTATACTCGTTTAAACTCATAGCAACAAGGTTTCTAGCTGGGCCACACCATACAAAGAGTTACTCATGGTTTTGGTCTTTGGTCTGGGAAGGTTTCTAGCTTGTTGGGATTTTGGCGGAAGGGTTTTGAGGTTAAAACTGTAGAAATATTTTATTCGCGGTATCAACACTCGACGTCCTTTTTTTTTACGATTTTTTCTTACTGAATTTTGTTAGGACTCATATTTATTGTATGAAGGATTTTCTACTGATTCCATGTTACATTTACCTTTAAAATGAACTCATAGCAACAAGTGTTTGTTATTGGATTTTTTATTTAGTTTTCTTTTAATAAGAATGCTAAAAGACGTAAATTTTATCAAATCCTACGTATCTGATTCTCAAATACATAGATCCGGTGGATTTGGTTCCTACCCATATGATCCAGTAGTTGAGATTACTTTAATAACATTATATTTTTTAAGAAAAGGAATCATTCTTGGAATAATTTGCTTGAACAATAAAACAAAAAATGACATGCGCAGTAGGCCGATACAAACATTGTGTTTATTCCTTTGTCAAAGATTATGTGGTTTATGTTCCTACATCTACAACAAACAATTGATATAGATATAACAAACAATTGTTCAAGATCAATTAATTAAGAGTAGAATCTTCAGGTTCTACATTGGCAGATAACGTTGTCAAGAAACTAAATTAGTATTTTAAATTTTTTTGAAAGAGAATTAGTATTCTAAATTGAAACTTTTATATCTCTTGTTTTTTGTAATTTGATCCGAATTAAAATTAGATTAATGAAAATAGTAAATCTCCAGATAATATGTAAATTAACTGACTGATTTATGCTGGTGCTCATTACTTATTCAAGTGTGTAGATAATGTTTTGAAGATGATAAAGCTATAATCTTTACTTTTTTGTCTTTGGATTTTCTCAAGTGGAGGGCTCCAGGATTACCATCGTGTCGCCCAAATAATTAAAGAGCCGGCCCAACTGTTTGAGGGTGGGATTGGGTACGAAATGCTCCACTCCAAACAGTTTGGAGTAAAGGTACGCGGAGATTTTTTTGTAAAAATATAAAAATACAGAAACTAAAATAAAAAAAAGTTACATGGGCCAGTATCGTAAACGGGACATGCCACTGTCGCAAACACGGAAAATACACTAGCTAATATGACATAACGGGCCATGCCAGTATCACATGACGAGGCATGCTGGTATCACATAACGGGACATGGCAGCACGGTCCCGTTTGACCTTTCAGTACCCTCTCCCAATAAGTTTCGATTTTAACCGTGAAATTGTTTATCGACTTTCGATCTAGAAATTGCTTATTGTCATCTTAAAAAAATAAAGATTGCTAATTGTGATTATAGTACAAAAATTATGAGATTCTCCAATTATAAATATTTGTCAAATGGTAAAATGATGATTAAAATTAGTCAATATAATAAATGGTCAAAAAATTAACCGATCGGATCCAACTGAAAAATAAAATAAAAAACTAAACGGTTCATTATCCCCCAGTTTGCGCCAGCCACCAGCATTTGTATAACATACTTTGTCTCGTTTTCTACATGATCATTGGAAATGCCGGCCATGGTTACACGTGGCAGTCATTGGTTTTCCTCCCGATCATTTATAGATAACATTTAATTTTGGAAAAAGTCAATTTTAGTATGATATAATATCGCAAAAAATTACTGTAGTATCATGTGATAAAAAATTCATCAATCGAGTCAAATCGCAATCAATTTATATCATTTAAGTCAACAGCCAGCTGCCTGAAAAATGCCCGTCCTGCCCGAATCCTGCCCGACGACGTGGACGAACCACATCATCAAAATCAGATGACGTGGTATCTTTCCTCCTCTTCCTCTCTCTTCTATTTTTCTCTTCCTTCTCTCTCCTCCTTCCCCTCTCTTCTTCTTCTCCTCCCCAAGAACCCTCCTCCCTCCTTAGAGACCAACTAGTTAGCCCTCTCTTTTCTTTTGCCAACCCATACATTTTTTATGTTCTCTCTTTTTTGTCACGGCACCATTTTTGGCATTCGTCCTCATTTTTTTCACTATTATTTTTAGGGGAAAGAATTGGATGAAAATGTCAAATATTCCAACTATATCGCAGGAGGAAGCATTGACACGTTCTTCCAGCTACTCAATCACTTCGCCAACATTACGGGAGTGTATCCCACCTCTCCATGATTTACGTTTTAGATCTTTTTCTCACAAAACCTATAACAACCACAATCCCACTAATCTTACTTTGGTGGAGAACGTGGTCACTAGAAAGTAGTTGCTTAGTTGCACCTTCGTATTATAAATATGTACATGCGTTCGATCAATGAAAATCAAGTCAGCAAGTTCAATTATCATCTTGCTTTACTCTATCCTACTTCTAAATTTATCATGGTATCAGAGCCTTCTAGACAAATCAACGTTTAGAGATCCATCCCTTTGGTGACTATAGGCCGTGCTTGCTCATAGCAATCATGGCTGTCACTACCCCAACTGACAAAGCCCTTTCCACCCATATTTCCAACGGTTCCAATGTGAATCAAGCTTCTAGTGCTCTCGATCAAGGAGGCATCACCGAATTCTCACAGCTGCGATTGTCCTCCAAGCAGCGTTCCAACCTTATGTCCTTGCTACAGTAAGCTAGTGGAGGCCCCTCCGAGCCTATTAGCCATATCAACGCCTAATATTTTGTTCTCCTGTGACACTCAACCTGGTTGATCCGAAAGCAACCATGGCCATCACAAATCTTACTAATGGCATTACTTCAAGCGTCCAATCATCTCTCTCAGCTTCGATTGTCCTCGGAGCAGTGTTCCAATCTATGGCATTACTTCAAGCTTACGGCAATGCTTCAAGTACGCTCTCTCGGCCAAGCGGCTCAGTTTCTTGATGTCCAAGTTGGAATGCTCGATATTTGTTCACCTCGCCTTCCAACTTGCGGGGGTGTGTCAAATATCCCAACTATATCGCAGGAGGAAGCATTGACACGTTCTTCCAGCTACTCAATCACTTCGCCAACATTACGGGGGTGTATCCCACCTCTCCATGATTTACGTTTTAGATCTTTTTTCCACAAAACCTGTAACAACCACAATCCCACTAATCTTACTTTGGTGGAAAACGTGGTCACTAGAAAGTAGTTGCTTAGTTGCACCTTCGTATTATAAATATGTACATGCGTTCGATCAATGAGAATCAAGTCAGCAAGTTCAATTATCATCTTGCTTTACTCTATCCTACTTCTAAATTTATCAGAAAATGCAGAATATGTATAAGGGTAAGTGATGAGTATGGAATTCTTAATTATTTTTTATTGTCTTATTATAGAAACTTGTTGTACGTAGGGCGAATTATTTTCTATCTTTCAGAGATCAAACATGACATATGAACTTCCATTTGCAATAACTTATTTTCAATCTTGTTGTACGTAGGGCGTACTCCTCTAGAGGCGAAGGAGAGAGAAATGTACTAGTCGTACAAATCGGTGGACGCAGCTTCTTTATCCGTGACGGCCGTGTTCTTGTCCCACCGCGACGGCCATGCGAGTCCCCCGCCTGGACAAGCACCGGAACCACACCGCGACGGCCACGTTCTTGCCGTCCTCGAGGAGGAGAGCCACCAGCTCCTCGACTCGGCAGCACCGATCTAAACACACGCGATGAGGCTCCTCGACTCGGACCGGTCCCCGGCGTCACGGGGAATGAAGGGAAGGGACCAAATGACACATACTCGAACCTTGTCCTAAACTTGCTGGCCTTCCTTGTCCTAAACGCTGTCGTTGGGAAAGGAAGGTGGGCTTGGTTAGGGAAGAGAAGAGAAAGGGAATAGAGAGAGGGAAGATGGAGGGGAAGGAGGAGAGAGGTAGGCCACCTCAACAAAATTTGCTGATGTGGCTCGTCCACGTGGCCGGGCAGGATTCGGGCAGGACGGGTATGGTCCGGGCAGCTGTCCGTGGACCTAAGTGATGTAAATTGGCTGCGTTTTGACTCGATTGATAAATTTTTTACCACAGAGTACTAAAGTAATTTTTTGCGATATCACAAGGTACTAAAATAGACTTTTTTCTTTAATTTTAAGTATCGACTTATTCCGAACCAATTTCATTAGGAAAAAAAATATTTCCAATTTTAATAAATATAGAAATGAAACGTATTTTATTTTGTTTATTAAGAATCAAAATTTTAATTTAAAAATTAATGACCTTTTTACATTAACATCCTTTCGACTCTCTTAACCGAAATTCGTAACCTGTGCAGTGTTGGGAAACCATCTTCTCCGATCGCTCACGAAGCTGGCTATGGACCAACAAACTGTTGTCGCCACCGGAATGCCGGCCGCCTCAACCGCTTCTAACGAATCTCCCACCCGGCGCCGCCCCAATAGCAACCCTAACCACCAGCCTCACTCCTCGCCCAACCTCCAACCACCAACCCCAGCCCTCAAGGCCCTCGTCCGCCCCGATGATGGTGGCCCCCTCAACTGTTTTGACAGGGACACGAAGCTTGGCCGGTTTTAAATGTTATTCAAAACCGAGCGCTGTCGGATCCTACTGAACGATTTTTGAATAGTATTTTTTATCGCTTGGTACTATTCTCTTGTTACAATAGTGTATTTATAGTGTCCTTTGGTCCACATCGTACAAAATTTAAGTGCTGGACATGTGATTGAATCAAATTGTTACCAATACTGACCTTTTATCAGCTAACCATGCATCTTTTATACCATCACAAGGATAGTTGGTTTTTGGAACTTCAACCATTAGGATTCTTTGATGTAAAGAAGAGCTACTACTTCGGTATTAGATGCTGAATATTGTCATTCTCCGTGCTGCTGACTTGCCATTGGTGCTCGTCTCTGAATATCAGTTCGATCTGCTCGAGAGACTTCCCTTTTGTCTCCGGAACAATGGTGTGAACAAAGACGACCGAGAGAGCAGATATTGCAGAGAAAACCAGGAACGTGCCTCCAGTGGAAATCGCGCGCGAGACGGAGAGGAAAGACATGGAAACCAAGCCGCTGCACATCCTGTTGCCCACTACTCCGAGAGCGGCCGCCTGAGCACGCAGCCTTTGAGGGTAGATCTCTGATGTTAGGACACAGCAAACAGGGCCCATCCCGACCGAAAAGAAAGCTATGTTCGCACAAGCGAAAAGAACTACTGGAGAAATCCAAGGACTCCGTTGTGCTTGAAAGATCAGACTGGTTCCCAGGCCGAACGTGCAAATGGCCATGCCGATAGTGCTCAAATATAGCAATGCTTTTCTTCCAAGTTTGTCTATAAGGAATATAGCAACGAAAACAAACAGGGTCTTTGTAGCACCGATAGCGACAGTCGCTGCGAGTAGACTCGAGTTGTCTTGAACGCCGGCTTCTCGAAAGATTTCGGGGCTGTAATAGACAGTTGCATCTGTTCCTGTAATCTGCTGGAAGCATTGTATCCCGACACCTACTAATAACATCCGGCCTACTGCAGGAGACGGGCAGATGAGCTCACACCAAACAGATCTTTGTTCGAACTTCTCAGTATCAGCTGGTGCAGCAGCAAGTTGTATTTCGTCCAGTCTCTCTTCCGCCTCTTCCTCGGAGTCTGTCGTCCGTAGCAGCACAGTTCGTGCTTCATGCACACGGTTTTGCATGATCAGCCACCTAGGTGACTCGGGAATTACGAAAAGGGCAAATGCAACCAAGATGGAAGGAACAGTACCTACACCGACCATTATCCTCCAGCTTATGTCCGAAGGGAGGCCGGAAAATATATAATTTGAGACATAGCCAAGTAGAATGCCAAGATTTATGAAGATCTCTGGGAAGGAGGTGAGGCAACCTCTACCAACAGTTGGTGATATCTCTGCAATGTAGACGGGCGCAACCACGCTTCCGAATCCGATTCCAACGCCAGCGAGAATTCTCCCGGCCAAAAGTAATTCGAACGAAGGGGCAGTGGTCATCATAACCGTGCCAACTTGGAAGACCGAAGCAGCTAGGACCATGGTCCATCTTCTTCCTACAGCATCCGATGTTCTTCCTCCGACCAAACTGCCAACCAGTGAGACAATGCTCAAACATCCCACAAGAAGTTCTACCTGAACTTCAGTGATTTTGAAGTCCTCGTGAATGAAAATAATTGCTCCACTCATCACACCCACATCTGCATATATGTAAAGCAGAAATTCTTTGCATGAGTCAATATTTTCAGGGTCCTGCCCAAATTGGTGATCGTCGTTGGCAGTTAAACGAACTATTCCCGAATTGACCAAGAAAAATTGCAATTCTAACAATTCCCATATGATGATCCAGACAAAACCCTTTGCCTGAATTCAATAACTCCCCAACTATTTACCCTCCATTTCCAAGTCTAAGAAACCCAAAACAGAACGGTGGTAGCCATAGCCAAGAAACTACAAATATTTACGGTCCAAGTAGTATAAAATTCTCTATTTCGAGGTTGCAACCGCTGACCAAACTGAGAGTGCCTTACCATAGCCAACAAGAACATGGTTGAGAGATGCAAAGAAAGCACATGCAACAACATATACATTGGCACTTATAATTCTGCGCTCCCTGCGTTGACCATCATCATCAGTTGACTCAGAATTTACCCTCTTGAGATTGTGCATGCTCGGGAATCTCATCTGTGATTCTTAAGATTCCAATCGTGGGTATCAAGTCCAAGTTCTGGGTTTCCGGAGGAGGCCACCACTATTAATGAGCTCTCTGATCGGTGATCGCCACCCAACTAACAGCTGATTTGGATGGTTCTCTAAGCTGTCACGCATGCATACTAAAACACACAAACTAATAAATTAACAGAATTGATCAAAATAGTAAAAAAACCAAAATTTATTAAGAAACATTTCGAGTTGATTCTTTGTGAATGGAAAAAAAATTACTATTAATAATTCTCAATTTTAATTTATTCATTATTTGTAGGCATGACAGTCGTACACAATACCGTAAGGAAAAAATAATGAAGTTGAAGAGAGATGCGTGACGAGGTTGTGACTTCAAGGTTAAGGTTTTATCGTTTATAGGCTTGGTTACTTTGTAGAATGTGAATTGCGTAGGAATACGGGTTGCTTCATTACTTTCTTTAATGCAGTTGTCAACATCAACCGTGACAAAAATATATATTTTTGGAGATGAAACCAAAACGTTAGTTGAAGTGTCTCCCTTGGAAAAATTGATTGTACACGTGACTGGGTTGCTTGTTCCTGATCAAATATGATTATTCTTTGGCGTTCCGGCATGTCCTACCAAATAAACTTTTATTGGTTTAGGATAATTTTTCTATATCAGACTTTAATTGTGTTCTATTCTCGAAACTCAAATTCGATATTTTTTAATTTTATATCAAAGAATACATATATTCGCATGGTTTTAAAACCCGGCCCGGAACTACGACCCAGAATTTCCACCGTTTTCCGGGTCGGTCGGTCGGACCAAAAATATTTTTATTTTTAAATATTTTAAATAATATATATATGTAAGTTAAAATATACTTATTTTCTATTAAAAAAAAGTAGACTTAATTTTTTATCTCTCCACTCAATAAATCTACTTATTTATTTATTTATTACTTTATAAACTTGTCAAATCAATTTTTTTCCTCGAAAACTACCAAAAAAAAGTCAATTTCGCCCATTTTGTACTAATCGGGTTCGACCGGTCAAGATAGAACTCAAAATTGGCCAGTCCGACTGGATTTGGTCCGATTAGTACAGACCCTGGTCAAAAGCCTAAAAACGACCCGGTCTTGTGTTCATTTCGCGGTCCAATTGGTCGGACCACTGGTCGGACCGCATTTTTTAAAACCATGATTATTCGTAATTATAACAAAATTACATTATGAATTTATAAAAAAATAGGATAAATTATTGTGATATCCGTCGTGTTTGACTAAACCAATGATTTAGTCCCCTGTGTTTTAAAAATGATTTTCCCATTCTTCGTGTTTAGTTTTGTTATACTCTCGGTTCCTTGGCTGACTTCAACAATTTTTTTTCATTTTTGTCATTCCATTCTCGCCGCCGATCAAAAACGTTGGAACCAAGCTCCTTCGTTCCTTTCTCTCGATCGCGGAATAGAAACAAGAAAAGAAATCCATTAACCGAACGTGAACACCAACAGTCGGTTACCTAGATCCCAGGAATTGAACTCTATCATACAATGCACCCTCAAAAATAGAAATCGACGAAAACCGAAAGCGAAATACAAACAAAAATAAAGGAGGAAGATAAGGAGAACCTGGAAGTCAAAGCAGCGGTGGATGAGGTCGGAGGGGAAGGTAAGCACCATTCAAACTCATCCAAACCCAATATCGAAATCCCAAAAGGCAACAAAAAAAGACAACCCATTAAATTCAAGATTGGAACCTGCAAGTAATTTTAGTCGACGTCGTCCGTCGGTGGTCGTCCCCGACCAAGAGTTTCGCCGGCGTGGGATTTTTAGAGGGATTCGGAAAGGAACGGAATTAGGGTTCTTCCCCAATAACGATGGGCTCAAGGTTAATCCTCTGTCAGGGATCGACGGAGAGGCAACTGGGGAGAGGATTTCTTTGCGGTCGGGACGGGTTAGAGGATTTGCGGTGGCCAGTGATTCTGGCGAGAGAGGGGCCCGTCGGAGCTCCATGGTCAACGCCAACATGAGGAAGAAGTTGGTCAACGTCGACAGGAGGAAGAATGTGGACTTTTTGTTTTGTTTTTCGAGCGCAATGACAAAAATGAAAAAAAAACAGAGAGAAAAGATAACAGTC
Source organism: Hypericum androsaemum (assembly GCA_963995505.1). Classification (NCBI taxonomy): domain Eukaryota; kingdom Viridiplantae; phylum Streptophyta; class Magnoliopsida; order Malpighiales; family Hypericaceae; genus Hypericum; species Hypericum androsaemum. The sequence continues at coordinate 15,005,407 of OZ023185.1, forward strand.
AGTTAAGGACTCGTGACTCGTGAGTACAATAAAATTAAAGACGGAGAATGTGAGAATATTTTATGAAATAGGAAGACTAAATCGTCAATTTAGTCAAACACAAAGGATACTACAGTAATTTGCCTAAAAAAATCCACCAAGAATCATGAGTAGAAAGAGACTACTTGTAATACCCGTTCATGATATATGTTAACAAATGACTAAAGTGATTTGATTGTAAACATGCGAGTTTGACCCAGAGAAATTTTAGTATGAATTATCACTTGAGAAATTTACGAAGGTGCGTGTAAGTTTAGATAAAATACACGCCGGAAAAGACTGGTGTTGGGCCGTGATTGCATGGTGTTAACTACTGATGTTGGATGTCCAACCTAACTAATGTTGCTCTTTGTGGGATAGAGAGGGTACAACGGAGCTTAAAATTCTCTGCTCATAGCGGTGTTGTTCCGTAGTTCCGATTAAAAGTTCAGATTAAAAATAAGCACTGGTTACCTCATTCCAGAATTATCTACACCTACATTTGCCAAGATTGGAGAGAACATCAACGAGACTCTTTGCCCCAAACCAAGCGAAAATTATTGATCTCTGTCCATAGTGTTTCATGCTCATCTAAGCCAAGCCAACTAGCTTTTCACTTACTTCCCAAACCTTTTTGGCTTTCTCTGTGTCACTGGCTTCCTTCGACAGCTGATTTTCGAATGAAGCAGAGTTCTGGTTCCAGCTCCAGTAAACACCTGATTTCTCCAGGCTCGGATTGCTCACGACCTGAATTGGATGAAGATAAACGCTTGGTTAGGTCTTGTTCTTAGTTCCCGTTCGACTCGCAATAAACTGAACGTGTAAGAAAATTGCAGACTTCACCTGAGCAAGTCTTTTTCCTGCATCCGCCTCGGAGACGTAGCCTTTGGTTATGTACTTCTGGAAGGGAGGGAACAGGAGTCTGAATAGAGGAATGTGCTCCCTGAACAAGCCTGTTTCCGCAATGCAGCCCGGATAGAGAGAAGCGAAAGCGATTCCGGTCTCCTCGTGGTAGCGCCTATGGAATTCTTGCATCATGAGCATATTGCACACTTTGCTATCTTTATAGGCCTTGGCACCATCAAACTCTCCTCCATCGATCATTGCCGAGCTGTTTCTCCCATCCAAGCCTGCTGCTAGGCCTCTCAAATCTCCAAGGTTAGCCTTCGGTGGTACATTCCCAGCCAATGTGTTTGTGTTTCCTGCAAAGGAACGGGAGTGAGCAGATGACAGAACGAGCGACTCAGAATACGGGAAGTTATTTAGTTACCTGTGATGGATCCGACAATGATCAGACGCCTTGACGGGTAGTCAGACTGCTTCAAGTCGTCAAGCAGCAGTCTTGCTAATAGAAAGTGTCCAAGATGGTTAGTACCGACGCTGAGCTCAAATCCTTCAGCAGTATAAGAAGGCTCCTTGGCAGTAGGCTGGTAGACAGCTGCATTGCAGACAAGCACATCCAAAGGAATACCGGAGCGCCTGAAGCTGTCGACGAACTGGCGAACGCTATCGAGGGAAGCAAGGTCAAGATGCATAACAGTGTAGTTCTCCTTTGGCATGCCAGCTGACTTAGCCGCCTTCTCTGCTTTAAGGAAGTTCCTGCAAGCCATAATTACATTCCATTCTCCTGTTTCAGCCAAAGCTTTTGCTGTAGCTAGACCGAGACCGGACGAGGCTCCCGTGATCACGACATTGCCCTTCCTCAACGTCTTCTTGGCCTGCGGCGCTGCGTCTGTAGGTACTGTAGCGACCGTCTGAGCTCTAATGACCCCCCTCAGGTGCTTCCTGGCTTCCTGATCGAAGAGGAACCCCAACAATTCAGATGATACTTTGTAGTCAGTTCGGGTTAACAAATCGTGTGTCTTCCATTTCTGTTCTTATAATTGCAGATTTTAATTCCCAACACTCCCCACTCCTACCATAACATTGCATGAAAGAATAAATGGGATGAACTAGTTACTAACCTTGCTTTTAATCACAGAGCAGTTGAATTCAGACTTGAGCTTGCTTGCCACTGAAACTGGAGCTCCAAAAAGACTTGCCTCTCTAAAACAACCACTACTTGGCTTCCCCTGCAAAAGAAAACACATGCAATCTGGGTAATCTTTTTTGTCCAGAAGATGCCACTCTACTGACTAATGCAAGTTCGAGTCGGGTACTTGATACTTACCTCTTTGGGGATGGAGAGTGTGAAAGGGAGTGTGGGAGCTGCCTGGAGAGTCATTTTTGGGAGTGTTGGTACTGAGCAATTATTGCAACAAGTGGTGTTGTGTTGTTTAGCTGATGCATATTGTGAGTTCAGGTAGAAGTGGTGGGGGGATAAGGCCAGCCTATAGAGATATGTGCCACTTGGTTTTAACTTGGCCAATCAGCTTCTCGGCTTCAGATTGTCTGTGATATACGGATGCCCATACTTGGGCCCAGATTATATTCCATGAATAACCCAATATGGGCTTGGCCCATGCAAGTCGTTTTTTGACTTTTTTATGATGGATCGGGCTTCATCTCTCGCTTTCTGTTAACAGTATTGTTTTAAAACATTACTACTCGGAGTTCGATCCGCTTTGCTCTCTGAATTTCGGTTCGACTAGTGATTAGATTGAAAGATTATTTTAAATAATTGGGTTTAGTATTAAGATATCAAATAATTTTAACTATATTTAAACTTTGCTGTAAGATTTATCATTTACTAATATTAAATTCATAATTTAATCACTTTAAACCAACCCAATTTGACTGACAGTCTAACTGTGTTTACCACTGCACCGTCTTTTTTTTAAACAATGGTTAAATGTACCACACATTTTGTGACCAAAGAGAGAAAAAGCGATCCGATGGTTTTACTGAGTTTGGCGGCCGCAACCTCGAAAGAGGGCACCCCATTTTTTAGGCTGATGAGGTGCCTTATGACTTTCTAGTTAGGAGACTTGGCTACGGCTAGGTCATTTTTTCTGCTGTACTTGGACTTATTTTTTCGTATTTATACAGGTACTTAACCCTACTATTTTCAACCCAAAAAAAGGGAAAGGCCCAGGATATCTCGAAAAATTACCACGGAAAAACAAAATGTGTTGGGCTGAAATGAAATCTCACAACTACTAGACCGTCCGGTCCAAATGCATCATCGGAAAGAATACCATCATTAAAGTCCTTTTCTATTGTGTCATTAACTTCTTGGAGAAAAGAAACAAATTTCGCTTGGAAAGAGAAAGAAAAGGAACAAAAGTAGTTGTTGAACATCATCCGTCTCTTGTAATATGGTCGGTAGTCGGTCAAATGAGTCAATCAAGAACCGCCCCCGTTTTAAACACATACCATTCAACGGCATCAGCCAAATCAGCCAAAAATCATGTCAATTCAAAAAAATTTGACATAAATGATATCTTGAATTCAAGTTTTACGAATGTAAAAGACACAAATGAGAAAACTACTCTTAAAATAGGGTCCGACGGTATCGACATTGGATTTCGGAGATTAAAAAAAACCAAGCCATAAAAACATGTGTTGATTTTTAGCTAGTCTTAAAAATAGCAAATATTTCAGAGGGCAACAAATTGAGAAGAAGAAATTGTTCCATTAATTATCATAAAACAACCAGCTATATTTTTTTAGCAGAGTACAAATAAAAATACGATCAAAAGATTTTGAGTTGAACTATTGATTGTATATTTTTTTTTAAATATTATATCAGACTCGAAATTAGATTAGTTAGTGAAGTGATAAGGTGTAGCAACTCAAATATATACGTATACGAGTTACACCATATTTTTATCTGCGGTCGAAAATACCCTCAAATGGTCTGAGCCCATCCCAACTGCGCATCCACAGGTCCATCCACAGGCGTTCCCATCATTGCTCGCCGCGGAACCATGTCCAAATTAGTCTTTACCGTATTATTAAATCTTTATATTAGTGGAATCCTGCATGCCCAAATGGATATATGTGTTTACAATATGCTATATTATAAGATATAGTAATGGACCGTCAGTACTGATAATTTCACACAGAGTCACGCCACTGACATTAACATTTTGGGGACGAGGATATCATCATATATTAGTCACAATTGAAACGGTTCAGGATAATACATGGTTGTGTTTGAGATTTAGCTTTTGCGGCAAATAGTTGGGAGAAACAGAAAAAAAAATAGAATTACACAGTACAAGTTCTATTACTCAAAGTGGAAACAGTATTTTAAAGGGTCGTAAATATTTCAATTTTTTTGTCAAATCATGAAAGCTGATAAATTATGGTTCTAGCAACATAAGATTGCAAAAGTACAAAGTTGACTGATTATAATTCGATATTAAATCTTAATGTAGTTATACTCACAAAATTCGAATTCGAAGCATTTGATTATGTTACGAAAAAAATATGTCTAATTAACGACTCGGTGGTTCTTAAATATTTTATTTGGTCAGATTACTTCTTGGCCACCTTTCAACCACTCCACCATATTCACAGGTATTTCCAAATGCAACTTTTCAATGATGAATTAGTTCATAACTATCTACTTAGTGTTGCCTTGATAAGTATTAATTTGAAAGAGAACATGGGATATGGATAAGAAACTTTATAGTATTTGGAGATGAATAAGAAACTTTATTGTAGGTAGTTCATGATTATTAGGATTGTTGATAAGTTGTGCCATCTCATTCTATTGGTTCAAATTGCACAAAGAGGACCCACTTGTCCGCGTAAACTTTCCATTCACATTATTATTTTTTATAAGTAAATTGTTGTATTCCACCAAAATAGTCCACCAAGAAAGATACTTCAAATATATCAGATAACGTTTATTAACATATACTATAGTGATTAACGCTATCTAAGTACAATTGCCAATGTGACTCCAAAAAAAGCGATACCCAAAAATCTTAAGGTCGTCAAAAAATAGACCCGAATATACACCTAAAGAAAGGCAAATCAAACCGAAACAACTTAACAGGTAACAAAGCTATGGAGGATCAAAAGATCAAAGGGTCCGTACCACAGGCGGCATCCTTGATCGTTTGGAGAATCTTCGAGGTGTCCATCTCCCACGAGAGGTCCATCGCAACCGCAAATCGCCAAGCTTCAGCCGATAGCTCCGCTTGAAGAATCTCGTCATGCTCCTCCATGCCGGAGATAATCGATCCAAGACAAAGCTCCGACCTTGGCTTCTTAGGCGACTTGATTGCCGAATGCTTTTTATTATTAGTAGGTGGTTTGAAGTTTTCCAATTTCTTAGTTTAATAGTTAACATTTACTATTTATGCTCGGCGTCAAAATTATTAATAAAAATTAAAGCAAAGCTCCATCCAGGACGTTATTTTTTTCAATTTAGACTTTTTTTTATCTAAGTTTAAGATCCGAAGATTTTTTACAAATAACTTTATTACATTTCCAATTTTTAAACCCTACTCACTCATAGTCTAAAATTTTATCCCCTTTTTTTTCCGTTGAGCAAATAAAATTCGAATATTTTCGATTTTCTGTTAAAATTATTACCTATTTTAAATAGGAAATAATTGTGGGGCTATCGTGCGTCGCAAATAAGAAAAGTGGATGATCTCATGGGACGGCTGCTGTACTGGTCCCTCCATCATATAATATTATTTTTATAACTAAATATCCAGGGATTAGTGCCATGATTAGCAGGCTATCTTAAATTATTAAGTCGTCCTTACCCAATCTCTGATTTCTATCATATGATTTTAAAAAATTACGGATCTCGACCGATCACTATGCTACTTTGGTCAATTCTATCTATAGGGTAATCATCAAGATTTTTGGAGAAGGTGAAGAGATATTATTGTAACGTAAGATTCTTCGAAAGAAAGGGTTGAATGTTTTTTTCTACGAAAAATTATACTCAGACTCCTGGTATTTAGTATATTTCACGCTCGTCCCTATATTCTGATAATCGATTAAAAACTCTTCGATATTTGGTTTTATTATACTCTCGGGCCCCTCGCTGATATCATCAATCGTTTTTTCTTGTAAAATGACTAATATATCCTTAAAAATTAATTTAAAATAATAAAATAAATATCGATGACTGGAGAGGAACGCAGTCGCCGGCCAAAAATTCCGACGCCGAGCAAAGCTAATCGACCCCATTCTCAATCCCTCTTCAACTCTCACCGTCGCCAAAAAAATTCCCCAGAACTAATCGTATCCAACGAAGTAGAGCTAATCGATTGGTGCGGGTTCTCGATGGACACGCTCTCGTATTCGTCCACCCCGAGGGATGCCCCGTGAGGCGTGTGAGACCGTCGAGCTTCTCGAGCTCGACAAATTTGAACCAGAATTGGACATCGACGTGCTCCGCGACCCGGCTTAGCACCTCGCTGACGGGACCCATCGATGGCCATGGAGAGGAACCCGTGACCGCCTTGACGACGATGAAGCCGACGACGTCGACATGCTCAGAACCCTCCAGCTCCTGTCGTCCTCAAGCTCCCGTCGGAGACCCAAATCTGGCTGTCGCCGACCTCGAGGCGGGCTCGCCTCACACGTGTTGAAGCTCGAAATATATTTGGCTATCGAACTTTGGTCTCGAGCCTCCGCGAGGTTTTCATATTCTGGGAAGGCCACCGGACAGGTGCCTGTCTTTGTTAAGGGATGACATTCCCAACTCTACCCTTATGTAATTCAGTTTATTTTGAATGAAATAGTGCTAAGTCACTCACCAAGTTCGCAAAAAAATAGATTTTTTTCCACTCAAGCGGCGGCTCCTCGCTGTCCCCCGTCGTCCCTGTCTCTAGAAATAACCCTACAGGCGCTTCGCCGAGAACCACATTTGCATCTCCGTCGCGACCGCCGCTTGGGTTCGATTGGGGATTAAGGGTTTCGCTTTTCCCTCTTTGATTTTTGTCGATTCAATGAACTAGAGAGTGATTTTTGTCGATTTTTTGTCTTCTCGGCAGTGGGAATCCACTTGATTTTTTTCTGAATTTTTTATTTTGATTTTGATTTTTGGTCACCGGAAAAATTTTGTTCGCCAGAAAGATGACCAGAGATTTTAGTTGACCGGAACAAAGGTGTAATAGTCATTTCAGTAATAAAATAATAATATCTAGACTGCTGACGTCAGCGAGAGGCCTGAGAGTATAATAACACCAAACTTCGGAAAATTTTTAATCGATTACCAGAATATAAGAAGAAGAACGTGAAATATACCAAATACCAGAGGCCAAGCATAATTCCCTTTTTTTCTAAGAAAGGTTGAATATTTCTGGCTCGAGCAGTTTTGTCTATTAAATTTTCTCTGCCCTTTCCGTGTTCTAAATCTCGAGTGGTTATCTCATTATTTAAAAATCTATTAATTAAGACAATTATTTCCACTCTGACCTATATCAGGCAACTATCATCCCGTCATTCTTAAAAAATTTGGGAACCAAGATGATTGTTCATGGGTGAATTAAACCTCACATTACTTAGCCGCGAATATCAATTGCAGTTAATTAATAACAACTCTGCATTAAAAAAAACACGAGTACAAAGTTCCAGAAAATGTTCATATAATTACAACTAATACATAATCATAGTATCCTGACAAGCAGAAAAAAGAAGCTTGTTCATGGAATAGACCAAAATGGGCAGGAGATCACAAAACTGTCTCCACCCCCAAATGTTGGCCATCATGCCCTAAAGTAAACCAACACTAAGTAGCTTGGATCACAAGCATGGCACAAACAGCTAAACCTAAATGACCTATGCATAATCTAGATGCCAAATGCCAAGGAAATTAGGGAATATGAAACATAAGTGACATGTTCTAAAAGGGCATAAAATGTTGCAGCATAAAAAGGTTTGGAAAATATGCAACCTTTTTTTCTGCAAGTGCATGCAACTAAGCTTAAGTAACTTTGGATAGAAATTTCTGTGGAAGGGACGAAGGAGGAGGTGGACTTGAAGCTATAGAAAAAAGTGGTATAGCTTCAAGGTGTGAGTGAACCAGGAGGCTCCTCTGGAAATAATATGTTAGGAGCAAATGAAAACCTGAAGCAGGCAATCAATCCTGGTCCCTCCAGAAGAAGGGTTTCAAGGGGAAAGAGGAATTCGAAGAAGTAGAGGAAGCAGATCCAATTGCGTCCTGCGCGATCTGCATATCCGCGGAAGCCATAGCGTGGAGCTGCTGCTGAAGAGTCTGGCCGCTGAATTGAAGGTTGCCAGGCTGCAAGAGTTCGTTAGAGATGTCCAGGTCGTCCCAAACAGCACTTCCGGGGTCCCAACCGGTTGCATTAAGCCAAGCCTCTGCCATGTCGCCCCACATTGTTTCTTGAGACACCGAAGCTTCACCCCCTTCGGTATTGACCTCGCTTGAAGCCATCCCGGAATCATCATCCGGGATGTCTCCCTGAGGCTGCAGAGACAGTGGCGGAGGAGGCGGAGGAGGCGGCATTGTTTCCAATTCCAAGGTCAAATTGGGGACTTGTTGAGTTGAACTTCCGTGTGGAGTGGGCGGGGAGGAAGCCGAGGAGGATGGACCAGCAGTACATGAAGATTCTTTATCCTTGTTAAGGAAGAGTTCAGGGAAATTCAGCCTTGCATTCTCACCTCTCAGCCGAAAAGCCTCGCGATCATAGGCTAAAGCTGCATCTTCAGCGGTATCAAATGTGCCTAGCCAAAGGCGGGTTCGATTCCGGGGGAGGCGAATCTCTGCAACCCATTTCCCCCAATGCCTCTGCCTCACTCCCCTGTAGAGCTTCGTCGTGTTTAAGGGCTGAACCGGAGGCCTAAACACCGGCCTCCGGTCCGGCCCCAGGCTATTCATCATCATCATCCTTCCTCTTGGGCTTAAGCTCAGCGCATCAGTCCAATACTGATACACTTGCTGCTGCTGCTGCTGCTGCTGGTAGGCTAGCGCCGAATCTCCGGTTAAATAGGGAGAGTAAGCAACTCCACCGTACCCGAACTCCGGGTTCTGGCTGAAGGAGATCATCGGCTGCTGTTGGTCCGGTGCTAGCTGCGGTATTGGCGGATGCAACACGGGGAATGAAGGGTTAGGCGCGGGTTGATTAGAGCCGTCGAAGGCGAAAGGGAAGACGAGTCTGGAAGTCGAAGAAGAAAAAACAGGGTTAGTTGGTTCATGGCGTTTGGGGCGAAGCTTCTTTAGAGGCCTACCGGGAATGGAAGCTCCATTAAAAATTGGCTTCCATTGCCGCCTCCTCTCCGAGTTGACAAGATCGGACTCTTCCCTCCCCATCTCAAGCTCCCATCTTTGAACCCCATCCGCGCCCTGCTTGGATTTTCCCGCGCTATTCTTAGCCGTAGCCATTCCGATAACCGCCCGCTCAGAGAATTTTAAGAGGAGGGTAGAAATGAAGAAAACAGGGTAAGAATTGGTCGAAATTTGAAAAAAAAGAGAAGATTAAATTGGAGAATCTATACTAGAATTGGGTCACAGGCGATCCGATCCGAGAAAAAAGAGAACCGAATCCCCTTAAGTAAAACAACCTAAGCAACCCATGTCAAGGTAAAAAAAAAGAAATGGAGAAACTGAAACGGAGGATTCAGAGAGCGAGCGGCGGGGAGATGAAACGGGAAAATCCAAGCTGGTGCAGACGACGAAGACGACGAGAATTCTGTTATTTTGATTCCTGAGAGCCGGGGAATGGGGAAAAGGCAGGGGACAAGTGGAGAGGAGAGGAGTTTCTGAGTTTGAGTTTGGAGGAAAGGAGACGGGAAGGGGTTTATATTGTAAGAGAGCAGGAAAAGATTTTAGAGAGAGAGAGAGAGAGAGCGTGGAGAATTTGTTCCGGCCTCGTGGTTGGCTCTGTGTTTGGGAATGGGCCCCACGCGGTTCTATGTCTTTCTTTCCTTGCTTTTTTTTTACCCACTCCCAATTTCTTTGCTTCCACTCCAATTTTGAATTTTGTCCTTTTTTTATATCAAAATATGAGTATTTTTTTAAAGAGTTGTTTTTTTATTTATTTATTGAAGTCGCCGTTTCGTTCATATTTTTTTAAAAGGAAATTCAATTATTTGATCGCTAAAATAAACGAATATTCAATTTGTCTTATTTTTTAAGATTTCATAAGAAATATATCCTCTGCTCTCGATTTTAGCCCAACATATGGACGCCAACGACAATGTATGGGTGTCCTAAAAAAACAATTGGATGTCTTTGGGAACCAATAGATTAGGAGTAGATAGAAGATTAAGAGTAGAAAATACAACATATCTGTTTGGTAAAATAGTAGATTGAGTAGTTATTTCAATCTACTAGTAGATAGAAAATAAGGTAGTTATTCTTTATTCTTTATTTCTTTATAGTTTTGGTTGCATTTTTTAGTAAATTTATTTTTTCAATGAATATGAATCTTTACTAAATAGTTGTATATTATATGTTTGATTAAAAGTTTTTTATGTTAACTATACTATATCAAATAATATATCAAAAAATTTACAAAATTAATATCTCTTAAAAAATAAATTTCATAAATATAGTAAATAACTAAGTTCTTCACTCATTGAGACATCAATTTGTAAAATAAGTAATATTAAATTATTACTATTTTTATTTAGAATATTAAATTATTACTCCTTTAATTTAAATAAATAATTTAGATTATTTTATTTAAGTTTAATTTATAAATTAATTAATTTAACAAAAAAATATAATATACTAAATTGAATTTGCTATCTGCTAGTTGAGTTTACCAAACACATTTTTCAATCTGCTATCTGCTCCTAATCTACTATCTGCTTTCTGCTCCCAATCTGTTTCGCCAAACATGGCCAATGTATGGGGATATAGAGAAAAGAAAATCTATGAATGTACGGATGATTAATTTTTGAAATAAAAAAAATTTAAAATCATAAATCGTATTCAAAATTATAAAATAACAACTGCAGCAAATATATTTCTATAAATTTTTTTAGTTGAATTAGAACATATTTTTATCATCTAATTTATACGTTTGATGTAAATCATATGTTTTTATTGCACGATTTGTCCATCTACTGGGTGGAAAAAATAAAAACAGAGAAAGTTTCTTTTTAAAAGACAAAAGTAGGTCTTTTAAGGTAACATAAAAGTAATTAGACAACTGTATTGCGCGTACGTTGTGTTGGCACTCTTTCGTAGGTTGTTTAGACAAATGAGAAATTGCAGCGAAAGTCTATAAAAAAGTTTGTGATAATTCCAAGGTTATTGCTCTATTTTCAGTTTTTTATATGGCTGTAAAATGTTTATACAATGAGCGAGGTTATCACCAGGCCAATATTAACTAAATATGCAATGGAAATTCTTTTATATAAGTATTTTTTTGCACTTTTAAAATTTGAACCTGAATTCTCGGAGTCTTAGTTGGATTATCATTCACATCGTTCTTTTATTACTCGAATTAGACCTCACAGACTTTGAAGTGAAGTTATAAGAAAGGTCGTCCTATTACACTAATTTTGCAATTAATTTTGGTTATTAGCTGAGGCACATAGTTTACACACACACATATGATGGTCTCTCCTAATTTTTATTTAAAAATATATAGAATGTAGTTGACTCCGTTTCTGGGAATTGTGGTACCTTCCTGGGTCTATTGAATTTTAATATTGGAACAATTAATTATTCATTAGATAAAAAACAAATGGGGCTCCGGAGAGGTAGGATGCTGTGTATTGTAAAGGGATATGCCATTGAGAACTTTCGTTAACTAATAAGTTTGCAATATAGACACGGTGATAAAAAAAAATGAAGATAAAATAATCTTGGTAACATAATGTGCTGTTACAATAATACTACAATGTCAATTTCAAAATTAACAACTGATTTTAATTAAAAAATAGACCTAATTGATTAACTACAGACTAAAATATCAACTATGAGAAATATTGAATTTATTTTTATAGATAAAAAATTATCATTAAAAATTACACGTAAAATAAAATTTGATAATATTTACGTAACTCAACCTTAGTTGTGTTTTTTTTTTGAAGGGGTAATGAGTTGTGTTTGGGGTCTCGCTTTCGGCGGAAGGACCCAATCGGATACGTCAGATCCCACACTAATCAAAAGGTTATAAAAACAGACTAAAATTTCTTCTCTGAAACAGTAATGTCCTTGGAAAGTCAAGATTGGTGTGTCTTTGAAGAGTCGGTGCGAAGCGGCACGTGTCGGTGGTCCACCCATTATACCCATCATAACGATATTATTTTATTCTAAAATAATAATTAAATTAAATATTATTTTGCCAGAGTAAAATAAATATATTTGTTTTTTTGGGTAGTGAAATCGATAGATAGATTCGTTATCAATAAATATCCTCTTAAAACGGACCTTATGAAATTTTCATTTGAGCATTTAAATCTAAATTTCGAGATTAGCTGGGTAACTCGTAGGATAAATTATAACTACAACACTAAATTTTCGAAATTTAAAATTCTGCAAGAGCATTTTGGTCACTCCGAAAAATTTGCGTATATTTTTACAAACTATAGAAACCAATTTTTTATAGAATAATTAGTACATGTATACCAATTACACATATCTATTTATTTTGTTACTAAAAAAGTTATAACAATGGCGTTTGGAAAAAAAAAGATAGCTGATGGTTCATTCCCATCCGTAGCCGACCGGTCGTCACATCAAAATCTCCGGAGCTTAAAAAATGCTTTTAGCGAAAATATCAAGCCGCCTACTATTAGTTTCCTATTGACCAAGACAATGAAGGCTCGTAGTTGGTGACCCAAAAAATGAGGACACGTGGCGACCACTCCAGCATCGTGGAAGAATCTATATCTATCTCGAAATGTGTCCGAGATCTCCAGCTCGGCACCAATCACTCTTCTTAAATTTGAACCTGAATTAATCAATTTAATAAATAGATGAATGCATGTAATTTTAAAAAAATCAAATTAAGTATAGATTTATTTTAATTAGGTACATTTAAAGTACACATATCTAAGAAGATAAATTTAAATATTTTTTACAATTTATGACCAACTACATCTATTTAGGAAATTGATTACATGTAAAGTTGTTCAAGTTGGAAATTGATTTCCTTATCAATTCCAGTACAATGCGACAATTGCCGCAAACCAGTCAATTACCAACCACACTGTCCTCTCGCATTCTCAGGGGAGCAAACTGTGCATGAACGTGTCTTATGGGATCGGACGATTCTTTTGACATTTCAAATTTGGGTGGGATGTATGAGTATGTCAACCAATTATTGATTTCCTATTCCAACTTTTGGTTCCATCACCACTGTATTAATTGGGTTGACGCGAAAAGAGTAGATATTTTTTCTCCCCGAAAAAATTCTACACATTCTTGTGATTTGAATTAAAATATTTTTATCAATTCTTCTAGGTGCTTGATATTCTAAGACATTTTGACGACTTTAACAATATAACAACCCATCTACACAATGTTCCGAAATTAACGCATACATGAAATTACTTTTGGAATACTTCTCAATATTATCGGAACGTTCTCGATAGGAATGAAAAGAACAAAGAATTCCAAATATAAGGAAGGGCCGTACGTGAGGAAGTGTGAAAATGGAGCTCAGATTTTTTAAATAATTAATGTCACGTTCGAGGAGAAAGTAAATGCTCCGTCTATTGTCATCAATGGCAGATGTAGTGGCAAGTACGCGAAAACTGATTCCTTTCATTTACAAGTTACAGGGCGTAGCGCAAAAAAGAATTTTGTTAGAAATTTCATGTTCGAATTAGAACGTTGTTAAATATATGTTATACATTTTTTTATACCATTTAAAAAATTTATCCGACTCAAAATTATATTAATTAGTATATTAAATTTCCAAACATATATAATATCAATTAAAAAGGTTACGGGGCGTGGCATATTGGCATTGGCCGGAAACCTAGAACTCTGGGAGACGAGGGGAAGTGATTACTAACGCAAGAACTTCATTAATTATTCTTAATCATTATCTAGACGAATGGCAACAGCCGCTGACCCATATTAATTATGTTTATGGAAAGTAATCATGTAAGCACTTATTCTTGGGTGGCAGGATAATATATAATTAATCAACTAATTACAAAACCATACGTCTCCTATTATGTGTCCTAGTTAAATTTAATTGCTTAAGCTATCAATGTCAACATCCACAGATCCACTTAGCAATGGGCGGCTCCGATTGGTTTTGGCATCATTGGACTCTCCGAAATAGTTTGGAGCATTCCTGTTTTTTCTTGCTTTCGTTTAATTAGTCGAACCTAATTAGTTGATTACGAGGAAGATGAGTCTAACTTCAGTTTTTCCTAAGAGAGTAAGGGATTTGAGTGTGTCAAACATTACCATTATTGGAGTGAAAAATTTATTTATACGTGTAAAAAACTTCACTTAATTATTATCTTAAAGCAAATTAATTTCGTGACATGTTATTCTTCGTTCACGCGAAAATTTGTTGAAATTATCATAGGTGAGCTTAAACTTGTTTAAGAAGGAATGAAGGATCTATGTTTATCTTATTTTATCCTCAAAGTAGAAGAATAAACTTTTTGGGCTGGAAGATGTTTCTCTGTTCTTGACATATATTACTAAATAAATAGCCAACTTTCTCACTGTTGAAACGGATAAGAAAATGCATGCTTGTGTTTTATATACATTATTTTTAATCATGCGGTGTTACGATTAGCACCCAAATCTTAGCATGCGTTTTCTGCGCGTGTTGCCCAATCTTTCCTTCTGGTTCTCTTTAGTGAATTTTTTTTAAAAGTGAAATATCATTCACCTTATAAAAATCTCACCGAGGAAAGTCACGCCACAGAGGTTGTAACAAAAGTACCAGATAAAATATATCAGGCGCAAAATGATGATATGCAGTATCTGAGTACGTAAATTAAGGTAACGCAAAAAAAATCAAAAATCAAATACACTCCAAGGTTTCACCTATACAAATGACGAAGCCAAAAATCGAAATCATGGAGGGTCGAAGGACCGATTAAGTCCTCGACCACAAGCCAACTCTTTAACTTCACGGAGGATAGCAGAGGTGTTGACTTCCAAAGAAATTTCTGATTCAATTGCGAGACGCTACACCTGAGCCGACAATATTTCACGAATGCCATCATCGTGAGACTCCAAAACCTCCATAACCGAGGTAAGGCTAAGCTCCAACACCAGTTTCTTCGGCGATTTAAGCTTCAAATTCAGATTCGCAGCTTCCAAAAGAACAACGGCCTTGCTCTAAAGCTTCCTAACACGGCTACTAGAGCGGACCGGAGTCAACAGGAACAATCGACTCACTCTGGCCTTCTTTGCCACCCTAACTGCAGACATAGGTTGCAGCGAAGAGGCAGACGAGGCAGCAACATGATAATGCATTTCAACGGCTGGAAATGGCTGCAAAACAGGCTCCTAATCCTTCACAACAAGATGCTGCGAATCAACAACCAAAACGAGATCACCATAAGAGACCATCTCAATGCTGTCATCCTCTAAAATCGGAACAGACCTAGCAAAAGAAGCTAGGCCAGCTGTAGAAGTTGATTCCAAAGCAGTAAGCTGCTGCTGCGAATTGTTGACAACTTCATTCTCCTCGACATCGACACCAAGGATGTCCTGCACACACGCAGCTGAACCATCCGCAGCAACAACAGGAACATACAAGTTAACATCAGCAACCTGCATAGCCGCAGAAGCAAGAAGCTCCTCGACATCTAGGTCAAACGGAGCAGGCACGGAAGACAGAAGCTCAGCATTCACAACGCCGAGATCAGCCAGGGCCGTATCCTCACAGATATCTGCGCAAACCTGCAAAGAAAAAGGGCGAAACCAAAATCCCACTCGAGGAACAAACTTCCGCAACATCATCTGAGCAACCATAAAACCAACCAAAAGCAGGGAGTAAAGCATCAAAGCCAAGGATCGCCTCCTCAATCCTAATCAAATAGGACTCATTGCCAGAAAGATGTTTCCTTCGGTTATGCGCCAACTTTAGGGCAGAAAGATGTTTCTCTTTCAATGCTTTCCACTGTTAAAGATAGTTGATAGTCCATTGGTAGTAACTTAAATTTTTTAATGAGATTTTGAATACAAAATTTTTCGAATGATATTATTGTGAGAGACTGAAAATATTCGGACTTAGGTAGACCAGTAAATAGAAAACAAATTGGCAAAAGGAAGAAGGAAGCTAAAAAGATGAGGGATGGAAAAGGAAGAGTACAGGCTGCAATTTAATTTACTTTTCTCAAAGATATTGGGCTTAAGATCTTGAAAGGCAAAAAAGATACGGTTTCGCTTCGGGCCTTCATTCAGAGCGAAGCCCAACTATCAGTTAGGGCTGAGGGGAAAAAATATGTAGAATCGATTAGAGAAAACCTACACATATATACGAAAACTACACTACTACTAATAACCGTTTAAAAGAACCATATGAACCGTAATTACATCCGAAAATAACACAACTAAAGCTAACAAATTCATATAATCACCACCGAAGTTAGTCCAACAATAAGAGATTTGAATTCATTAAAAAAAAATATTGGTTCGAGCTTTACGAATGTAAAAAATACTATTAAAAGAATTATTCCATATAATAGGATCGACAATGCTCGAATCATAACATCAGAAATTTTCCAAAAAAAGCGGTCTATTAATTAATCCCAACGCTATAGCTATATGAGCTTGACAAAATCCTGACAGGCTTATGGGGCGCCAGGTTATCGATAACCAAGGAACAATTGACATGGACCACGACCTCCCTCAACGGGAGATCGTCAACCACAACGGAGACCGGCGCCGTCACCCTCACCAGTAGCGGGATCCTCCCCGTGTCCTTGTTCTCCATCAACGCCTGCTGCAACCCCGACCCGAACTCACTCTTCCCGGTCAGCGTCACGTCCGTGATCGTCGTGTTCTTGTACGGCTGGTGGTACGCGGGCAGCTGCCCGGAGCACAGGGTCGAGTCCTTGTACGACACGATCACGGAGCTGCCCTCCCCGTACGTCATCGAGATGTGATCGTTCGGGTTGTACGCCCTAACGGTGACCACGAACTCCGTGTACAGGCTCAGGTCCTGCTGCTGGACGTCGAACCTGGAGACCTGGAACTTCTGGACGTCGTACTCGGGGGCCAGCGGGTTCAGGTACGTGTAGAGAAGGAGCGTGAAGAGGGCGAGGACCGTGACGAGGATGATCCAGAAGCAGAAGAAGCAGCAGATGCACCTGCAGCAGCTCCCGCACCCCGAGCCACGGTGTTCATCGTACCTCGGGATGTTTCGCCGCTGCGGCGGGGGCCTCGGGTTCTGGGGATTGTCATTGAGCATGACATATTTGGGCTGGTACGTTGAAAGGGGTTCCATGAGAGAAGAACATTTGGGGAAAAGGAGAAGAGGGCTCCTGAGGATTTCATTATTGTCACCTAGAGACGTTTCCTAAATTTCCGTACTTGTTTCGGGGTTTGTTTTAGAATGGTGCTTCTAATTTGAGTAAATCCAACTATCGGTGCTGTTTCGATTGTTTACGGTTTTGACATTATTTCAGTTTTTAGGAATCGAGCTAGATATCTGTTCACCAACTGAGCCATAAAGTTAGGAAACGAAGATCAAAATATGCGGCTATTTTGACTCTACCACAAGCATATGGATTCATTCGTAAAAAGTACTTTAGAACCTATAATTGGTTCATTTTCAAAACAAAAAAAAAACTATAATTGGTAAATGTGTGATTTAATTCAAGGAGAGTGCAACTCCTGACGAGAACAATATCTTAACCCTGCTTTAGAGTAACGGTGCTTAGACGTCACATGTTTGTAGTTGGCAGCTGTTGTTTGGATATGCTTTCGTTCATACATATATTTTTTTGGCGTGTGATTTTCTGGTGTCCATTGTAATATCCATTGTAATATCCACAAGTAACAACTAATTTAGAGTTAAACACTTTTAGATCTTATTTAAAGATTGATTATCTCAATAATATTTCTCCCATTTATTTATGTTCGTACTCGAAACTTCTTTAAGAAAACCAAAATCTCTTTACCACTCAATTTACTCAAACGCCTTTGGATATGCAAGTGAGATGGCTCATTGAAGAGAACCATCAACCTAGCTAGCTCCACCAAGTTGATGAACTCACAAATCAACTCAACCCTGTGGCTAGTTAATTGGCCTCAAAGATGCTTCAAAGACATCACCAAGGAACATTAATTGGGTATCAATCCAATAACTAACCAAATCAACAAAACCTGTTAACCCGAATAGGACTAGAAGCAGAAATAGCTGATTGAGAATTGCAAGATCTTAAAGAACCCTTTATCCGGACAAGGGACACCAACTTAACGACAGACGTCTTCAGATCCGTAGCAACTTTCTTCAATTTCGGAGACGAATTCTCCTTCCTACTCGCGGAGGTCAACTTGTACGTTCTCAGGAAAATCTGCCTCTGTTTGGCCCTTGCACGCCTGTAGCTGAAAGAAGCAAGGACCATGGCTTGTGGGTCAGTGCTCTTGTTGTGCTTGGAAATGCTTCTCCGGACACGGAGTTCCTGGTCCGGCTCGTCGAACCGGTCCGGGGACTCGTAGCCGGTGAACCGGCTCAGACTGCTGGTGGTGTTCCGGATCAGGGTGTTCATGGTTTTGGCTGGTTGTAAGGTGGGGAGACTATGAGCATGTACCGAATTATAATGTCTTTTGGTTTGGGTTTGTGACTTTATTTTGGAAAGTTTATATAGGTGGACTACTTATAGAAATTAATAGTCAAAACTTTTATTTGACTCGAAATTGGATACGAATAGCTTAATAAAATATTAGTATAAGAAATTATGGTTGTTTGGTGGCTGTTTCCTTGTATACCCGCATGGTGCTTATGCTTAATTAGCTCAATTAAATTCCACAAATTTGACTATTCAATGGGGTTAATTGTTGGTTCTCTCGTCTTCTCGAGGTGACAGTGTTTGTCCATACCTAAGAAGTATATGATATTCCCTTCCTCGGCTATTGATTGCCTTAAGAGTCAACCTAAATTTCCTGAATTCTCAATTTTTATACCTTTTTGTATTTTTTAAATGTATCAGTTGTTACTTTAAAGAAATTTACAAGGAAACTATCGTGATCAGATTAACACGAAATTAGTTTTAACTACTAATTAGTTTTATTTACGGGGGCGATTCTACTAAATGACAGTTGGGAGGTTCTTATTTCACATTTTAAAAATGTAATTACACTTAAAATGGAACTGGATTTAAGTCTGACATACAATATTCTGGATCAATCTGATTCACAAATAAATCGATTGCGAGATCGTAATTAATTGTCAATTACACGGCAAAACAAAAAGGGCGAGAGGTCGTGCTTGTCTTTTGAGGGGGATTTTTTTTTCAACTTAAAATTTAATTTTTAATAAAAATATTATTTAATTAATTATTTCACTTATTTTAAATATTATCAACATAACTAGTATACTATTTGACGTAATTGGGTATACCATTTGACATAACCAGATATTACCATTTTAACATATCTTCGATTAAATTCATTTGAAAAAATTACAATTAATATTATCAAATTAATTATTTAACACGACAAACTATTTGACATAATCAGACATACCATTTCAACATATTTTTGATTAATTTCATCTCAAAAAATAATAATTAATATTATTTAATTAATTATTTAACATGACATAATCATTTAACATTACCGGGTATATCATTTGACATAACTGTGTCATACCATTTGACATAACCGTGTCATACTATTTGACATAATCGGATATACTATTTGACATAACCGGGCATATCATTTCAACATATCTTTGATTAAATTTATCTACAAAATCATAATTAATATTATTAAATTATTAATTATTAACACGACATACTATTTTACATAATTGGGTATACTATTTGACATATCTAGGTATACTATTTGACATAATCGGTCAACCATTTGACATAAGGGAGCATACCAGACATAAAAAGTATACCATTTCAACATATCTATGATTAAATTCATTTGAAAAAAAATTATAATTAATATTATCAAATTAATTATTTAACACGACACACTATTCGACATAACCGAGTATATCATTTGACATAATCGGGTAAACTCAAAACTCCGCACCTCTCACTAAACAACAACACATCACCTTGCATGTCAACCAATCGTCTTAATTTTGAAAAGTAAAAGAAAATAAAAGAAAACCCATCCCAAAAGAAAACGACCGCCAAAAGGAGATTCGTCGCCAGTAATAGCCCCGTTTCGTTTCCGGCCAAACAGTTCACGTCATACACGTCGTCGACGCTGGTCAGATGGTTCACGGCGAACCATATCCCCTGGGCGAGCCTTTGCCCGACGGGAGTGATGTCGTTGTCTGCGAGAGGGAGCGGCGCTACGACTCCTAGGAGATTCTTCATGCGGTTGTTCTCTCGCCGACGCCGGAGATCAACCACTCCCTGAGACTCCACGGGATCTAGCCTTCCTTACTCGGCGCCCGACAGCAACACCTGATGCCGTTGCACCCGGCGGCGACACCTCTCTTGTCCCGGTTTGGCATCCACTCTTCGTCCTAGTCCATCCTAACCCGGCCCGACGGTGACGCGAATGAGGCGGCTTCGGATTGGGGGTCGCGGAGGTAGCCAGAGAGCGCCGGGCCCGGGTTAGGGTTTAAGGACTGACGGCTGACGCGTGGGGATGAATTTATTCTGCTATTTCAGGAAGCTTCTGTTGTTGCTGGGAAATGAAATTAATCAAATGACGAAAATGCTCCTGCATTAATTTTGTACATGATTTAAAAACTCAATCTAATAACTTTTTTTCTATTTATATTGGTCCTCACTCACTTTTCAAGTCGGGACTAAAACCCGGTTAGATTGCGATCAACTTCCGAAAGAAAATAAATCATAGTCCCGACTTGAAAAGTGAGTGAGGACCTTGAAGTCGAGGGGAGTATTTCTCTGGCTATGACAGCTCTGTTAGAACATTTTGCTTATCAAGAGGATCTTGTTTCACCTGAAAATTCTGAAGAAATGGAGGTTGTATCGGGTGAGCTTGTTTTTATTACAAAGAATTCAGAATTTGAAGTTGGTCTTTCTGAGGAATTAGAGGAGTGTGATACTCTCGCTTGGAATACTGTTCTAGAGAATTTGGTGCAGCATGTCGAGATTTTGGGATGCAATCATGATATTGCAATTTTGGAGAAGGGCTTGATGGTGCTTGATGTAGTTCATGAGCAGTCTCCAGTGCCAAGTACAAATAACATGGAGGGGGTTTGTGGTGTAATGATTGAGGAGGTTTCGCCCTCCCAAGATACAGGTCAGGTGTTTTCAAGCCCGATTATAATAGAGCCGTTGACGCCGGCTTCACATGTGACTGACTCATCGGGCTCTAAGCCTAGGTCAGTATCGGGCAAGAAAAAGGGGCGCAAGAATGGCCCTTCCTCGGCTGAGTTATTGGCATCAGTGTCTCCTGAGGATTTGGCAATGGCGGAGGCTAAGAGGGCAGCATATGTTGCAGCGGGCGGGATTTTACCTACTCGCTCATTCGGTTCAAAGGGATCCAAGCATAAGGGTTTGAAGACGGGTTTCCTTGGCAAGGGAACCCCAATAATACAGGGACCGTCCCCATCTATTTTGGGCAGCGCCTCTGCTTTACCTACTACAGATCCCATGCCTGTCCCAGGTCAAGAGGGCAATGGGGTTGTTGTTTTTTCTGACAACGATGATCCTCCGGACTCGTTGAAGTTCATGGGTTCGATTACGTAGAAGATGACGAACAATTGGGCGAACGAGGCGGATTCACATTCGGACCTGGAGGACTCCCATCTACCACCTGCCAAGAACACCCGCTTTCAAGCGAGGAAGAAGACTGGGACTACCTATGCCAGTAAAGATCTACGTTGGCTGGAGTATGAGGTGGACTTTTGATGCACCGCGGCTGATTTATCATCCTTAGACTACCCGTGTTGTGGGTACCCATACACATCATTGGTTCCTTCATCGGCCTCGCTTTCCCTCAAGTTTGTAGGGTCGAGTTCTTCTTTATGGCGATAGGCTTGCTGTTTTGCGGTTTCCTATTCGGCCTGGGTGTTTAACTTCTCTTCTGTTTCTTTTTCCCCTTCTTGTAACTTTTCCGTTTCTTTGAGTAATAAAGTTTTTTTTCTCCCAAAAAAAAAACTTCCGAAAGAAAATAATTAATATTGTTGACCATTAACTTTCCAGAATGAGAAGCTTCTATCGAGTATGGGAAGAAAATAGGAACCGGTATACATCATAGAACGGCATCAAATTAACTCTCAAGATTTTTGTCTCCGTCCTACGCTTATGTGAGGGTTACTAGAAGGGGGAATATAAATTCTAAACAAAAGAAGGGGGAATATCTTTGCGGCCGGCAACCTCTTTTTTTGACAAATTTTTTAAACCATATTCTAGAATAAATTTGATGGGATATATTAAATAATGAAATTTCTACGTTATCTAATTTAACTGCAGATTTTACAAAGTTCGCTTTGTGTATCGATGGCCGAGATTGGATTCGGAATGTGCCTTTTTCTGGACCATTTGGACCAATGGACAAGCAGGGGTATTTTTGTAAATAAGTTAAAGAAAAGGGAAAAAAATGAAAAATCGTGCGTGGCAGGGAGTCCAAGTAGATCACCGACATGTTATTATCGGTAACTGGGCATGCAATTGTCGTAACTGAGGCCTGCCATTGTGAGAACCGTGGCATGCCATTATCGATAACTTCAGTCCAAATGGTTCAGAATGACCCTTCACTCTGGATCCAATACAAATGTGTGTATCGATATGCTAAAATTGAGAGAATATATTTTTTTGGTGAATAATTGAGAGAATAGATTGAGTGTTGTGCGTTATAGGGTGGCCAACACTATCGAGAAGCAAATCTTGACTATTGATCCGATCTAAAAACACGCATGGACACACATGTTGAAGGGGGGGTATTTTGCCATCAATGCTGTGTGAAACTGATATACCATACATATGATGGCCAATTACTAGGGGGTTAGATTGGGTACGGAATGCCCCTATTTCGAACTGTTCGGAATGAAGACACGCGGGGGCTTTTCTGCAAAAATGCTAAAATATAGGGACCAAAATGAAAAAAGCCAAACACAAACACAGGCCGGAAATAAATGCCATTATCACATAACTGTGCATACCAGTATCGTAACCGGGGCATGCCAGTATTGTAAACAGGGCATGCCAGCGGGACTTTTTGGCAAAAATGCTAAAATACGGGGACCAAAATGAAAAAAGTCATGTGCGCCAGTATCATAAACGGGACATGCCGCTGTCACAAAATCAAATGTCATTATCACATAACTGCGCATGCCATTATCACATAACTGCGCATGCCTATATCACGCAACTGTGCATACTAGCGCGGTCACTCCTTCACTCCAAACTGTTCGGAATGATTTCTTCACTCTGGACCCAATCCACTGCCAATATCTTAAAGAATCACTATTGGGTTCGTCCGGACGTCAGTACATGCGCAATTTTTTCAAAAAGCTAC
Source organism: Hypericum androsaemum (assembly GCA_963995505.1). Lineage (NCBI taxonomy): Eukaryota > Viridiplantae > Streptophyta > Magnoliopsida > Malpighiales > Hypericaceae > Hypericum > Hypericum androsaemum. The sequence continues at coordinate 15,028,868 of OZ023185.1, forward strand.
CATACCCAAAAACTACCTAAAAATTTAAAATAAAGTTTAATGAAATTCCAAAGAAACGCTGAAAATACCTAATTAAAGAATCCAAAAGAAAACTAAAAAAATGACATAAATCTTAGAAATACCACAATAATGAACCTAACATAAAATATCTGAAATTACTGTGTGCACTTTTAGCTGATAGAAAAAAGATATTTTTTAAACATGAAAAAAATTAATTTCGAAATAAAAAAATCATTAGGATGTTTTAACGCGACAATATCCGATAAAAAGGCATGGATTTGGTACGGAGTCTAATAGAGGGACTCCATAACGCGACAATATCTGACAGTTGTAATTAACCGAGAGTACTTTCGTCTTTTACACTCTCACTTTTTATGTATTTTCGTCTTTTACACTCTCACTTTTTATCTTTCCTTTTCTCTCTCCTTTCTCATTCTTCCGTGTCTCCTTCCTCCCCCTCACTTCTCTCCCTCCCATCCAATCTTAAAGTTCGCAGATCCTCGCCGTATTTAAGCCCGGTAGCTACCTCCTCCTCGCCTTGGAGCTTACAGTGACACAACCCCAACGTTGACCACCACTTTGACACCGATGAGGAGCAGGCCGAGTCCGATTGTGAAGAAGCGACGACGGTGGGAATCAGTTGATATATTTTGATTGGAGAACCTCAACTTCTTACTTCGAAGTCTGATTAAGGTGATGCAAGTTACTGTGCGAAGTTGAGACGTGTGTATACAACTTTGTAGTATATAACTTTTCCAAATTTTGAATGTAAAGATATCAAAAATATGTTTGAAGTTAAGAGCCGACTGAGTTGGGGTCGATAGATTTTAGTTGGGAAGCTACAACTTCTTACTCCTGATTGAGATAATTCAAGTTGCTGTATAAAGCTGAGATATTTATCTACAACTTTGAATTATATAACTTATCCAAATTTGGAGTGTAAAGATGTATAAAATTCATTTGAAATCAAGAGTTGATTGAGTTGCAGTTGATAGATTTCAGTTGGGGAGCCACAACTTCTTACTCGGAAGTCTGATTGAGGTGATTCAAATTGTTGTGTGCAGCTGTGACATATATCTACAATTTTAGAAGTTATGACTAGAAGGTGATTCAAATTACAGTCAAAAGTTTAAATTCGTTTAAAGTTAAGAGTCGATCGAGTACCAAATGACTGAAAGGTTATGTTAAAATGATATGCTGAGTTATGTCTAATGGCATGTTCGATTATGTTCAAATGGCAGACCCGGTTATGTTCAAATGGCAGGCCTTGTTATGATAAAATGACATGCCTGATTTTTACTAAATGGCATGTCCATTTATGATAAAATGGCATACCCACTTGCAATAAAATGGCAGACCTAGTTACGATAAAATAACATGTCTAGTTACGTTAAAATAGCATGCCTTGTGTCACGACCCAAATTTGGGGTTGGTGACCAACGCTAGATTATGTCAAACTTAACATAATAAACCATAACCTAGCAAGCCTCAAACATAACACATCATTCTCTTTAAGAGAATCATCAACATACACTTGTCACGGCATTGTTTCTTCAAGCAAACCTATTTACCATTATCCAAAAGCCTGGTGGCATAATTCAAAAGCTGGAGTACACATCTCCAACGTCATATAACCAAACTCATCCTTTTTAAAACATAACATAATTTATAAATATATTACATATTAACATTAATCTAAGTCATACGTCAATAGATAACAGAATATGTATAATAGAGCGACCTAGATCACAAAGACAAAAGACCATCCGGAGACCTTCAAAAGTAGCCTGGGAGTGAAGGCAATGGGCTGGACTCAGATGGAGAAGCTTCTCCAGACGCAAACACCTCTCAAAACTCTTCAGTGAAGTAAGGGATAAGTGCTTTGAAATACTTAGTAAGTGAATATTGTAAGTAACATGTATTTAACCAACCAGTTGTTCCATCCAATCCAATCCATACTAGCACAAAAGACAAGACAACAAAAGACCACTTTACAACAAGGTCATCAAAGAATTCACATATCATACACAATCAGAATTTCAGATAGACTTTCGCAAAATACATAACACAATTTGGATGAACTCCTGGTTGGTCACGGGTAGACCTCATCATCCGCCATCACACAAGCCACATACCAAACATTCCAAAGTCCACATACATACACAAACAATCCAAAAGCAACATCAATATCAAATAGACCAAAACTAAACCCAATACCATATTTCAAATCATTCAAAAGTACACAAAAAGAAGCATATCACCCACGTCTAGTTAACTAAACACATGTTACAAAGAACATAAACTACTATCATTATTAACCTTTTTAGCATATAAATATATCCTAGGAACCATAAAAACTTATTTTATAAACCCTTAATTTTGAATTTATACAAGATAGCCCCTAAACCATGCTAAAATTCACAAAACTACAATCCAATGTTTGACTTTTCTTCCAACTTCCATATATAAACAAATTTTAGCTTAACCCCACCTTAACCTCCTTCATCTAGATCTATATTATCTTATTCAAACCTTTACCTATTAGCTTCTTCAAGGTTCAAAATAATTTTTACTCAATTAAAGCAAAATCCTACAAAATTACTTACCTTATTCTTCAAAGTTGCTCAAATTTGGTCCCTTTTCTTTCCTCCTCTTTTCTCCTCGTTTTTCCCATTTCTTCTACACCTTTATCCTCTATTTTTCTGTTCTAAAAGGGCGTGGAGTTGGTGCCTAAAGTCTACCCAAAATATCTTCCTTTTTGCGTAGTTTAGTCACCTACTAAAAAGTTACCACCCAGCCTACTTACAACCAAATTTTCTCCTTTAGTCCTAGACTTTTTCAGTCTTTCAAACTCATTTCTAAACTTCATAATATATTTTAATAAGTTCCTAAAATGAGCTTATTCAAATAGAATTACATAACAAATTATTTTCACAAATCTTTCCAATACCGACGAAATTAGTCCTAATTTCGAGCACCTAGATTTATGACTCTGTGCGGACCAAATTATTTTATAAATCACAAAACTAAAAAAACAAAGTTATAGATCTATATGTTATGAATCCACACAAATTAGAATCACCTAATTTGGAGTCCGGATGAGAAAGTTACACCTATTTTACCGAACGACGATGAACTAAGCCTAAACCTTTCTAAAACTAACCTTATTATGTTGAAACAAATTTTGGTTAAAGGGTAAGGGTATCACACCTGGTTACAATAAAATGGCAGGCCAGGTTATGACCAAATGACATCCCCAGTTGTGAATATATGGCTACCGATTAGGATAAAATGGCAGATCCGTTTAGGATAAAATGACATGTCTAATTTATATTTAATAATATTTTTAATAAAAAATTAATTATTTAATATCGTGACACATGCATTAAATGCCTGACACATGTATTAAATGCCATGACACATTGAATTTTCTTTTGTGGTTCGAACGCACACGAGCATGTAATGCTATGATATATGGGGGTTCCTTTTTTTGGTTCCAACGTGCACGTGCATTTTGATTTTTTTTTCCCTCTCCTGGACGGAACGAAATAAGTGAATTCCGTGTCCAATCTGGGCCCCAATAAAAAGTGGTCAAAGTGTTCAAAATTATGATAGTTTCTAGAGTACAACTTAATATAATCAACATTAAAATTTTATTAGTCTTTATTTTATGATGACCATGTAGAATTCATTTTTTCTCCTGAATTTATTAAAATATTAATAATTCAAAAATTAGTATTTAGTATAGAGAAATTAAGGGATAACCTTAAAATTACATAGTTTGCCACAAATATCAGCAGATAAATATAGGGGTGACAACGGTTCTAGAGACACTAGTTCCACGGTTCCAAATATATAGAACCTGAATAAGAACCACTCTACAAGGTTCCAAGGTAATTTTCGAAAATCATCAGTTACGACTGAACTGGTGATTTTTTAAATAAAAATAAAGAAGTTTTCCTCATTTAGTTCCAAAAGAATCAGAATATAGTCTGGTTCAACGGTTTGACAATTCTTTTTTTTTTAGGCGAAAAGAAACTTTATTACTCAAAGAAACGAAAAAGTTACAGGAAGGGAAAAAGAAAACAGAAGAGAAGCCAAACACAAAGGCCGAATAGAAAATCGCAAAACAGGAAGCCTATCGCCATAAAGAAGAACTCGACCCTACAAACTTGAGGGATAGCGAGGCCGATGAAGGAAACAATGATCTAAAGCGATCAAACGCGGCGCATCAAAAGTCCACCTCATACTCCAGCCAACGTAGATCCTTACTGGCATAGGTAGTCCCAGCCTGCTTCCTCGCTTGAAAGCGAGTGTTCTTGGCAGGTGGTAGATGTGATTCTTCCATGTCCGGCTGAGAATCTGCCTCGTCCGCCCAATTGTTCTTCATCTTCTTCGTAATCGAACCCATGAAATTCAACGAGTCCGAAAGATCATCGTTGTCAGAAAAAACAACAACCCCATTGCCCTCTTGACCTGGGATAGGCATGGGATCTGTAGTAGGTAAAGCAGAGGCGCTGCCCAAAATAGATGTGGACGGTCCCGGTATTATTGGGGTTCCCTTGCCAAGGAAACCCGGTTTCAAACCTTTATGCTTGGAGCCCTTTGAACCGAATGAGCTAGTAGGTAAAATCCCGCCCGCTGCAACATATGCTACCTTCCTAGCTTCAACTATTGCCAAATCCTCAGGAGACAGTGATGCCAATAACTCAGCCGAGGAAGGGCCATTCTTGCGCCCCTTTTTCTTGCCCGATGATGACCTAGGCTTAGAACCCGATGAGTCAGTCACATGTGAAGCTGGCGTCAACGGCTCTATTATAATCGGGCCTAAAGATACCTGACCTGTATCTTGGGAGGGCGAAACCTCCTCAATCATTACACCACAATCCCCCTCTAAGTTATTTGTACTTGGCATTGGAGACTGCTTAGGAACTTCATCAAGCACCATCAACTGGACCAAATCATTCTGACCTGTACTTAATGGAGAACATTTATCACCCGGTAGAGTTTCACCCTCTTTGTCACCAGGTAGAGTTTCACCCTCTTCCCTCGCATCATCAGGGACCTGAAGTACCACCGAATCACCATCCTCTTGATCCTCCTCTTCGCGTACTACCTGTTGCACAAAATTTTCCAATACAGTAATAAGGGCAAGAGATGAGCACTCCTCAACTTCAATGCTGGTTGGTGAACTAGGGGAGCACTCATTCTGTTGCCACACCTGCTTTCCCACGGACCTCTTGGGACCCTCAACCCGTGGGTGCAGTTTTCGGCAAGAGTCTAAATCATGACCAATGATTTTGTAATGCTCGCAGAAAAGAGGCAAATTCTCGTACACCACATCAACTAAGACCATGCCCTCCTCAAGCTTCAATACAACTTCTTTCCGACGAGGCTTGGACATGTCTAGTTCCACCAAAACCCGTACCAAAGCGCTATTAAACCTATTTAATGCAGTCAAGTCTGATCGAATGGGGTTACCAATGGCCGCAGCTAGTCCAAGTATGATATCATTAGCGACATGCTCCATGCTCAACCCCCCTAATGTAATCCATACCTTTGTAAGAGTCGAGGAAACCTTCGTGGGCTTAAAATAGGGTACCCATGGCTGCAAGTAAAGACATCCCTGAGGAAGTCTCCAATCAGAAGAGCTCCAGACCACGTCCTTATCTTGCTCCTTCTCAAACTGAAAACTTTGGAGATAGCAGCTTTCAAGTCAAATGTTGAGCAAGGTTTGGTGCCTCTCGGCATCACTAACCTTCCAATCAAAGCGCGCTTCCCAAAATTTGCACAAACTGATGATCTATCTGCATCCAATTCAACGACCATATGCTCGCCATCGAAGACTAGCTTAATATACGTACCTTCTTTGACCCGGTCAGATCGCGGGTGGAGTGCGGCTGCGTAGGACATCTTCTTCATGGCGTTCTCCGCTGGAGCCTTAGGAGTCGGTGTCACAGTAGTCCCCGCAACCCCATCTTTGCTCGCTTGTATATCTCCTAAAGGTGTAGGCCTCGCACCCTCCGCAGCCTGCCCCACACCCTCTGTCAACCCACGAGCCAGCGCCTGTGAAGGGTTACCGACTAATGGGGCAAGGGAGGTGTAGAACTGGTGAAGGAGAGGAAGGATGCTGGATTGAAGCGAATCCATCCCTAGCGAAGGGCAGGATAAGCGACGGCGGCTGAAAACCTCCATCTGAGGATCTCAACGAGGCCGTTGAAGACATCGGAACAGCAGCGACGGTGGTGGAACTCGAAGCCCTGGCCGAGGAAAACATTAATTAAGACATAGCGAAACCGGAGGGGTGGTCGTAGAGACCAACCCCTCTGGCAGCCACGGGGGGGAGGGTGGGGGCTCGGGAAAGGTGCGGGATGGGGGGGGGGGGGGCGGGGGAGGTCGGGGGAGGGGGAGAGCGGGAGGGGGAGAGCTGGGGAGGGGGGAGAGCGGGAGGGGGAGATCTGGGGAGGGGGGGAGAGCGGGGGAGGTCGGGGGAGGGGGGAGAGCGGGAGGGGGAGATCTGGGGAGGGGGGGAGAGCGGGGGAGGTCGGGGGAGGGGGGAGAGGGGGAGGGGGAGGTCGGGGGAGGGGGGGAGAGCGGGGGACAAAGTGACGGTTTGACAATTCTTAAACTGCTGGTTCCATGGTTTAGTACTAAGACGAACCATAGTCTGAACTTTCTAAAAAGTTTTGGGACGATTTCGTGAACTGTGTTCATAGTTCAAGTTCTGATTAATGATTTCGCTGGTTTAACGGTTCGAACCAAACCGAGACTAGGTCTAGGCAGGCTTTGTCAAAATCCTAGAGGCGCCAAATTTTCCCACGCTTGAAATTTGTTCATTTTCTTCGTTTTTGTCAGAGGACGTACATCATAATGATAATTCTTAAAAGCACCAGAGAACACGATCCAGTTGGTTGAAACACGCACATTCGCTGTAACACCAGAAAATCTATTAATGGCGGTCACATACAATCCTGGGCACCTAATTTATTGCACCCTGATACGCTACACCTCCATCCGTCTTCAACCTTTTCAAAAGTTTTGGATTGAACGGGGACAACATAAAAGTCGTTCTTACGGAGAGAATTTCGTTTGAACCATCAGATTTTATTAAAAATCGTATCTAAAGATCTGACAATCATAAAAAATCGTGTCTATAGGTATAATTACTTGATCCATTTTAGTGGGATAAGTTTTGTCCCCACTAAATCCATCACTTTTTCAAATCCAAGCACAAATTTGAAAAATCCCTCCCATGCATTTATTCTCAACACATGCATTGATTTCCAAGTCAGAGTTTCACGTAAAGCAAAGGAAGCCCTTGAATTCGCCAAAATATATATCACCAGCTTTTCCCAGAATAAGGGTTTATTCCTGTGACTAATCTAATCCATCACCCTCTTTCATGTGATCTCTAGTAACCCTAAATCCACAACTCTGTGATTTGCTTCAATTTAATTTGTCTCCTTCTCATACCTCTTCATTCTTTATATATTCTCCCTCAATTTTCCATCTCCAGCCCATTGTTTCTTCAATTTTCCTCTTGAAATTTTCACATATACATACATAAGTTAGCAAGAATATTAGGAAAAAAAACCATTTAATCCATGAAGAAGTTATCTCTCTTCGCTTTGGTATTGGTTGCTGTTACTCTCCTTATCATTCCCTCTGTGGTATCCTCAAGGCGTATAGGCAAATCTAGAATCCGTAAGTACTCTATTTTCTTAGTTTTGCTTATATTCATACCAAATTAATTTAGACATTTTTGCTCTTTTGAAATTTGAATCTTCGTGATCGATTCTGATTGATGTTGATGTTGTGGCTGTAGGACATGGAGAGCTCCAACCGCGAGTCGAGCCTCGTACAAGAGGTGTTGCCGTGGCGGTGAGGCCGAGGAGGAAGGGGGCGGACACGGTGGAAGTCGCAGGATCAAGCTTGCCCGATTGCTCCCATGCGTGTGGGTCATGTTCACCATGTAGACTGGTCATGGTTAGCTTCGTCTGTTCATCGCTCGAGGAAGCTGAGACTTGTCCTATTGCTTACAAGTGCATGTGTAATCACAAGTCATATCCTGTACCTTAATTAATTTAACCAATGATTTTTAGTGTGTTCGTTTTGATCGATCTCATCAGATGTTGTAACTACATAATAATCTCCAATTTCATGTTTTGTTTTTGATGGTACTCCAAGTTTTTAGTCTTTTTTTTAAACGGTATAATTTCTTATTTATTCGCACCTAATAATACAAAGCGCCTACGATAAGCAAAAGCACAAGCCGCTAACAAAGTAACCGGAACAAAGTAACTCCATAAACCCCCTCTAAAACTCTATGCATATAGTACAGAATTGCAGTCGCTAATCTCACAATTCTGTCATTAAAAAAAAAAATTTACGGCCGAGAAAAGAGGACAACTATAAAGGAGTCATCAAGAGTCGTTTTCTATACTATCCTAGAAAATTACCTGACAATCTTATCGTCCTCGGAGTTATGGCGTCGAGATATATATATGTATTGAAATGAAACAAATAAATAGCCAACAATTGCTCTTTTTTCTTATAAATGAAATGATATACGCACCCAACGGTTACGACACAGTAACATGTTTTAAATACTAAATTACCGACCGTTGATAAACAACAAGAAGCAGTCTAAAAGAATTTCAACATCACCTTCAAAAAGATAATTAATAATTAAGGAAACATTTTATTCTGGGTACGCCTCAATAACAGAAGGCATAGCAGGAACAGATATAAATTGGTGGCGCGAAAATCCTCCATCTTGTAATATCTTTTGCCACTGGAGTTTAGTCCTCTCCTGTCCGCCCGAACAGTGGGTCATCATCACTATATCCGCGCTCAATCGTCTGCCATCAAATGGGTCTTCACCTTCCGGCTCTAAAACTGCATCCACAATTATAACTTTACCTTGCTTCCCATCTATTGCTTTACGGCAGTTTTTTAGAATCTTCACGCAGTCTTCGTCGCCCCAATTGTGTAGAATCAGCTAACAAGTACGTAATGAATATGTAAGAACGGACATTCCGTTGCTTCAATTTTATCGATGAATACTTACTCTAACGATATAACATGATGCATAAACATTAGTGTAAAATTTTACTTCTGAAAATTTATCCTAGAAAATTACCTGACATAATAAAAAGGCATTCGCCCACTGGCACAAAATTAACGAAAATTTAAAATTCAATTCATAAACATTAGTGTAAAATTTTACTTCTGAAAATTTATATCACATATTATAATTAATTAAATACCTTGAAAATAGCAGCATCATTAGATGAAATAGTTTCGAACATGTTTTCTGAATGTAGGTCTTCCGACCGAATCACGTATATCGTGTGTCATCCGTGATTAATTATAAATAAATAAATAATATATATATATATATCCACACTGTGTTAATCTGAACTTTTTCATTAACCTCATTACTCTATATAAAATATATCAGAAGACAGTTTTTTTAAACAGGACGGCCAAATTCAAAATATTGTAATTAGTTAAATACCTTCAAAATAACAGCATCAGTAGGGGGAATGGCTTCGAACATGTTTCCACTAACATGTGTGATGCCATCGTACTCCGGCGCCGTTTCAATTACGTGAGGCAGATCATAGTTAATACCTTTGATGTGTGGATACAGCTTGACGATCTCAGCCAGGAAGGATCCAATCCCGCCGCCCACGTCCACCAGAGTTCCGACCGACCCGAACCCGCCTCCGTACACGGCCAGTATGCCACGTGTCACGATCGGGTTGGTGCATGCCATGGCATCGTTGAAGACCTTGTTGAAATCTGGGTTCTTGGAAGCGAACTCCCAGATCCCGCACCCGTGAGCCTTCTCAAAGGCCACGCCGCCTTCCCTCACGGACCGGCTCAGAGACTGCCACGTGGCCAGCTCCGACGGATAGTATTGGTACAGCAGCATCGGAGCGAGGGTCATGTCCGAGTCCTGGACCAGCCACCGGGACACGCTGGTCAACCCGTACACGGGCTCTCCGCCGTCGGATGGGTGGCGGTCGACGGAGAAGATCTTGTTGCGCACGAGCAGCCTCATGACGCGCGCGAGACAGGAGACGTCGAGGTTGGGTGAGCCGATGGACGAAACCAGGTGGGACATGGTGACCGGTCCGCCGTGAGAGTGGATGACGTCAGGGATGCGTAGCTCCACGGCGCATTTTAGCGCCATGGAGTCCACGAAGGCAAAAATGTGTTGCCACACTTGAGGTTGGCCTCTCAGAGTTTCTTCCGCTTCGTTTGGTGCTTCCCTGTTCGCCATTTTTCCAGTTCGCCGTGAGCCAGAAACAGAATAATGTTTTAGATGAAACTATACGTTATCGGGTGTAATTACATTTTAAGTGGGACCAATCTTAAGATGCTGCCAGCTGATTCTCCGATTATATGTGCATAGTACAGTCAGAGTGTCGGTTCAATATGTTCATTAAAACTTTAGACAAATTGGATTTTTTAAAGTTGTATATTAATTACTTGTCCACAACTCCACATGTGTTCATCTCCATGTGCGTGCGTGCTTGCGTCATTTGTTGGTATCCTATGCAAAACATATGGGTTTGGATTGGGTGCGGGAGCCCATTCCGAACCATTTAAACTGAAAGACATGCGAGATTTTTTTACAAAAAAGTTAAAATACAGGAATAAAAATAAAAAAGTCGGTGCGCGACAGAAGATCACCGATATGCCATTATCGATAACTGGATATGCCATTGTCGTAACACATAAACCATTATCAATAATTAGACGTACCAGTGTCGTATGTCATTATTAATAATTAGGGATGCCATTATTGGTCCGTCACTTAGACCCAATCCACTACAGCACAATTAAACAAGGGGAAATATTGTTGGTATCCCTCGTTTGCAATCTACAAAAGATTTTAGGCGAAATATTGATTTTCTATAGCTTTATTATACTTTCAACTTTTATTTATATTTTGTCTTCTGAAATGCGGTACAGTTGTGACAGAGTGCTGAATACCAATTAGGGATGATAATTCAACCCTTATCACGAGGCTTTTACTTGGATCTAGATCTAAAAAGTTCAACATCTGTTGATTTTGGTTAGGTCTAGATTCAAATTTTTATTTTTTAAAAAGATAAAATTATGGACATGAATCTATAGGATCATGCCTGTATCCTACCTGATTTTTTGAAATAATCTTAAATTAATATATATTAATTTCTTAATCTAATACCAAATTCTCAATCTCAACCTACTTAACTTAATTTCTTTTGATTTGATTATTTTCTTTCTTTATATTTACTTGTTTTAATTAACGAATCAATTACATTTAAATTTTTTAGTGCCTCTTTCTTGTTGCGAACAATAAGTAGGATTTAATTTTTTAAAACTTAATTAAAATTTAAATAATATAGACTCGCAAGTTGATTTGATCTTACCCTATATTTTTGGACCCCAATATTTATTTTTAAAGAAAATGGGGGTAAGGATGAGAGTCCACCTTAAAATAAGAGAACAATTACATGGATCTGCAATACACCTACATTATTGGCCCATTTGATTGTCTTATGAAGTTATTGGGCCTCTATGGGCCCGTACCCGAGCTAAACATTGGGTTGTTTTTTTTTTGGGTGAAAACATTGGGTTGTTGAGTGTACTCGGAAACGGCGGGAGTTTCCAAAATTTCAGGAATGTTAAGAGAGATTAGACAACAATAGCTTGTCCCACTGTCGGAGACGGATTTGGTAGAAACTGGACTAATTCTCATCCGTGGAGACTAAAACAAAACAATATTACGGTCACATGCAAACCAATATCACTTTATATGTAAATCATTATCACCACACCAATATCACTATACATGCAAACCAATATCACTTTACATACAAATCAATATCACTTCATATGCAAATCATTATTACTTGATAGGTTATTGACCATCAAATTTAAAGATATTCTTTTACAATCGAATCTGACGGCCCAAAATTTAGTCCTCACCTGGAGACAAGTTTTATTTAATCCCCACTCAATCTGATCTCCTCGCTGTCGGGAACGGATTCGGTTGCCAGCACGGGATGCGGAAGCGGGAGAGACGACGCTACTTCATATCCACGGGATGAAGACTACACTTAGTGGGTTAGTAGATTATTTTTCAAAAAAATAGTAGATTATTTTTCGAATCCGGGTGTCGCTATTTCTTGTCCTCGGGACGAGACTTTACACCATTGTTTTCAAAAATGACCCGGAGAGCGACCCGGATTTTGGTCCATTCTCTGGGTCAACTGGTCGGACCGGTCAAATTGGCAGTCGGACCAGTGGTTTATTATATATATATTTAATATATATTTAGTAAATAATAGGTTAAAAAATTAATATTCTTGAAATGTTGGTAAATTTATTTCATATTTAGTATAATTATCTTTGTAGATTTAGTTTATTTTGTGTTGATTTAGAAAAATCGAGTATAAAATCTGATTTTTTTGGGTTGGGTTGGGTTGGGTGAAATCTAGTTTTTGGGTTGATTTTTTGGTCAAACCTAACGAACCGGATTTTTCTGGGTCAAAAATCTGAGCCATCCGCCTAGTCTGACCGAAAATCTTCCGATTCGTTAGGTAACCGTTCGAACTTGGTTTTTTGACCCGCTATTGGCTCCGATTCATGGTCCGACCGGTCGGACCACCGTCTCGAAAACAATGCTTTACACTTATAATGGGTTACCACTATTTTAGTACAGCAGCAACTATAAATAAAGTCTCAACAATCTGGTCGTACCGCCCAATTTTTTAATTGCCGTACATTAATTCGATTAGTGCTATCATTATCTAATAACATTTTTTTCTTGGAGTTTGATTATTAGGTGATTTACATTTATTGTGTTTTTGCCATTTAAAATTGATGTGCTGTTGTGTTTTAGCTTTTGAAAATTGATGTATCGATTTTTTGTCAGATGTTCAAATATTTTAGCCTGGTGTGCTATTGTCGCATACAGATGTATCTTTATAAAGATAATAATATATTATGCAAAAACAACAGCACATCACACAAAAACCTGATGTACCATCGTTTGAATGTGTCGTTTAATTCTATGTTATCAGATTGGTATTACCGAAAAGCCAGTATCACCGTATACAACCCCTCACCGTCATTACAAATGGAAAACCCACTCTTAAGTCTTAACTATCCAAGTCTTCCGCCATATTTGGTTGTGCTAATTGAACTCCTTGACTTCTATAAGGTTGTTGAACTTACCCCTCCAAAAAAGGTTGTTGAACTTGTACAGGAATCCAAAGTCAACTATCTGTATATTTATATTATTCATAAGTTCAAATTAATTGTATTTCAATTACTCGTGTTTTCAATAGTTGTGATTGATAATAGTGGTAGAATGTTGGATAAAAAAATATTTGATTGCATATTAACTTAGATTATGAAATTTAAAAAGGTAAAAAATTAAATAATATGAATCTTCGAGTTGCCCCGATTTTTTAGGATGTATATCCTGCCCAAATTCCTTTTTTAAACACGATATAGACAAAGATCTTGGTTCACCCTAAAAAAAAATAATGATCTAACTCTTGTAGATCTTTCCAAAACCTGTCCAATTGCGGTATCTACTTTTAAGCTGAAAAATTAAAAATAAAATATCATGCTAAAATACAATGTATATGAAGTCTGAATTAGTGATTTGGAGTCGAGAAGGCTGCGAAACGGACTGTGGTGAGGTAAGGAGATGACGAGGACAGAAAAGATGGACTAAATATTTAGTTGCATCTAGGTCTAGCCCAGTAGATAGTTTAAAAAGTTCGGATAATTGGATAATTTAAATTTATATTTTTGCTATCTGAATACGAATTCGAAATAAAATTTTAAGATAATCTGAATCCGAACACAAAATTATTCGAATCGGAAAAAATTTTGGATATCGAATTTAATTTTTTGCTCGCTTCTATGTATGGGTGTCACTAAAATATGTACACTCCTACCTCTAATTGGGAAGCCTCATGAGACAAGTTTGAAAAGGGCTTTGAGTTTAACATGAGTAAACTAGAGTTCTAGCATGAGCCAGAATCAAAATAATGGTTTAGTTGAAACTATATGTTTTCCGGTTCGGAGTCTATTATTACAGATTTGAACCGATTTTGAGCGGGTGTAATTACATTTTAAGTGGGACCAATCTTAAGATGCTGCCGGCCGATTCTCCTTATTATATGTACACTGTACAGTTAGAGTGTCGGTTCAATGTGTTCATTAAAACTTTGGACTAATTGGATTTTTTAAATTTGTATATTAATTACTTGTTCACAACTCCACGTGTTCATATGCATGAATTAAACAGCTTCACTGTCACGTTTGCAATCTACAAAAGATTTTAGGGAAATTATTGATTTTCTATAGCTTGATGCTTGATAGTACTTTCAAGTTTTATTTATATTTGATTTCATTTAAGTACATTGTAATTTTATCTATTTGTACACTACTACTATGTGGTTTCAAAATGTTCACCGGGTCCTAGATATTTCTAAAAAAAACACCCCTTTATTTGAGTAAATTCTTGGACAAAAGTACTCATAAATATTATTAAATTATAAATTATAAACTAAAATAAATCAGAAAAATTTGAAAATATTACAAGAGCGGAAATTAGAATTTTGAGAAAACTATCTTCAGGTCCTTAGTCTATTTGATAATTACAGATATGGTAACTACTATTAAATTTTTTTTTTGCCAGCCTAACTCTTTGTTTAAATGTTGGTCTTGAATCCCTGTTTGACATCAGCAATCGTTTTATCTTTTTTTTCATGTGAAATGACATTTATATTCTTAAACAAAAAAAAAACTTAATCATACTTGGGATTATTAGTCGTATCTTGTCTCGGCAACTTCTCGTCTTGGACGTTGGCTCTTGTAACTTCTCGTCCGCCCTTCGCTTCCACCCATGCCATTCTGTTACTCCCTAATTATTATTTTTTTCTGTTTGATATCTTTGTTATTTTCTATGTATTTACTTCTTCTATTTTGTAACCCGTATTTTTAATATAGATTTCGTCCCACTATTTTAAAAAATCACTCCGGTCTGCAATACACGTACATTGGTCCATTTGATTGTCTTGCGAACCTATTGGGCCTCTATGGGCCCGTACCCGAGCAAAAGACTGGACTATTGAATTTGCACGGAAATCGCAGGAGTTTCCAAGATTTCAGGAATGAGAGAGAGATTAGACAATAATAGCTACTCCCTCACCGCCATTTGTACAGAAGACCCAACCTTTAACTATCTGAATCTTCGGCCATGTTTGGTTATGCTGATTGAACTAAGCACGTGCCATTGACGTCTATAAGGTTGTTGAACTTGTACAAGAAGCCAAAGTCAACTAAAATGGACGGGAAAAAAGTGTGACAACCCTTTCGATTATATAAGAGTCGAATTCGCTAATAAAAAAAAAGTAAAGAAGAATCAATTTTTTTATAAGTAAGAATAAAGAAGAACCACTAAAATTACTTAAGGATCCTATATAAAAGGTACTTTTATGGTGAAAAAATAAAAAATGAAGATAAAATACAACGAATTGAAACCTAAGACTTAATTTAACCTTTCCAGAGTCTTCGTTTATCAATGTTTTTTAAGAAATATCCATCAATGTTTATGAAGTCTGAATTAGGCAGTTGCGCGCCACACAAGTTTACTAATTACATGGAACTACTTATTGGAACCTTAAAAAAAAATAATTATTGGAAATATTTTTTTACAGCTGAAAATGACTTGTTTGTCCCAATCCTTGAAAAGGGGAAAAGGAAACTTACTATCAATCTATCAATCAAGGTACATCCGTGACGAACTACCCTGAACTCATTTTGTTCATCTAAAAACACTTAATAGCAGTAAATCACATCCGGAGGCTTCTTTCAGAAAAGAAGACAAACTTTTTTTTTATGCGGGACACGCTAACATCCGAGTCAGGCAATACCTTTGAATAATGACATGATTTTACAAATAAGTATTTAACATTTTTATATTATCAATATTTTGATCTCAATACATCTTGTTAAATTAGAACAACTTTATTGTCCCTTATCTAAGTATTTGTTTGTTGGTAGAAGAAGATGATTAAAGACTCCAGAGAAACCACTCCACCAACCGAATTAAGGACCTCACCAAATTTTCACTGAAAAATACCAAAACACTAAACATTTCGACAGCCGAGAACACCAAACCTCTTGGGCATAAATCTAAATCTCTCTTTCTTTGCCAATTTCCGCACCAAAGTTCATTCACTCGGATCTTTTCCATTTTAGCATTACTGAGTTCGGTACGTTAGCGTCTTCCCTCGTCTATAAAAGGTTCAATCGTAGGGCGTCTATTTCCCATCCCAATTAACATACTTCAATTCGTACGGGAAAAATGGAAGCCGGAGATAGTAAAGTCGACTCACTGATGAGAGGTGAAGCTGAAGTACGGAAACTCATGTTCGCTTTTGCTGATACAATGACACTAAGATGCGCGGTGGAGCTGCGGATAGCGGATATCATCAACTCGCGCGGTGGACATGCCACCATGTCCCAGTTGGCTTCATCAATAGGTGCAGCCAGCTCCGGCGCCGCCTATCTCGCTCGTATCATGAGGCTGCTAGTTCGGAACAAGGTCTTCTCCGTCGACCAGCCATCGGACGGTGGAGAGCCACTTTACGGGTTGACCGACGTGTCTAAGTGAGTAATTTTGTTACATCATAAGAATTCAATAAATCATAAGAGATAAAGAGCTAATCTTATCTAGAAATCTAGTATATAGTTGTTAATATATTAAATCATATATGTGATTTTGTGTCTATGGTTAGATTTTTTGTTTCTAGGTGGCTAATCCACGGCTCTGATTTGACTTTGGCTCCGGATATAATGTTCGTAACCCATCCGTTGAGTTTGGCGCCTTGGCACATGTTCAGCCAATCCGTGAAAGATGGCGGGATGCCATTTGAGAAGGCTCATGGGTGCCCTATCTGGGACTTTGCATCCAAAAATCCCGAATTTAACAGAGTTTTCAATGACGGTATGGCGTGCACCAACCCGATCGTTGCACGTGGCATCGCGGCCGAGTGCAAAGATGTGTTTGGGTCTATTGCATCTTTAGTTGACGTCGGCGGTGGGACCGGGACTTTCTTGCTGAGATTATCAAACTATATCCACACATTAGAGGTATAAATTTTGATTTGCCCCATGTCATCGCCACGGCGCCACAGCACCAAGGCATCACTCACGTTGAGGGAAACATGTTTGAAGCCATTCCAAATGCAGATGCTCTTGTGTTGAAGGTAATTATTAACAAAGAACATAGAAGTGCTAAAGATGAACTTTTTTCCAATTTATTTAGCTACCACGAATGTGCTCATTGAAAAGGGTCATCAAACTCTCTGGAAGCGTTAATTTGGATTCTATCAATAATAAGCTACTCCAATCAACACTATTGATCCATGTTTTTTCTGCTAAATATGTGTAGAGGATATTCCATGACTGGGGTGACGAAGATTGTGTTAAGATTCTTAAAAACTGTCGTAAATCGATTGACATGAACATCAGCAATGATTATCTGTGATATAGTACTTGACCTCGGAGAAGAACACCAATGGTATAATAATCATTTGGTCGTGGATCTATTGATGATGGCTCATGTCGTGGGAGGAGTGGAAAGAACTGAGCAGCCGTGGCGGATGATTCTAAATGAAGGAGGCTTTCCTAATTATAAGATCATCAAACTTCCAACTTTATCTTCCATTATCGAGGCTTATCCTGCATGAACAATTGAAGCTAGGAAGGCCGTTCGATGTATTTTAAATAAGCAGCAACCAAGTTATTGCATGAAAGAAGACAACTCGCCTTAACGACAGAGAACTTGTTCAGTCAAGGGTTGGCGCTGATTAGTAAGATTTTAATTATGGGCACCGGTCTTTGTTGACCTGGTAATAAAACTAAATAAGATTGTCTGAAATGTTTACGAACTATGTTATGAAATGTTTGCCGCGCATCAATCAATTGAGTTTAATATTATTGTAATTAGTTGTTTTCTCGTGGTAAGTATAATACGAATTCATTGCCGTCTTGACAAAATTTATCATAATTAATGGGTTCTTTTATTTAGGAGGATTTAACAGATTCTAACTTGGCGTGAACAGAAACATTGAACTTGGTCACTTTACAATTTCAGATTCCAGGGTTTAAACACATATATATATATAAACTCCACTTTCTACATGATGACAGACCCAAGTCAAAGTTTGACTTATCTTCTATGTTGGGAGTTGTCCTCAATTCAAACCGTGTTATAACTCCACTTTCGATATATTGTATTTTTTTTTAAAATAATACCTTATCACTGTTTGAACTCTTAATCTCCTTAAAATTGTTAACACCTTGTGCCGTTAGGATATATGCATTTAGACTCTATATATTGTATATTACATTGGACTTGGCTCTTAGTATTGGCATACTAGTATAAATACTAAATTTACGTCAGAAATATGAACATATTATAGTAATGATCGTCTTGATATCACAGATATAAATCTTTCGATATTAGCGTGTGTAATCTATTTCTCTTCTATTGTTTGATGCGAGTGTTAAATATTTATATTTTTTTCGAATCTCTAACAAATTGGTATCACAAAGGGACTGTTTTGAAGGGCATTTGAATTTGTTGAGAAAAAAAAATAGATTTGAGTAGTTCTTTGCGGTTCCGAAATTTCTGAAAATTGGGATTAGATTTTACACCGTTGGATCAACCTCCCGCCTCCCCGTGCATTTTATGGCCGTTGTCGCTCCCGCTTATGGCGTCTTTCGAGCTGAGAAGGAGAGAAAGGTAATAGGAGATTTAAATTAATTTAAGAAAGTCTTATTTATATAATAAAAATATAATAGCACTCGATTCTCAATATCTAATCTAACACTAAAAACAAGAATAAGTCCATGAGAACTTTCTCTTTATAGAGTATTAATCTTGTACCATATGACACATATTTCAAATGGTAGAAGCCAAGAAAATAAACCATACTTGGCTAGTATTACTAGCTAAACAACAATATATGAAGCATATCGAAACTCGTTGTTGGAGTTTCAATATATGACACATATATAATTGGACTTTTTTCAAATTAGGTTACGTGATCTGGATTATATTTGAATTAGTATGTTGGAGTTTGTTTGATATGAAGGATTGTAATTGGAATGTTAACTATGCCATAAATTGAAATATATTTTTTTCCTTTGATAGTGACCATCTAATTATAAGATAACGAACTGCCATGCTTTATTTAGGTAATAATTTTTTCAATGGTGTATGATTCGTTAATAAAATTAAAATGTCATTGCAATTCAAGTCTATTATTCATCTATCGTTAATAAAAAAAAAAATCCCAATTTGACTTTAAAAGTTTTAGGCTGCACTCATTTCCATAACATTTTCTACTATAACTCACACACCCAGGCAAGGCCAGCCAGCGTACACTTTCAAAGAGAGGCAAAGCATAAAGGAGAATAATGGAAGCAAAAGAAGCGAAGGAGCTCCTAGGCCAAGATGAAGCGTGGGAGCACATGTCAGCCTTCTCAGTCCCCATGGCACTAAAATGCGCAGCGGAGCTAGGCGTACCAGACATCATCCGATCTGACGACCGACCTCTTACCATCACCGAAATAGCCTTCTCCATCGGCTCATCACCTTACCCCGTAATCTCCTACCTTTACTCGAATCATGCGACTGCTCGCCCGCAAGAACATATTCATCGTCGATCACCCATCCGACGGCGGAAAGCCCCTCTACGGCCTTACCAACGCGTCCAGGTCAGTGGCCGATAACTTTGATATGTGGGGCAAATGTTTTTTTGGAAAAAGTAAATATTGTATCAACTCTTAAAAAATGTTACACCTAAATGTGTTAATGATCTATAAACACCTAGTCGTATAGGACAAAAAACACCGAGATGGTAATTTTAAAGATCTTGTACTAGCCAACACCAAAGCTATAACCCTCTGTCCCATTCTCAAAAGAGATTAAACATCTCGCAACTCCTAGGAGCAGACTATTAAACGCCTTGACACATTGAGATCACCCTTAAGACACCTCCTCCTTGCAACCGTTTGTTCAATAAGCGGGAGCTCTACTTCTCAAGCACTTACTGCAACCTCTTTGAGCGCCTTCAAAATAGTGGAAACCTTTCCCCTTCAAAATTGTCCTTGAAACAATTTATAAACTAATACATATTTTTTTAACTTTACAAAGTTGTATCCATTTTTTTTAATTAGACACCTATCTCAGTAAATTATTGTGACACATAAGATTGTTCCGTCTTCTAAGGACAAGTTCAAATGGTAAACTGTAGATAAAAAATTAGACTTAGGAGTTCAAGATCAAAATTCAAAACCTGGGATGTAAAATTCTACATATTCTTTTGGAAAAAGTACATTTTGGTACTCTATTTTTTTGCAAGTGGTCCATGTGGTTTAAAAACCATCAAACAGGTCCAAGTTATTTGAAATTTTATCATTCTACGATTCTGACCAGACTTAGGCATTTCTCAAACCTATCTGGACTGCCATGTCATTAAAACAGTGTCGATTTTTTAACCCGTGGCATTGAAGCATTGAGGTGTCTTAAAAGAAAATTTCAAAAAAAAAAACCCATAAAATTTTCTCTCCTCTCTTCTTCTTCCTCCTCCCCTCTCCTACTTCTAAATCACTTTCAACATCAGACCCTCCAGAAATTCCTTACAACGACATGGAGGTGCTTTCAATAGAGTATTTCGTTGAAAGCCCAACATCCCCAAACCGAAACTGAAGAGAACGAATCAGACCTTACCACCGTGTTGCTTGAGCTCCTTAATATTGGTGAAATATCTATGTTCAGCTCATCGGTATTGCCCTAGGCAACATCTTCAACACCAACCCCTTCATTAACTTAGAATTTCTCTTCTATTAAATCTCCAAGGAAAAAAATTTAAAGAAAAACAATGAAACACATACAACCTTTCTATTATGTTTCTGGGTTTTCAAAGAAGAGCGATGGACAGAGGGAAGGGGAAGCACAAAATGGGGAATTCAGAACAACCCTATGTTTAGAACATAACCATCGGAATCCAAACAACCCCACCATCACCAACAACAACCCATCAGCTCCAAGCTAATAAAGATTCAAACTTTAACCCCTAAAAAGGGGGCGGAGGAAGAGTTTAGATGGGAGAAATTATGGAAGAGGAAGCTTGAGACAGAGGTGGAGGAGACAGGATTAGATGGGATTATTTAACTGCAATTGGTAATTAATTAGGGTTTAGATGGGAAGAGGGAGGTTGACATAGAAAAGGAGATAAAAGGGGGTGGAGGAAGAGTTTGATTTTGTGTAAAAGATGAAATGGGGGAGATTGAGGTTTTTGAAAAAAATATCTAAAAAATTGAGATTGTTTTGGTAATTAACCGAGATGACAATTCATCCGTTAACTCATCCATTCAACAAGTCACGTCAGATCAAAATGATATTATTTTAATGACTTGGCAGTCCAGATAGGCTAGGGAGATGCCCGAGCCTGGTCGGGACCGTAGACTGATAAAATTTCATATAACTTGGACATGTTTGATAGTTTTTAAACCATATGGACCAATTACAAAAAATGATACTAAAGTGTACTTTTTTTTTCTATTCTCTCACATATTGTACATAATCAAAATTTATTATTTTGGACAATCTAAAAAAAATCATAGATAAAATGTGACAAATACCAATTATCACCCCACAAGAAACCATTGTTTTAAAAATGCATTGAGAACTAAATGACCCAATTTTTTTCTTCTTCTAGTGTTGGACTGCCGGTCAAACGGATGAATAGGGCAGACCAGCTGCCATTCAAATTTAATATAAAATGGGCCAGTTTTAATGATGATGAATCACGTTATATCTAATTGGACAGCTGGTCGGGCTATGTTAAAAAAAAAATAAACATACCAATTTTAAATATAGATTTAATATTATTACCAACCAACACTTAAATCAACTCGCAACGGTATTGTTCTAGTTTAATCATGTCTCGAGTTCGAGTCATTGAGAACGCACTAGTGTTAAATACTCGTTGGGGAAATTTTATGGGGTAGCGTATGCGAAAACTAAAATAAGGGGATTTGATAGTCCGATAAGGAATCTGCCTGGAAAGAGCTAGATCGAAAAGGGCACGATGCAACAACTAAAAGAGCTAGATCGAAAGGGGCACGATACAACAACTAACTCTCTAGGGTGTCTCAAGGACGATTTGAGCATGTCACTGCTCGAATTAAGAAAAGAAAATTGGAAACACGTGGCTCGCCTTAAAGAAAGAGAAACACTCTCTCAATAAAACCCTCGGAGTTATGAAATATCAATTAACAAATCTAAATTGTGTGAACAATACATACACTAGGCTATATATAAGAAAATAGCAAACCCTAATATGACCTAAAAGGCCTAGAACTAGTAAATAGAATATGATAAAAGGGTCAAAACATAACAAAATACTAAATAATAAAAGTCCAACTAATAAATATAAGATATCCGTGGCTACGTCAGGCTCCCTCTTACGGATTGAGCTTGTCCACAAGCGAATGCGTATGATAAGAAACCAGCTTGAGAACTCTATACACACATTTTCAACATTTTCGAATGTCGTGGAGGTACTTGATATCTCCCATTCTAACAGAACAAGTACTTCGAGCTCAAGTAGCCACGAACCTTCAGTAAAGAACAAGTCAATAGCACATGTTGTCGGACAGATCTTTCTACATCCTTCAAGCTATTCCATATGTTCAGCAATGGTAATCCACCAACGTAATCAAAATGATCAACTCCAAGAAAGTCAATATGCTCAACATCCTCAACTTGACAATTCTGGGTCATGTGGGCTATGGGCTCATTCACCAACTCATCATCCTCAATATATTCTTGAAGCCTATAATCACCAACAATATGAGTAGAACAAGTAAGTGTGCAATTTGCCAGAACTGATGCTTCATCAAATAGCTCCCTCAAATAAGTCATTAGCAAATGCACCAAATTCTTCACATATCAAAGTCTCTGCAACATGTTGGATTTCAGGCTTCGAAGCAATAGACTTAACTTCCAAAGTCAAAGCCTCCTCAACAGGTTAAACGATATATTTTAATTTAGAAATCTCAACTTTTGGTTCAGAGTTCATATAAATCCCAAAAGTCAACAGCATCCCAAATCTCATCTGCATGTCTAGGGAATAACTCATATATAAGCATATCTTTCATCCTATTCCATTGAAAGATTTTATTTTTTCCACATTGTCATCTCTGAAAATATAAATAAGACCACCAAGGCAAGAGATCTCCTTGCAATCGCTGAGTAGCAAGTCTTACTTTATCCAACTCATTATACTCATGAACATCAAAATATATTTAAATATTCACAAGCCACTTAATGAAACCTCTTTTCGAAATTCCCCAATTAAGACCTGGAATATCTCTTAGAGTAGGAATATGGAACATATCCGGCTTGCAACTTGGCATATTCAGATTCTATTCATATCAATTCAGCACAAACGTGACTAATATGAAATTTCCAAAATCTTATAAAACCAAATTGTAACTTTACCCAGTGGCAAATTATGAAATGGTCACTTCTTCTTTTGCAGATTCACAAAATATCCTCAGTACTGGTAAATTACCAAAACAATCCTCAAAATTTCCAAATTACAGATTTGGTCCAAAAATTCTCAAAGCATCCAAAATTCCCAATTCAACCAAAAAAACCTAAATCAGCGAAAGGGGAAATCCAAACCAGGAGCCAACTCGGCGTCGGGGCGGTGATGACGATTGGAGGAGGGCACGGCCGAAGACAGTCTCTTCCAGAAACCCTCGATAAGGTTTCTTTTAGCCTCGAATGATACGACTTCTGGTTCATGGGAGGCGACGGTCGGTGGTCGCGGAATCCCCAGAGTGGCGATCGTCCGTCGTGACAGTGGTTGGCGTTCGGGTGGCGCTGCTGACTCATCAGTTTCCGGCGGACAGTTGAACTTCAAGGGTCGACGGTGCCAGTTTTGATAAACTCCTAAATCGCGATTATGCTCTGCTTTTTTCATTTTTCAATTTTTATTTGCTGAATAACAAATACTCGAACAAACAGATCGAACTCCGAACAGGATGAACGAAGCTCTGATACCACCTGGCGTAGCGTAGCGGAAGCAGAAACTAAAATAAAAGGGATATGACAGTTCTGATGTGGAATCTGCGTGGATAGAGCTAGATCAAAAGGGGCACAATGCAACTCCTACTCTCCAGGGTGTCACAAGGACAGTTTGAGCGTGTCACTGCTCGAATTAAGAAAAGAGAATTGGAAACACATGGCTCGGCCGCAACGAAAGAGAATACTCTCTCAATAAAACTTTCGGGGTTATGAAATATCAATTATCAAATCTAAACTGTCTAAACAATACGTACGCTAGGCTATATATAAGAAAATAGCAAACCTTAATATAACCTAAAAGGCATAGAACTAGTAAATAGCCCAAACACGACAAAAGGGCCAAAACATAACAAAATATTAAATAATAAAGTCTAACTAGTAAATATAAGATATCCGTGCTTACGTCACTTTCCAACCTTTCAAAGGTCGCTTGAACCTGGAATAACGAGTACAGTGGGCTTGATACCATCTGTTATAACAAAAAAAAAGTATAGATTTTAATATTATTGACTAGTTAACTAAATTTTGTTGCTACGTGTACGGGTGAGTGACCAGGTGGCTCATGCGTGATTCCGTTTGGAGCCTGCCCCATGCTACTATTCCAAACCAACCCGCTGGCGTTTTCCCACCGGCTATTGCTCTGCCAGTGCGTCAAAGAAGGCGGTGGCTCCGCATTCGAGAAGGCCAACGGGTGCGGGATCTGGGAGGTCGCTACCAAGGACGTCGAGTTCAACAAGAGATTCAACGCTGGGAAGGCGTGTGGGGCCCCCATCGTGACACGCGGCATCCTAACAGGGTACAAGGACAGGTTGGCGTCCATTGTCGGGACCTTGATGGACGTTGGGGTCGGGATCGGAGCCTTCATGTCGGAGATCGTAAAGTACTATCCTCACATTAAGGGTGTCAACTTTGACCTGCCTCACGTCGTTGCCACGGCGCCCGAGTACAAGTGCGTCACCCACATTGGAGATAACATGTTCGAGGCCATCCCTAAAGCTGATGCAATCATCCTCAAGGTACATAGATACAAATACTACCCCTATTTTAATTTGTGGGTTTGGATCGGTAAGATTTTAAAAATTTATCAAATTTTAGCAGAATTACATTTTCATAATCTTAATATAATAATATAAACTTCTCTTTTTTGGTTTGGTCCCATGCCTCGAAAATGTCTAAACTACTCTTCTTAAAATTTCCAAGCCTCCTTTCTTCTGTCTCTCATGAGCTCCGCGTTACCCCTACCCCTCCCCTCTATCTCCCCAACCACCACCCCGCCCCTTCTTAGATCGAATCACCTCATTTTTGCTGGGATTTTCACGATCGGGATGCGGTGGGGTGTTGGTCTGGGACTGTCTGGATCGCGGCCTCGAACATCGTCGAAGGGTGGCACAGGTGACAAACCTGGCTCCCTCCGGGCGATTTTCGGGTTGCAATAGAAATCGACGATCGGGATAAGCTCCGAGCAAATGATCAAACACATGGCGGGTCAAGTCGGGGGGGTCATCTCCGGCCGCTGACGTGGCGCCTCCCCCCTTGCATGCAACACATTTTTTCTCCGGTGAAATTGAATTAGATCCGGAAAAAAAGGGAGGAAATTGGAGAATTGGTTTTCTAGGTACTTACGTGGATTGAAATTGGGACAGAGGAGGGAGACTGGCCGGGGAACGACGTCGGATCAGGAGGAGGTTGTTGCGTTTCGTCCTGGTCACTGTCGCCCCCATCAGAGAGGGAGGGACAACGACGTAAAAAACCCACAGAAAAGAAAAACAAAAAAAATAATTTATTTACCGGAAGAAAAACAAAAATTTAGAAGAACAGAGAAGATCGGGAAGAAGATGAAAAAAAAAACTATATTCTATTGTTTAATCACAGGAACGTGATAGTTGGAATTTCAAGATAAGGTTTGGTTTTTTTTTTTGAGAAAATGATGAGGTTTGTTTCGGAGTGAGGTTTTTTTTTTTGAAGAAAAACGGCAAGCATATCATTAGTTAGGCTCGAGATCATACAAAAGGAGCTGTACAAACTCGGGTGGAGGATTGTCTACAAGATCCTCCAATACAAAAGGTGAATTAATGGCTTTCGCCACCCAATCGGCCACTAAGTTGGCATTCCTTGGGATATAGACAAGCTTACATTGTGGTAAACTCAAAAGTAAAGGAGTGAGATTAGATATTGTATTTTGGTAGTCGGGTTAGATATTTTGACCGGGAGGGTTAAATGGTTAGTCATCTTTTAATTATTTGGGATACTAAAATAATTGTACAACTGATTAAAAAGTTTTGCCCCAACCGTTGACCCGACCCGACCAGTTGGATCAGTCAGCACGGAAAATACAAAATTGCCAGGTTACTCTCTAGCTCGATTTTAAAAATATTGAAAATAATTATAAGAAAAGAGACTCCGATTAATAATAAATAATTAAAAATAACAAAAATCCAGAAGGGAGAGAAAACGAAAGAGACTGATTAGGAAAAGGAGCTCACCCATACTCATCCTCTCAATTCCAAGCAAAAAATACTAATAAAAAAGAAAATAAATCAAAAGAAGAGGATAAGGAGGATCGAGAAAAGGGGTAGGTGAGTAGCCTTGGGTTTCGGAAATTGAAATCCCAACTATGCAACGGAAATGAATGGGCAGGGTAAAGAGGAGATTTGGGCTAGAGAGAGAAGGCAAAAAGATCGAGAAATATAAAAGGGGGGAACTAGAGAAAGGGAAAGAAAAACAAGTAGTGGGGAATAGCAATTTTGAGAAATGAGAGGGAAAATGGGGGAATTTTATTTATGATTTGGTGAAAATATTTAGAACGGTCTCTATGCATATATTATCATTTTTTTGTCATACTATTTGGTACCCGATGCTTATCGAGCGAAATTAGGTTTGTGTCTATTAAAATATTTGAGTGATGCTAATTTTTTTTTGAATTGTGAAAGGGGTGAGAGCAGGCCGAGAGGGTCTTCACGTAGTCGTTCTCTTCGAACTCCAGCAAGCACATGGTGTGGTCTCGCAAAACGGTGTCGTTCGACGACGGATTGTAGAGGGAGAGAGGGATCGTCTTCATGATAGAGTCATCGAGCCCGTTAGGGGAGTACACGCCGGGGGAGGAATAGTTGAAAGGGAGGGGAGCCGAGTCCAAGTTGGAGAACGTGGTGGAGTAGGACGGCACCTGGCGCCACCACTGGCAGAACTGACATATGAGGAGAATGAGGTCTCGAGAGAGGAGGCGGGAGTAGGTGATCAGTAGGAAGACCACCGTCACAACAAGAACCATGGGGATGAGCGGCCGGCTAAAGTCCACGTCCGAGACGCCAGCATTGCTTGACGGCGGAGTAGACTAACCAGCAGATGATGAGGACATTGCCGGCGTGGTCGTGGACGTGGGTCCTACGGATAGAGACGGTGATGGGACCCACATGGGAGACAGAGAAGGAGAAGGAGAAGGGAAGTGAGCTCCGGCCATCGCATATATATTTTTTCCCTTTTCGCCTATTTAAATCGATACAGTTATCTTCAGTGAAAATTCCGTGGGTAAGAGAGTATTCATCCATAGGTTATCATTGAACCCACCAGAGAATCGATACAATATGTTTTGCAGGTTTGGAATAAAATGGCACTCGCATCGTGCGTGCGGCTTTACTAGTTTGAATAAAAACAAGTCTTAATATTAGCTAGTTATGAGTATAGAAAAAAAATTACGTCAAAGAATACATATTAATACTTGTTAGAATACAGAGACTTTAACAATGTTGGACTAGAATAAAAGGAAAAGAACAAAGCATATATTCAATAGGTAGAATGAGTTAATCGGTCAACGCAGAAATTGAACCCAGTAGTATGTTTCCTCTGTTGCGTAAGATATTAGGAATTGCTTTCCGTGAAATCGGAATGGTCTCCGTCTTGTTAGCCTCCTGATCGTGAAATTCAAAGAAAATCATGAACCTCACTTGGAAATTGGAATACAGTAGTAATGGTAGGGAGCAGGAAAAACACTCAAATTTCAAGTCAAAATTTGCGAGGTAAATCTCTGACTTTATGTTGACGAAAAAATACCAACCACTTATTAAGTCTTCACTTGGGGCACGATTGGGGCGACCAAGATTGTGTGAAGGTTCTTAAAAATTGTTAGAAATCGATTGATGAGAAGATCGGTAAACTGATCATCGTAGATATAGTCCTTGAGCCCCAAGGAAATGACCCTTTGGATAGCACTCGTTTGGCCATTGATATGGTGATGATGGCCCATTGCAAGGGAGGAATGGAAAGGACCAGGCAACAATGGAATAAGATTTTGGAGGAAGGAGGTTTTCCTAATTATAAGATTATCAAAATTCCAGCTTTACCTTCTATCATCGAGGCTTATCTTACATTAACAGGGATGGTTATGTCCTACTAATTAATAAAGCTTCTGAAGTCTTATAGAAGTGTGCTATGTCATTTTTTTACACTTTTCCTATTAAAATCTATGACATCCTGTCAAAGTTTAAATGTGTAGTTGGATTATTAGACCGGAGTTTATCAAAGTTTAAAAGTGTGCTTTATGTTCACTATGTTGTTTGCAAGTCGTCGATTAGCTGACGGAAGTATTACGAATACAAAATATTATCGTCAATTGAATGCATATTAAATGCTTGTATCAAGCTTTATCACATCAATGATCAAACATGACTTTATATATGTACATAAAGAAAATAAATCGAGCTCTATTAATAATATATATTCCTTTTTGAAATATATATTCTTTAAAAGATAAATTATATTTGAATTTACCGGACCTCTATCAATACTATTAAATTATAAAAATAAATGAGCTAGTATGTACAAATATTTCCCTTTTATATTGTTAATTGACTTGACTTTTTCTTTTTTTTTAAGATACTTAAAACCGCATCATAATTTTGCTCCGTATCATAAAATTTGAGAAAAGATATAATTTGATCTACGTAGTTTAAAAAAATGGGCTCATTAGTCATTACTTAAAGATGCAAATCAACATTTTAGTTTGTAAAGATAGACTAATTGCGGTGTGAATGACCCAAATGTGCTGCTTTCATAAGAACCGGTCGATCATTTCCTTCCACCATGCCTCAGCCGGCATTGGCCCATTTCACCCACAGCCCGGCCCAACGTGTGATTTCGAAGATTCTCGTGATAAATATTACGAATAAAAAAATTATAGAGAGATATTTTTAATAGGATCATTTGTCCAAGATCTTTAGAATTTATTTATTTCTTTCAGGGGTACCTTGTTTTAGCTTTGGTATTTTCATATAAAAAATTATACGGTGGACTGTAAATATCAAAACTTTATAATAGAAAATCTAATGGATTTGCTTTTGAATCACGCTGTTTAAAATTACCACATTATTTATTTCAAGCACGTTTTATTTGTGAATAAAAAATTATCAATTCAGTATGTTAATAATTTTAGGAAAAATTTGGAGACTTTAACAAACTTGAACTGAGAAAAAAAAATTGAACTTGTAGCATGATTTGACGAACATAGTTCAAACCTTGATAAGATATAATTAGATATATAAATTTACCTAAATATGCAGTCTAAATTAATAGATCGAATTAATCCAGAAATTGGACGTAGTGTTTTCTCTCCGATTGCGTAAGGAGTTGCGTAATGGACTCGGTCTCGTGGGCCTCATGTCATAATCCCACCGGAAGATCCCTTCTCGCTACGGAACATATAAGAGCCACTGACATGAAAATTGTATAAAATTCTTCGGTACTATGCGACAGAAGTTGCGTAATGTCTTTATAAAGTCGGTACTATGTGATAAATATGGTGTGATGATTTTCAAAACTATCATAAATCGATTGATGACTAATAGTTGCAACCATATAAGAGCCACTGACATGAAAATTGTATAAAAGTCTTCAAAATTGTCATAAATCGATTGATTATTAATAGCAGCCTGCCATAAAGACCCCACCCACAAGAATTTCAGACCAAGCTATTCTATGTTGAAAGTAATGGTGATCCCATTGATAACAAGTTAAAACAAATAGTTTAATTTTTTGGATAAAAATACTTTAGTACTTTATGTTATAGAAAATAAATACTTTTCACTATGTATTTTAAAACTGTCCACAAAAATACAGTGTATTTTATTCTTGTCAATATTTATAAAGTAAGTCTGAGATTCCCGCAACCGGAGATGACGTGGCAAAAACATGGCGATGACATGGAACCAAAAAATGACATGGCTTACAATTGAATAATTAGAAAAATTAAAAAGAAAAAAATAGTCTTCATCGTCATCTCCTTTACGGCAGAGTAAAAAAGACCGGTGATGGCATCACGAAAACCCCAAAACCATAGTTAGTAGATGGAATAAAGCATTTTTATTTATAAATTCTAATTAATGCATACTCAAAGCAAATGAGACATTAATCTCCATCACTACAGATTTACCTTAACTAAAAAAATCTTCGATCGATGCTTTCGGGGTTTTTCGTGAGACCAACCTCTATCATCTCTTGGGGTTTTTCGTCATCTTTTGGGGTTTGGCCTGAGGCCGTCGACCTGGATCGAAGATTGACTTGCCGATTAAGAAGGTAGATCTGGTCTTTGCTCCGCCGTGAATGAGGAAGATTATTTTTTCTTTTTAATTGTTCTATTGTTTAATTGTAATCCATGTCACTCTTTTTTGTCCATATCACGTTTTTGCCACGTCATCTCCCGTAGGCAAAATCTCAAATTTATTTTATAAATGGTGGTCGGAAAAAAACATAGGGTGGTTTTGGGTATTTTTAAAACACATGATGCAAAGTATCTATTTCCTATAATATAGGGTACTAAAATATCTTTTATCTCTATTTTTTATGGTTGTGGCTTTAAAAGCATTTCATTAATTAAGTAGTAAAATTACATTGGATTAAAGTAAATACATAGACGTTAAAAAGAAAAACGCTAGACATAATACAACATAGAGTGGATATAATGTACGTCATCCTCATAAGCATCATAAAATTAAAAGAGTTGGAACCAAATGCTATGATATCAGCTACAAGAGCCGCTAACTTCTCAAAAGAGAAGAGCCATACAGAAACATTGTTGATTGAAGTGGCAGCTGACAGATGCAAAGCTACATCGAGGGTGCAACTGTCTATAGATGAGAACTGTGATACACTTGAAGCATACTCGCAGAACCAAGTCTGGACGAATCAAACCAAGACTATGTTAGCCACGTGCCTGAATAAAATTGACACCAATATCTGAAAAAAGCATAAAGCAGTACTAGGAAAATGCAGATTTAACGCAAAATAGTTATAAAAAATACATAAACACAAATAGAAAATCGGAGGAGAGGTCTATAATAACCAACCCCTCTGGGTACCACATCTGGCTTGGCTCGCCAGAAGTGGAGCCAATCTCAGGTGGTGTCGAACAGCTCGCAGGAAGACGGAAGGGAGGAACCTGAGCATGTGTGTGGCGGCTAAGGCTGGGAGGGGCGGAGAAGAGGGAGGCTTCGGCTGGCGGAGGTGCCTGAAGAGGTTTCTGCTTGAGGGGGCTCTGCAGTCTAGGAGGAGGAGAAAGGCTGTGGCGGCCTAGGCCTGAAGAGGTGGCGGCTTGAGAAACTTGAGAGGCTGGGAGCTACGGTGGACTGTGGGTGGTAACACACCTAGCTCTGGTCTAAGCCGGGTTGATGTCGCAATCGATCGAGACAAAGGCGACGACAAAGGCGAGGTGGTCAGGTTGACTCCTCAGTTGGCTATAAGTTTAGCCAATCAGTGAGCTTGTCTTCACTGCCACAAGTTCTTAGATCTACTCAGAGAGGATAGATCCGAAGGTTGATGTAAGAATTGAGAAACTAAACTGATATTTTCCCTAAGTTTAAAGGAGCAGTTGACATGTCTTAAAAGTCTGGGGAGCAAAGGGCAATTTGCCATAAAATCGAACTAGGGTAAATTTAAGGTTTTTGGCTGGAAAGTCATGTTAAATAGAACTCTTAGGCTGCCCTATTCTGTCACCATAGAAACCCACGAAATTCTCTCTTCTATGAAGGTGAGGAGGACGATTCAACTCGGAGAGAAGTGCTAGGAGAGGAAGATCTGACCAACGAATCATCTTCGAGGGGACAAAGATCCGTAGGAAGGGTAAGTTATACGCCACCTTCTTTTCTGATAGGGCCCCTTCTTAGAAAAGTAACATGGATCTCATGTAGGGTTTCGGGAGGATCGTTGGAGGGTCTCTCGTGAAGGTTAGGGATTTAGAAGCAACACCAGGTAAGTGGATTTCAATAATGTCCGCCTCGACTAGGGTTATCTGTGTTAATTCTGAGTTAACCACGTTTATTTTTTCTGAATTCTGAGTATGAGGATAAGCTAATCGAGGTATGGTATGCACCAAAAATCTGATATGTTGTGATGTTCTTCTGACATGCAATTCTGGAAAGTTATTGGGCAGTGATTTGTTCTAAATCCATGATATATTTATGATAAGTTTATGATAAGTCTATGATAAGTCTATGATACGTTTCTGATAAGTCTATGATAAGTCTATGATATGCTCTGATAAGTTCTGACATGCGGGTTTGTTCTCAAGCCTTTTGGACCCCGTAGTTTATATTCATCTAACAAGGGGTAACCCTAGATGTATATGATCAAGTGGACGGGGAGCTTGAGAATTAACTGGGCTCGTGGAGGGTAATCAATGTCATTTACCTAATGGACGGTATTTTTTATTTGTTCTGTACGTCGTATCGAAACCAATTGAATCACCAAAGATACTGTAGTCCATCCGCATCCTTTTGTCGGCCCAAAATATATTCACTATCTGTTCAACACTGTCAACTTCAATGTCATAAAAAATGATGGATTCTTATAGGCCTCTAATCTGAAATATTCTTGCAAGGCTGTAGCTTCACCCATTTTCATCGTCCTTTGTCGTCGTGTGCCCAGATGGTTCTTCAAATCTATAGGAAGAAAACCAAGATTTTCCACATGTCACGACCCAAATTCGTGGTCGGTGACTGGCGCTAGACCCTAACCCATTTACAAAACCAAATGAGTCTAGCCAGCCTCAAAATATATTTTCACTTTACAAAGTCTCATTCAAATACAATTATTCTTTACATTTATCCCAGGATCAAATTGAACTCGGTGGCTACGGAGCTGCTAGACAAAGAACCTGCAAAACTGGAGAGAGGGGGGGTGAGTGTTTTGGAACACTCTGTAAGCACATAGAACATAACATATCAGTTATGTCAGATACATGTGGGAGAGACAAAACTTAACTATGTCCCAAATCAAACCTAACCAATACGAACACAAAGCTAAGACAACAAAAGACCATCTCACAAATAAGGTTTCAACCAATCACATATCAAACATAACCAAAATTTCAGATAGACCTTCACAAACATATAACACATATCAGATGGACTTCAGATAGGTCTAGATAGTATCACTCCCACGCCGACACGAGGATACCATATCTTAAAGGCGCCATTAGAAACTAACCCGCCGGCCAAACATATCATATCATATCAGAGTCCTTGTATCCTCAGTATATGTGCACATATGCCAACATCCCCGGTTGGTCACGGGTAGACCTCATCATCCGCCATCTCACAAATGACATACCAAATATTCTAAACACACATAATATACACTGACCAAAATATATTGGCCACATAACCAAATTCATACCAGAATATCCCCATATCACGAATTAGGCAAAACATCCCCAAATAGACCAACAAACCACAAACATCATCAAATTCCATATAGACGAAAACAAATCATATAACCACTTCAAAGACAACTCATATGCATGAGACGCACATAATCAAGGTCTGAAACATGCACATGCACCAAACAAACCAAAGCTGTCATGATCTATATGCTTACACTAATGAAGACCGCTCCGCGAATGCTCATTCCCAATTCAATTCTACTTTCACTTTGTACCTTCACCCACCCTTCTTTCCAAGCTTATTTCTTCCACCAAGAACTTTGTGGAAGCTTCACATACTCTGTATAACAATTTCCAATCACAAAGTGAGGCCAGCTCCTCACTTCGCCAACCAAATCACTTCCAACACTTGAAAATAACCAACTTTGGCACAATCGACAACCAACGTCAGAAATAACTTAAGTCCATCAAAGTCTCTTGCATCCTTTCAGTCACTGGTCCATTATTAACTTACCATCATGTACAACAATTGTTTGTGACCATAATTTCATAAAAAGGTCTGTTTTGGCCAACCGAACACACACCGAGCACAAGGTAAGGCCATTCACACTAACTTCGGTAAGCAGCCCTTATAACTCAATATCACACA
Source organism: Hypericum androsaemum (assembly GCA_963995505.1). NCBI lineage: Eukaryota > Viridiplantae > Streptophyta > Magnoliopsida > Malpighiales > Hypericaceae > Hypericum > Hypericum androsaemum. The sequence continues at coordinate 15,063,359 of OZ023185.1, forward strand.
AAACTAAGTACATATCTTCATTAATATACCACTGCTCTATTCTTTCATGATCACATCGAGTCCAAAAATCAACTTAGAAGTCCAAAGAAATTACTTACCAAGTTGTTACTCTTGACCACCTTTGATTCTGAAATCAGTCAGTCAGTCTGACTTTCAACCCAGTTTTGACAATGATTCCTTGATCCAAACATAACATATGATATACCATTAGAAAGGTATTTAAGTCCTCTACAAACTATATGAAGGCACCAAAGTCCAATTCGGAGTTCAAATATATGTACCAAGAACTTCTTCTTCCAATATCTTGACTGTATACTCTAAAAAATAGTCCGTAGTTCAAAATACATTTTAGGTCGATTCCTTGATCAAATCATGACATATGATATATAGTTAGAAAGATCCTGAAGTCCTCTACAACTTTTATGAAGACATAGAAGTCTAATTCCAAGCCAAAAGATACTTACCAAACACTTCTTTTCCCACTACCTCACTTGTATACTTCAGTTATCAGTCTGTAGTTTAAAACCGATTTTCTGTTGATTACTTGATCCAAATAGAACATATGATATACCGTTGGAAAGAAATTTGAGTCCTCTATAAAGTTTATGAAGAGAAAAAAGTCCAAATCGAAGCGGAGGCCTACTAACCGAATCATTCTTTGTTGACCTACTTCTTTCTCTTTCTTCTCTCCCTCTCTCTTCTTTTTCTTCAATTTCGTGTTCAGCCTTCTTGTATTTTATTTTATTCTTTCTCTAGATGTTTTCTTGTCATATAAGGTCTCTGGATGGATGACACTCACGGCCTTATACTTTTTGTGTCACCTTATAATGTTTGCAAATGTTTCCTTATGATTGGTTGCCTTTTCCTTGGGGTCCAATCAGGAAACAACAGCTTGTTTCAAATTAATTGTAGGTCTATGTCTCTAGTTTCCAAATCATATTTATTTGTTGCATTTGGAGCAAAATTGAGGAAGATGTGTCCAATTTACCAAACACGTGTCAATGCTGTCCAAACTTGACCAACTAACTTCATAACACTTGTGCATTATTTGAGTAGGCTTTGTTGAGATTGATCTAGAATCCTTAGAAGACTAACTCATGTCTATATAAACTTCACAAAGGTGTAGGAACATGAATTCTTATTTAAATAAAGATTGAGAAGTCCAACCGAAATACTTCAAGAACCGACAACACAATGTGTTGTTTATCCACTTGCTAGGCTTGAGCCCAATTGCTAGCATGACAAAGTCAATATCTTTCAAAGCTTATAAATCAATATCTTATATTTCAACACCATTTTGAATCATCTCCTTTGAACCCGAATGAAGAAATTATGTTAAATTTATCGCAGCATATCTGAGGTAGTCCGAGATATCAAATGCATTCCTTCCCACTATCATTGGCACTCTATTTACATAGCAATCTCACTCCAAATATGAACCCAATATGTCATTACGACTAAGTATACTTCACTTAAATCAGACAAATAAGATTAAAGGACTAGGGTATTACACCACACCTCCAGCTACCATTGCCATTACCTCATAAGAAACCCTATTCTTAATGACAGCATCATTGTACATTTTAGCAATCTGTTCTTGCATTACATTCATCTTTCTGTTTGATCTTAGCATGTAAGCAAACTCTTCACCGAGAAGATCATGGTTGTGTGGTACATTTCATTCATTTATGAAATAATATGACTCCCAAGATGATAAGTGGAATGTAATCATTGCTCCACAACCAGTTCTTTCCTCCCTTCGTTCATATGGCCGAGTATCACGCTTTTTTTATCCTTACCCCGCTTACGAATACCCTCCTTATTGCAGAGATATCTGATATAGTAAATCTCTGCAGTCTTTACGCCTTTGATTGTCTTTGGTTTTTGATAATCTTTCCTCACACTAAATCCTTTTCTATGTGCATAAGAGAGGTAGAAGTTCAGCGTGTCGTCCACTGTTGAAAATTTTAATTTTTTCCACCATTCTTTATTTTCCATTTCCTCAACTGCTTCCCCTGCATAACATCGAATCCAATTTCAAAATAAAAGGGAACAAATATAAGAGTATGAGGCTATCAATACTATAGTGAGGGGAAATCAACATCATAGTGGAAGAAAACCAATAACATAGAAGAAGGAACCAATATCATAAAAGAAGCAAACCAATTTCACAGAAGTAGTAATCCGATGTTATAGAAGATCAAAACAAATAACAGAATAGAAGCAAACCAATACCATGGTGGAAGCAAACCAATATCAAAGACGAATGGAACCAGTATCAAAGAAGAAGGAAACTAACATCTTTTAGCAAAAAGAAATAAAACCAATATCATAGCAGCAATAAACAACTAAAATAGACGAAAGGAAACCAATATCGGAGAAGATTGAAACCAAAAGCGGATTAGAAGCAAACCAATATCATTGCGGAAGGAAACTAATTTCCTACATGAGAAAACCAATATCTTATAAGCAATCAACCAATATCATAGAAGCAATAAACCAATAATATGGAAGATGAAAATCAATATCGATAAACCAATATTGGTATGCTAAAATTTCTGTTTTTTTCCCACGGAAAAAACACAATAAAATGAATGTTTAAATTGAAGAATACAATTTACCTCGAAGTTGTTGATTACTATCGGAAATCACATATTCTTGGGTACGTATCCCATCAACGTTCTCATCTGAATATTTTAAGTTATAAGTTCAGTTAGTTTTAGAAAAATCATTATATAAAGATCAAATTAAAAGATAGATCCACTTACCTTCTACTCCATTTGTATTGTTCCGATCGTTTGGTATACTCGCCGTTTCGATGCCTGTGTTTTCAAATAAACACTAGTAAGAACTTAATATGATATTGGTAACCACGCGATGTAGAACTGGTATGCAATAGTTTAAGTATTGGTATGCTATATTTTTTAACATTGTTGGATATAAATAAACACAACAATACGGACGATCAAATTCGATTATTACCATCATCCATGAAACCACTATATTACCTTTCGTTGTAACGATTTTCGAGTAATATGGAAACCAATTGAAATCGATACCGATTAAAATTGATTTAATGGTCCAATGGAAACCAATTGAAACTGAAACTTTTATATGAGAAAATCGAAACAGTAAGTATTTACCTTCAACGAGTGAGATGATATTTGTGTCGTCATTCAACAATACCTCTTCGTTTGGTTCTGACGGCATTTTCAGTTCAGGGTTCTTGGGTTGTTTGGTTGGAATGACAGCTGAATGAATTTGGTGTAGGGTTCCTGCCCTTTTTTTTGGAGTAATTGAAATCTAACGTAATTTTAAGGGCAATTGGTTGGTTTTGTTTTCCTATTTACTTATTTAGTTAATTATATTAAACCTAAATTTTAGCTTCTCTTTTGTAATAGAGTTATTCATTATTACCCTTTCATTTCCCTTTGATCCCTTTAAGTGAGGATGACCCATGTCCCTACTGAATTTGATCCCCTCGCAACCATGTAGTTCATTTTTTTCCCTTTCAAAACGGTACTAGCATGGTATGAATTCACTGCTACATAATTTTCAAACTTGTAACTGAAATTTTCACGCTCGACTACATTTATTGGATGCACGTAAGGGATCAATGCACAGATTCAATTACTGTTATTTTTCTCTGTCAAACGGTTATGTCCCGGACCAAAATTATTAATTGGCCAACGACAATTTAATTTTTACGTACTTTTGTGTGTGGAAATGGTGGGATTATACCACTATATAAATACGGAAAATAAATATAGAGTATCAGGCATAGTCAACTAGCCAGCATGGAAAGAAATCCTACTGGCCTCAATATCGAGATCCCCTCTTTCGAGGTTGCGGCCGCCGGCCTCGTCAAAACCTTCTGGCGGTAAAAACCCAGTGAAAAAACCCGCATCGAGAGGAAAAGAGTATCTCGGCAAGGTCGTGGTGACCCGCCTTGACGTTGAAACCGCTATAGCTGATCCTCTCAGTTCATCATTGGCCATGCGGGTGCTCCGAAGAAGGCTAACACCACGCAAATCATCTAAATACGTCTGAATACAGCAGTCAAAGGGTACATCAGAAACAGAAAGCTCGTATAAAATCTCTAGCGCATGCTTGGAGAGTGCATCTGCAACTCGGTTGCCCTCCCGCCATGTGTGCTGGATGCCAATCTACCTGTCTTTCGCCAGTAACTCCTTAACGTACTATAACAACCTATTAGTAACTTTTATATCCAATACAATAATCAATTAAACTACATATACATATGATAATAGCAAAGTATTTAATTTTACTTTGATACTAACCTTCACATACCATCACAAGTTTTCTCAACGAAATTGGCAATTTTACTTTATAGAGGCCCACACTTTAATTCTCTCTTGTCACCAACCTCTTTAATTCTGATGAATTTTCATTTAAATAACATTATTAACAAAACACTAATTCTCAATAATTCTCAGTTTTAAACTTGCCAATCCTTTTCAATTTCGGTACTAAAATTCCTCCTTGAATTTTCATATAACGACATTAATTCTGATTATTTTCTCGTAGATGCATAAGATGACTATTCAAGTGAAATTCTCAATCAATCTCCACATTAAATTATATTATCATAGTATGTAAAGATATTGTGTACCTGGTGACGATAACTTTCAAAAAACTTGTCATCCTAAATTCTTCATCTCAATGGACTCCCTCGTCTCTAGTCAATAATTTCTCAATCACAAAGCAAACATTAAATTTGCCCAAATATATATTTAATCAAGCATCCAACATTTTATTAGAAATAGATTAAATTTGAATCTACATTATAACACGTGCCCTCAATTTATAACATAAAATATTCCATTTATCATGATTAATTACAACTAACTTTTTTTATGCTTATGACAATAACTTAACGGTCAAAATTAATTTTCTTAATTTAGAACCGTTATTTTCCATGACAATGCACATCTCAATTAACAGATATTTGTAATCTCATTATTAAACTGTTGGCCGAAAAATAATATATATTATAATATGAATACTATATAATTCACAATATCTCTGATTATCACATTTCTTAGGAATAGTGACTATATCTTCAAAAATCACTTCTTGTAACAAATAACGAGACAAATTAATTAAATACCTCTCGTCGTTGTGCTGCGATAATTGATTCATAAATAATGCTCTCGGAAACAACCATAAAATGTTACGAAAAAGTCAAATATTACCTCCCCATTTACCACAAGTGAAATTCTCTGAAGGAATTAATTCCATGCCCTTCCACTTCCTTGCTTAACAACAACTCCTACCCCTTCATGTTGAGGCTTGGCCAAGAACTCACATACTTGTCCTCGGTCCGCCTCCCATCTCCCATCTTAAAATAGTTCTTAAGATTGTTGGAAAATTTGATGGAAGAGAACAAGAAATCGATCTGAGTCGGGTAGGAGATGCTACTTTTAAGACTATTTTACCGGTAGGTGTAGTTCTCCATGATTAAACAGACCCTTCCGAATTCTAATGAACTCGAGCAACTAATAATCTAATAAGAATAAAGTATACCTACTCGGGATGGGAAAATGGAGCAATATGTCTCACAAAAAATGGTTAAGATTATTAATCTTTGCAAATGAAGGATAACCTTTTTATATAGCAAATATTCAAAAGGCAAAATAAATATGGATATTTACACAATTTAATTGTGTAACATAAAACTTAAAATAATTTATGCAATAAATTTGGAATACCATGAATTTGTAAATAAATTATGAATGTTGCAAAATTTTGAAATAATGGATGATTTTCACAAATAAATGTCTATTATTAATTTGAATTTTTAATGTGGATTGTTACAATTTTGTAACATCCAACATTAACCACTCATCCCTCAAAAAGAAAAACACATTAACCACTCAAATCATTTATGCCCATTAAATTTTTTTAAAATTATCATTTTACTCACAATATTTTGCTCCATTTTTCTAACACCTCATAGTAGAAACATTGATGGTATGGGCTTCCTTGTGGAATCTCAGTACGTGCTTCTCCTGTTGTTGCCTCTTTGAAAGAGAGTTTGCGTTTTCTCTCTTCCACCTCAGAGGGGAACGTGGGATTGATAGGGAATTCTCCCGCACCAGAGTCGCTACGAACCTTTTTCCCCCCTCTAAGGGTGTTGGCTGCCCAAATGGCGGTTGGATGCTGAGAAAATAATTTTTGGCTTTCTAGAGAAAGAGAAGAGAGAGAAAATTAGCCTATCTTAACATGTTCGGACTCTGCCAACGTGGTAGTGTTAAAATTTGTTAGAAAATTTTTATTTGGTCTTTTAGCGTTGGACCATTTTACCCACAGCCCATTGTGTGTTTTCGCATGCCAGGTCAGTAGTTAATTATATTCGTTTGAAAGGAATATTGTCAAGGCAAAATTTTAACTGAAAGACGGCTAATTATATGTGTAGGAAGAGTAAATCGAATGGGTTGATACTAGCTCTTGTGAGTAGTTTTTTTCGAATTAAAAATACATCATCATAAGAATATTTTCATATAGGGTCCGTTATTTAAAAAAATACTAATGGGGTAATTAAAATGGTTTACCTGTACGTCAACATTTAATTTAAAATTATCACATTATTTATTTTAATAGTAATGTGTTAAGTTTGAAGTTTTTTGAAATGTAATTTTTTAAACTAAGAATACTGTTGTTAGAATTTGAACCATGAACATCTGTCAAATCATCCTATGCCTTGTATGGCAATGACCTTTGGTATTTTTTTTTTGGGAAAAAAGAACTTCATTAATAAAAATAAAAAAAGTAGACAACAACGAACCTACGGCCTACCTCACGCTAATCCCACATCTTGGGTAGTCGTAGAGGTGGGATTCTCTAATCGATAGACCAGAGGAGAGCCAGACAAACCTACAAATTATTCCGCTGATTCCCACAGGTCAGGTGTTCGATTTCAAAAAAGTTTATTTTCGTTAATCACAATCGAAATCCAGATTCAAAATTATGTGAATAAAAAACTTCATTTCTACAAAGTGCGGAAATTGACCAATAGATACCCGATTCTTCTGACATATTTGGTTATGCTGATTGAATTACGGCCCCTTTGACTCCTATAAGGCTCTTGAACTTGTACAGCAAGCCAAAGTCAACTAAAAGAGATCGAACTGAGTGATGCATTATCGAAGCATCGGAGAGTAACATTTAATTAAAAAAAAGCACGACAAAATAAAATTTGAAAGACCGAGTACCGCAGTTGCAATTTGTGCATAGAGCATTAAGGTAATTTCCCCAAAAATAAAATATGAAATTCAAATACAACAAATTGAAACCTAAGACGGTAGTGAATCTTTTCCGAGTCTTCTTTTATCTTGTTTTTTATACGTAAGATGTTATTATCTATCAAAAGGTTAAGCCAATTGTGTGCAAGTTTACTTACAACTCTCGTGCCGTTATACACTATAATTCACCTAAAAATGACAAAATATATTTGTTTATCTATATTACATACACTATTAGATAGGTTATATCGTTGATTTACATCTCCTAGTCTCGGAGTTACATTCTTTGATTATTTTGCCCCAATCAACTTTAAGAAATTTCGAGGTGTCACTATTCCATTGTGAATATATTTTTTCTGCTATAATCTTCACCTGCGTATGAAAATTCTCATCCGATATGTGACATCTCTTGTTTCATCGTATGCCCAAAAGCACGGCTTCTTTTCAAATATCCTTGGGGTCCGAACGAACATCTCTTTGGCCTTTAGTGTTGCTTTTTTGGGAGGGTACTCCTCCGTAGCTGAATATCAATTATTGGGCCGACTCACTGGCCAGACTTTTTTGTAATTCCGTTAAAATTTCACCGACCCGTCTGGCCCAATTTCACACCTCTCTCACCCCACTCGCTGGCTGGCCTTCGTTCATCAATGTTTATGAAGTCTGAATTAGACAATCGCGCCACACAAGTTTAATAATTACAGGTAACTGCTTATTGGAAATAAAATTTCACAGCTGAAACGGACTTGTTTGTCCTTACCTTTAAAAAGGGAAAAAGGAAACTTACATATTAACAAACTAACAATCAAAATACATCCGTGGCGAACTACAGTTACTCTAATTTTGTTCATCTAAACACATTTAATAGTCGTTAATCACACCCGAAGACTGCTTACAGGAAAGAGCAGAAGATATTAATATCATCTGATGTACTACGAACATCCATTCGACTGACTAATTCAGATTCAAGCTAAGTAGTACTTTCGAATGGTGGAAAAGGCTAACTTTGAAGGTAACCTTTTCCACCATTGTGGGAAACATGTTTGAAGCCATTCCAAATGCAAGGTGGGTATCCTAGGTATCACTGAGTCAAGAGGAGGGAGCAGTTGGAATGGGATGCGGTCCCCTCTTCTGGACGCTCGGGGGGTTTGATTCTTGTTTGGAGTAAGTCATTTTTTAAGTGCAGATCTACTTCTAAAGGTTCTCGCTGGTTAATGTTGGAAGGTGAGCTTACGACAAAAGCGGTTAGCTGTTGTGTTCTACTTGTTATGGCCCTTCGAATGCGGATGATCAGCTTAGTTTGTGGAAGGAATTGGTGAACCTGAAAAGCTCTTCTAGTTGTGATCGGTGGGTCATCATGGGAGATTTTAATGCTGTGATAGACAGGTGTGAACGCAAAGGAGCGACTAATACTGGCTTAACTGCTTCTAGATACTTTCGGGAGTTTATTGATGATATGAATGTCGTGGACTTGCCTCTTTGTGGTAGGAGGTTTACTTGGCATAATACAGAGTCTGCAAGCCAGCTCGACAGGTTCTTGGTCTCACATGCTTGGTTACAAATGTATCCTGCCTGCATTCAAGTTGGTCTTTGCAGAGTTCGGTCTGATCACAATCCAATTGTACTTAAGACAGACGCTATAAACTGGGGTCCGAAGCCTTTCAAATTCTTCTCAGGGTGGTTGTCTTTGCCTGGTTTCCTTGACAAAATCTCTCGTTGGTGGTCTGAGCTTGACAGTCAAACTAGAGGTCCTAACAGGGTGGTTTTTAAATTGAAGCTTCTTAAGGACATTCTCCGCAAGGAGTGTTTCACTCCTTTTGCGGATCTTGCTGGTGAAGTTAAGGCCTTGGAAGCTGAACTTGATGGTTTGGATATACTGGACGACACATCTGGTCTTTCTGAAGCTCAATATCGCAGGCGGAAAGAGGTGATAGACAATCTTTAGCACGATCAGAAGCTTCTTGTATCATTTTGGAGGCAGCGGTCGAGAGTCCAGTGGGGCACTAAAGGAGACCGTAATACAAAGTACTATCACGCTACTGCCTCCCTCAAGGAAAAGGTTAATTTTATTGGGAGCATCCGCACTCCTACTGGTGAGTATAGCAACCCTGCGGATATCAAAAAGGCGGCTGTGGATTACTTTAAGGAACAATATTCAGAGGTTAGCTTGTCCAGGCCCACTATTGATCACGCTATGCTAGACAAGATCTCTGATAAATCTAGGCTCGCGCTTGAAAGTGATCTGAATGAAGACGAAATTAAACGGGCGGTCTGGGATTGCGACAGAGATAAAGCTCCTGGTCCCGATGGATTTTGTCTCTCTTTCTTTAAGGCATGCTGGAGTATAGTGGCCGCAGATGTGGAAACTTTTGTGAGGAACTTTTTTCGCACCTCCTACCTTTTGCCGCAAGTGAAAGCTTCCTTCATTGCTCTTATCCCTAAATGTCAAGGCGCCAAACAGTTCAAGGATTTTTGCCCTGTCTCACTAGTTAGGAGCTTGTACAAGATTTTAGCCAAGATTTTATCCTCTAGGCTTAAGCGTGTGATGGGTGAGATCATCGGGCCAGAGAAATTGGGGTTCATCGAGGGGAGACAATGGTGTGCTGTGAACTGGTGAATGTGCTCAAGCGCAGAATGTCAAAAGGGGTGCTCATAAAATTAGATTTTAAAAAAGCTTTTGACAGCGTTTCATGGAATTACATCAAGGACATGATGGTTGGCATGGGCTTCGGTCCTAGGATGAGGGGTTGGGTTTCGAGCTGCATTCGAAACTCCTCCTCGTCTGTCCTAATCAACGGCTCTCCTTCAGATCTTTTTTCATTGGAGCGAGGGCTTAAACAAGGCGATCCAATATCACCGTATCTTTTTCTAATACCAGTTGAAGGGTTACGCCGTATAGTACTTAAAGCGGAGGCTGAGGGGATGATCTGGGGTTTACCTATTTCGGAAACAAATACCAACCTTTCACTACTCCAATATGCGGATGACACCATCCTTTTCTCTAATCCTTGCCTGCTTAACCTTACAAATCTTAAACTTTTACTATTATCTTTTTCTATTGTCTCTGGCCTAACATTAAACTTTGATAAGTGTTCAATCATAGGTGTGAACCTTGACGAAGATTGGATGACGAATGCTAGTGCAAATTGGGGTTGCAAAGGGCAAAAACTTCCTTGCAAATACCTAGGTGTTCCAGTTGGGGCCTCAATGAAGAAACGTTCTCACTGGGAACCGATAGTTGAACTTTTCGATAAGAAGTTGTCCTCCTGGAAGGGTAGCCTTTTATCCATTGGCGATCGCGTGACATTGATCAAGGTGGTGTTATCTTGCTTACCAATTTTCTTCATGTCAATTTTCAGAATTCTGGTAGGTGTTCTAGAGGTGTTGGAAAAGAAAATGAGAAAATTTTTGTGGTCTGGAGATGCGGATAAGAGAAGTCTAACGTTTGTTTCTTGGAGTCACATTTGCCTACCTATTGATAAAGGCGGGTTAGGGTTGATTCGCCTGGACATTCACAATGAAGCCTTGCTTCTCAAATGGGCTTGGCATTTTCTCTCTGACCCGAATTCGTTATGGGCAAAGGTGATTCAGGGGATTCACGGTGCTCCTGATTTCAATGTTTGTGCTGTTCTTGCTAGAATTCCTCACTGTGAGCGTCTCCCAGGTCATTGGATGAACATTTGGAAGCTAATTTCGTCTGAAGCTGTCTCTGCTGTCTCTTTTAGGAGAAATATTATTTTTGCTCTTGGAATGGGAGACCTGGTGAGGTTTTGGGAAGATGCATGGTGCACGGAAGCCCCTCTTTCAATCTTGTTTCCTAGGCTTTATTTACTCTCTACTCTCAAAGGGGCTGTAATTAAGGATTGTTGTACATGGGACTCTGGCTCTTGGAGATGGCTTCTTAGATGGAGAAGGAATTTCCGAGGGTGGGAGACAGACTCTTGGAATGGGCTTCTGAACTATATTCCTTCAGGTCCTTCTTCGATGGAGCAGGTGGATCGGGTTATTTTGAGGGTTGATGTCTCATCGGGGTTCACAGTAAAGAGTCTTTATAGGATGCATTTTGATGGATTCTTCTTCCTTGCTCCCTCAGTTCTCAGGCATGGTTGCACTAAACTCATACCTTTTAAGGTCAGCTGCTTCCTATGGATGGCATTACAGAGTCGGATCAAAACAAAAGATAATCTGCATAGAGTTGGTCTTCTTGGTGTCTCAGATATCCTCTGTCCCTTATGTGGCCTAGCTGAAGAGTCTTCAAATCATCTTTTTCTTCATTGCAATCATGTAATGAAGATCTGGAATTCTTTTGCTAGGATGGTTGGTATTAGTTGGTGTATGAGCGGCTCTACCTTGTCATTCTCGGATGTGTGGGATGGCCTAGTTTGTGGGAAAGTCTCAAAGAAGATATGGTACACGCTATTTGCCGCGGTTTGCTGGTGTGTGTGGAAGACGAGAAATAGGGTGGTGTTCGAACAAGAAAATTTTGATGCTGGGAGATTGCATACCAGTATTTATAGGCACGTATCCGAGTGGTCTTTTTGGTCGAAAGTTGCTACCCACTTTCAATTTCAGGATGTAATATTAGCTCTCAAAGCTACGGTGTAACTCGGTGTACCTCTTGGTGTTTTTCCTTGGCTGCAGCTTGCATCCTTGGCAACTGCTAACCATTATGTAAGTTTGTTCGAGTTAATATACAAATCATTTACTTTTCAAAAAAAAAAAAGCCATTCAAAATGCAGATGCTCTTGCGTTGAAGGTAATTATTAACTACGAAGATAAAAGTGATAAAAGCCATTCCAAGTGTGTTATCAAAATCTCTAGAAGCGTCAATTGGATTCAATCAATAATAAGCTACTCCAATCAACACTATCATTAAATCAATAATAAGCTACTCCAATCAAAACTATCATTACAAATTGATCCATGATTTTTCTGCTAAATATGTGTATAGGATATTCCATGATTGGGGTGACGAAGATTGTGTTAAGATTCTTATTAACTATCGTAAATCAATTGACATGAATACCGGCAAGTTGATAATCTGTGATATAGTACTTGATCTCGGAGAATAGCACCAATGGTATAATAATCATTTAGTCATGAATCTATTCATGATGGCTCATGTCGTGTTAGGAATTGAAAGAACTCAGCAGCCGCGGAAGAAGATTCTGAACAAAGGAGGTTTTCCTAATTACAACATCATCAAACTTCCAACATTATCTTCCATTATCGAGGCTTATCGTGCATCAACATGTGCGACTGTTTCCAGATAGTTGCTCATTAAGTTGTTGACATGAATGGTTTGCTCATTCCAGATATATTTTTATTTGGACCGTTCGATGTATTATAAATAAGCAGCAACCAAGTTATTGCATCTAAGATTTTAATTTTGGATACCGGTCTTTGTTGACCTTGTTAGGAAATCCAAGGAAAGAACAATGTGAACAAGAACATAAGAAATTACCAATTGTTTACATCTACAGAAAGAATGAGATCTTTTTATTGATAAGTACTGAGCTACAAAATCATACATAAACTAGGATAATATGCCGTTATATAATAGGCAAATTCTTGCACACCATGAAATCTTTCTAGGTTATCGAGGAGTCCAAAACAAGAGTCGGAACTAAACAGAAAAATATTTACAGCGCTGTGTGGTAGGCGCCGGGTCCCCCATTCCATATTCAACCCTAGCTGATGCAAGAAAAGTGGCGGCCGCCAGCCAGCCTTGATTTCTCGCCACTGACTCCCAATAATCTTTACCTTGACGAGAAATCATCTATTAGAAGACCATGAAGTTCCACCTGAACTTTAACAATCTGCAACGTGTTGAGACATCACCCCTTGGAGAAACATGGAGTCCTTGCAAAATCAAACCGACTCTACCTTCTCCACCTTGAACTTTAGACCCTTTCGTCCTCATCAAACCATCCTCACTTCTCTCCACCTTTCTCCACCTTTGTTCAATTACATGGAGACATCTTCCAAACTCGAGCATCTTCCGAGCTTGCTTGGTGTATTTCCTCCAACCTCTATTGAACCCCAACATACAAGTTCACCTGCTGAAGCAACCTTATTACCAATAAACACTCCTCTATTTTCCCGATCACCCTTATATTTCGCAACCTCGAACTGCTTCCTCATTTGACCTTTTTTTCTTTGCCCCAAACCAATGCTATAAGTCATATCATACACTGGGCAACCTTTTGTTCTACCTCGTAGAATCCTTGAATGAGATAAAACCTTATCCACCTGTGGTGTTCCTAACAGTTTTGCATTCCGAATGCCAAACCTTCCCAGCACCTTTGTTTTGCATGTGTCTTTGGACAACCATAGATTCTTGCAACCCATTCTTCTCCGAAACGACCATAACTTCTTGCTAACCATGCCTCTATGAAACAACTATATCATCTTGCTAACCTTGTCCCTACGAATCCCCAATCCCACAACTATCTTGGCCACACTCAAACCATTCATTCCAATACCTTTCTCCATCGTATGATCTAACCTCATATGACTCCAGGGTTTGCCAACTCCTTCAGACCCATTGATGTGACTCTATCTATAATAAATCTATATGTATTCCCTTTCACCGTTCATCCCTATCTCAACATCCTTTTCTACCTTTACAGCCTACCTTTATAACTATACCAGTTATAATCCAAGTTCCCTGACGAAAAGAAATTACTAGGATGCTTTGGACATGATGAGACAGAAAGCCAGTCACCATCAAACCCATCTGAATGTGTGGTTATGGATGTGGAAGCCGATCCCTTTTCCTTATTGTCTTAATTCCCAGTTCGTCTTGGATAGCCCCTTTCATGTTCCTTTCTCCGCACTCGAAGCAACTTCCATTGAACTTCTTTGACTCTGACTTAGATCCTCTTCCATACCCCAGCTGATGGCTCCTCATTCATGACATGATACATCATGTCATCCGCCAAGCACAAGCAAATCGTTGCCACCGCATTGGTCTCCAATTCTTTTCACTATTGCTCTTTCATCTTATCAAGCTTCTTTTCCGAGAGTGCGTTGACCATTCCTTGCTGCACCAGCATATCCTTAACACGCATTTGCCATAACCCAAAATTTGTACAACTATCGAACATCACCAAAGCAAACTTTGCGTCAAGACTCGTCATCCTCTTCCTTAACTCTCATATCAGTTGTTAGGAAATCCAAGGAAGCAACAATGCGAACAAGAACACATAGATTATGTGGTCCGGCCAATTGCTTACGTCCACAGAGAGAAGGAGATTTTTATTGATGAGTACTCAGTCACAAAGTCATACATAAATTATGGTAACATGCACACCACAGAACATATCTAGATCATCTAGTAGTAAAAAACAAGAGTCCAAATTAAATAAGAAAATATTTGTTGCGCTGCCTGGCAGGCGCCAGGTCCCCATTTCACATTTGACCCTGGCTGGCGCCACACAAGTGGCGACCGCTAGCCAACCTTGGTTTCTTGCTACCGACTCCCAACAAACTTGGTAAAAATACTAAATAATATTGTCTTAAATGTTTACGAACTATGTCATGAAATGTTTCCCGCGCATCAATCAATTGAGTTTAATATTAACTAGTCGTTATCCCGTGGTAATTATAATACGAATTCATTGCCGTCTAGACAAAATTTATCATACGTAATGGGTTCTTTTATTTAGGAGGATTTAACAGATTCTAACTTGGCGTGAACAGAAATATTAAACTTGGCTGCTCAAAACAAATATGATGACAGACCCAAGTCAAAGTTTGACTCTCTTTTATCTTATGTTAGGAGTTGTCTTCAGTTCCAACCGTGTTATAACTCTACTTTCTATATATTGTATATTACATTGGACTTGGCTCTTGGTAATTGGCATAATAGTATAGTTACTAAATTTAGTTCGAAAGTATTTACCTATGAACATATTATAATAATAATCGTCTCGGTGTCACAGATATAAATCTTTCTATATTAGGGTGTGTAATATATTTCTCTTTTACTCTTTGATACGAGTGTTAAATATTTATATTTTGTCCATGCCTTAACAAATTGGTATCACAAAGGGACTCATTTGAAGGGCGGTTTGAATTTGTTGAAAAAAAATTTGTATTTGAGTTGTTCTTTGCACTTTCAAAATTTTTGAAAATTGGGATTAGGATTTTACAGCATTGGATTACCCTCCCGCCTCCCCCTTATTTCATGGATGTTGTCGCTTTCGCCTACGACGTCTCTCGAGTTTAGAAGGAGAGAAGATGATAGAAGATTTGGATTTAGTTAAAGAAGTCTTACTTTCTAAAATAAAAATTTGATAATACTTAATTCTATCTAAACTAAAAAGAAAAATAACGCCATGGGAACTTTCACAGTATAGAGAATATTAATCTTGTACCATATGGCATATATTCCAAATGGTAGAAGCCAAGAAAATAAACAACACTAGGCTAGTATTACTAGCTAAACCACAACACATTAAGCAATATAGAAACACGTTGATTACCTATTGAATTATTGTGTTTGAATTTTTTCGAATTTGGCTATGTGACCTGGATTATGTTTGAATTAGTATGTTGGAGTTTGTTTGATAGGAAGGATTGTAATTCATTGCAACATTGTAATTGGAATGTTAACAATGCCAATAAATTGAAATGTACTTTTTTCCTTTGATATATGACCATCTAATTATAAGATAACGAACTGCCATGCTTTATTTAGGTAATAATTTTTCAATTGTGTATGATTCGTTAATAAAATTAAAATCTCACTGCAATTCATGTCTATCACTATTTGACAATGTATTGTTAATTAAAAAATCTCATTTTATACGCCATTAGAACTTAAAATTTTTAGGCTGCACTCATTTCCATAACATTTTCTCCTATAAATCACACACCTAGGCAAGGCCACCCAGCGTACACTTTAAAGAGTGGCAAAGGAGAAAGGAGAAAAATGGAAGCAAAAGAAGTGAGGGAGCTCCTAGGCCAAGCTGAAGCATAAGAGCACATGTTAGCCTTCTCACTGTCCATGGCTCTAAAATGTGCAGTGGAACTAGGCGTACCAGACATCATCCACTCGCACAACCGACCACTTACCATCACCGAAATAGCCTCCTCCATCGGCTCATCACCTTCCCGCGAAATCTCCTACCTTACTCGAATCATGCGACTGCTTGCCCACAAGAACATCTTCACTGTCGATCACCCATCTGACGGCAGAGAGCCCCTCTACGGCCTTACCATTGCATCCAGGTCAGTGCAGGCCGATCACTTTGACATGTGGGTCAATTGTTCTTGAACCAATTTATAAATGTTCTGGGTAAAATTGTGGCACAACGTCGAAATGAACTTAGGAATGGGTCTGGAGTGGTCGTCCCAAGAGCGATAGAACGAATAGGGATAAAAGATGAATATGGGGGAAGCGAGAAGAGAAATAAGAGATTGGAATAGGTAGGAAAGAAAAGAATTGATGGAGGAGTAAGAACTTTATTAAAAATATAGGGGAGAGGGGGAAGGAGAAAACATAAAGATAATAGTTATGAAGCTAAGAATTTGATGTGTTGTTTTGTGGATATCCTTCTCCTATGCCAAGCTCCCATTATATAGAAAAAATAACCCAACTCCGTACAAGAAAATCCTAGACTGTGTTCAATATAGGATAACCTAACATAACCCCGGTCTAATAATGAAAAACCTACTGCCAAAACTTCAAACCCAAATTTGACCCTTTCCTCGTCAAATTTGAAAAATTTATGAACTACAAAGTTGTAAATCTATTTCTTATCTTTCTGTAACTTTTAGAATCGCATCAATCAGATACTATAGTAAGAAAATATGGCTATTTTACCGAGACACGGTCAGAAAATTTGTGAATTAATTTTTCACTCCAACAATAAAATAATACATATTTTTTGAACTTTATAAAGTTGTATCATTTTTTTTAATTAGCACATATCTCAGTGGATTATTGTGATAGAGAAGATTGTTCCGTCTTCTAAGGACAAGTTCAAATGGTAAATTGTAGATGAGAAATTAGACTTGGGAGTTTAAGATTACAATTCAAAACCTGGGATGTAAGTATTCTACATATCTTTTTTTTTTCAATTCTCTCATATATTCTACAAAATCAAATTTTATTATTTTGGACAATCTCAAAAACTTCATAAACAAAATGGGACATATACCAACTATCACCCCACAAGAAACCATTGTTTTAGAAATGGACCGAGAACTAGAAGCGACCCAAATTTTTCTTCGTCTACCGATCAGTTTAGTCTTACCAATTGGACTGCTGGTCAAACAGGATGAATAGGGCAGACCAACCTCCGTTCAAATTTAATATAAGACGAGCGTCTAAAACAAATCGTGGTACACATAATTGGACAATTTGTCGAGCTGTATTTTTTTAAAACAATATAATAAACATATCAATCAAAAATAAAATATTATTACCTATCAAATATTAGCCAGTATAATAGATTAGTCGGTACTATGGACTCGATACCATCGGTTATAACAAAAAAGTATAGATTTTAATATCATTGACCAACTAAGAATTTTGAGGTTGCGGGTACCGATGAGTGACCAGGTGGCTCATGCGTGATTCCCCTTGGAGCCTGGCCCCCATGCTACTATTCCAAACCAACCCGCTGGCATTGTCCCCCTGGCTATTGCTCGGCCAGGGCGTCAAAGAAGGCGGTGGCTCCGCGTTCGAGAAGGCCAACGTCGTTCGCGATCGGAGCCTTCATGTCGGAGATCGTAAAGTACTATCCTCACATTAAGGGTGTCAACTTTGACTTGCCTCACGTCGTTGCCACGGCGCCCGAGTACAAGGGCGTCACCCACATTGGAGGTAACATGTTCGAGGCCATCCCCAAAGCTGATGCAATCGTCCTAAAGATACGTAGATATAAATACTACCCGTATTTCAATTTTTGGATTCGGATCGCTAAGATTTTAAAAAATTATCAAATTTTAGCAGAATTACATTTTCGGATTCCGAACAAAAACAAAAGTCTTAATATTTGCAAGTTATGCGTATAGCAAAAAAAAAATAACGTCAAAGAATACATACACTTTAACAATGTTGGACTAGACTAAAAGGAAAAGAACAAAGCATATATTCAATAGGTAAAGTGAGTGTTGCGGAAAAAAGGGTACAAGAACGTCAAGTAACTCGAGACGGTCTGGAGTGATCGTCTCAAGGTCGATCTAACTGAGAGGGAGAAAAAAGTACTAGAGCTATGCTACGCTAGGCTAGGCTATGGAAAAGAAAAACGATACAAGAAAGTAAATTAGGGTTGGTTGTGTTGTGTATTGGATGCTCCTTCTCCTTTATCAAGCCCTCTTTATATAGAGCCTTCCGACCTAGCTCCTGGCCATTGTATAAGAAACTTCCAAATCAGGCCGTGCACCGCGTAGAAAAATTAGTCCCGACTACTTCCAATATAGCGAGATTCACCTGGCTTGGTATAGGAAAGTCCTAGACCGACGTCCTAAAATAAGGCAACCTGGTCCTAAATAAAATAACCAAGTCGTGTCACCCAAGTAACCCGACATTGAATAGGAAAAGTGAAACCGCCACCCATATAGGAACCCGGCTCAAATTAGAAAAATGCAAACCGACTTGCCCAAAATAAAGGGATTTGGCCTCCAATAGGAATATTGAAGCCGTACAAAGTAAGTAAGCCCGACACAAGAATAGGAACGAACCCGATCTCGAACCCAATATCGTAGGATCCTGCTTGATATAGGAAATCTTGTCCTAGCCTTATTTAGGAAAACCTAAGGCGCGTAGCCGAACAAAGAATATCGCCTATACAGTTCTGCACGCGCTTAACCCGACATCATCGACGTCCACTTTCCTTTAACGTGAACCAGCCCAACTCATACGTGAGACCAGACCGTATCCGGCCAAACACACTCAATCGGCCTACTTGCAATAATAATAAACCAACCCAATGCGAAGATGAAGACCAATCTATGAAGGGAGTAAACAGACCGACGCACAAAGAAAGAAACAAACGAACCAACCCAAGGAGAAAATTGAGGGACGTTGGTCCGGTTCTTTGAAGATACCATCAGTCTGACTCTAAATGGAAGGACCGGTCCAATCCTAAGAAGAAAAGAAGAGAAGTAGGTAGACCAACCCTATGAGGAAGGGAGTCATTGGTCTAATCCAAGGGAGGCATTGTCGGTCTAGCCGATTGGAGGTCGTCTATCCAGCTTGTCCCAATGGAGGTCATCGATCCAGCTTATCCCAATGGAGTTCGTCGGTCTGGCTTATCTCAATGGAGGTGGTCGGTCCAGCTTTGGTCCAGAGGAGGTCGTCAGTCCGGCTTGTCCCAATGGAGGTCATCGTTCTGGCTTATCCCAACGGAGGTGGTCGGTCAGGCTTTGGCGCAATGGAGGTCATTGGTCTGACTTGTCCCAATAGAGGTAGTCAGTCTGGTCTCCTGAAGGAAGCCCAGATCCCGAGGTGATCTCGCTTACAATAGATTTTTCACCCTCTTTTGCTCCAAATTAGTAGAAATCATTAACTACAAAGTTGTAGATCTTCGTCTTGGATTAGCAGAGCAACTTGAATAATCTTAATATTATATCTGGATAAAAAGTTATTAGCATTCTAATGAAGTGCATCACCCATGCCTTGCTACGCCTCAAAAATGAAAAAGTTGTAAACTATAAAGTTGAAGGTCTTTATCTTACCTTTCCATAACTAAAGGAATAAGCTCAATCTGATGCCCGAGTCAAAAATTAATGACTGATCTACCAAAGACCAACAGTGAGGGGCCAGCGAGTGTTGGCTTACCAAAGGGCGAGTGAGGGCCAGCCTAAGTGGGGCACTGGCCTATTCAAATAGTAAGCGAGTGTTGACCCACTCCAGGAGGTGTGCAAAATTCAACAAATACTTGAGACCGGTTATTGATGAGTGTAAGAAATGCTAACTTTATCCTCTTATTTGAGGGTGATTTAGACCCGATTTTGAGTCTGTTCGAGTTATTTTATGCCATTCTTACGTCCCTTATCGAGAATAGTTTCACATTTATATTTTTGTGCCATTTGGAGGAGGGTTTTACAGGGATGCGATGATCAAGTGTGAGGAGGCGAGCTGTGGTAGAATCGGGCTGAACGATGGCATTTTTGCCAAATTTTACCAGGGAGAATTAGATATTTTGAGGGCATTTCAGACTTTTAAACTCATTTTAGGGTTGAAGGGGAGACTTCTCTATAAAAAACCCCCTCAACCCATCAAGTTATAGGTTTTGGACACCAAAGATTTAAAATTAGGGTTTAATTGTTCAAGAAGGAGCTAAAGGAGCAAGAAGTGGATGACGGGTTTGGATCGAGAGGCTCTTCAACACGATTGAGCACTCTCTTTCCCTTCTCTTTATCACTTTTGTGACATTGTTCCTTTGAATGCATAGTTGTTTTGCTTAAATGACTATGTGTGAATAGTTCCCTTTTGGGTCGGGTGCCTTAGCACCCCCAAAATGCTTGGTTTTGAATGGGCTTAATCTTTAGAGCGTGTAGCGATTAGTGGGTATAATGCATTGGGTAATAGACCTCCATTGGAACCTAATGGCGAGAGCATTAGTAATGACCTAGAGTCCTTCCCAATCAATTGTAGCGTGACCCGAAGTACTTATCCATGAAGGAAAGCGTGAAAAATCCTAACTGTTAGACTACACATTTACCCGATAGACATAGCTATGAAAAAGAACTTTGCCAAGGATGGTGGTGTGTAGTTAGCCATATGGTGGTACTTTAATGAGTGAGGTCTAGGAGGGGCAAGTTGTGGTAGTCTCGATACCTAGGTGAGGTTGACAACTTACCAATATTAGGTATGACTGACGGTCTCACAGGGAACCCCTAGTACCTTCTTTATGGCGTGAAGTACTTAGCCATGAAGCGTCATCCCATAGTTCACCTAGGCCCACCACGGACACAAAAGCCCAAGAGAGACCTAGCACATAGGGAAATGTGAAGGGCACCTCGCCCAATTTCCTTTAAATTGATTTTACGACCTTTTTACTTTGTCTTGTCTTTGCTTGCTTCACCCAACTTAATTCATAAAATACTTTCCAACCTAATCTTAATTGTAATTCGCATGGGATATTTTGAAACCACTCCTTGTGGTTCGATATTTCACCCGTACTTCCTTAATTGTAAGGTAGACCCAAAAATCTACTATTTAATTGGCGCTATTGCTGGGGAGCGACACCTTCCAAGGCATCTTTGTGATTTGTGAGATTGTTAGGTTGATTTTACTTGTCTTATTTAAGTGGTACTTTTGCTTCTTCCGTGGTCTTTTGTCGTTGTATGCCACAGACTCGCTCGTCGGGGTCACATGTAGATCTTGAAGAGCTTAATCAAGACAATGAAAAAATTGAGAGAACTTTTAGGAAAGAACAAAGAAGGAGAAGATAGATAAATTTTGAAGCTAACCAAGAAGGAGCCTAGGCTAGGGGCGGACCGAGAGTCATAATGGAGGATGAAGACGTCCCTTTTATAAATTTTGCTCGATTGACACTTGATGGAATGACGTCTGGAGTGCCGTGCCTGGATGTAGACTCCATCAATTATACTATTCTATCTGAAGTTTTTAACACTCTCATCAACTCTTTACAATTTGGCGGATACGCTAAGGAAGACCCAAGAGACCATCTTTCTAGGTTCTTGGCAATCTGCAACACCTTCAAGATTCAAGGAGTGTCGGACGACGCAATCAATCTCTGCCTCTTCCCTTTCACTTTGCATAGTGGAGAAAGGTTATAGTACACAAGCTTGAGTGACTCGGGAATCACTACTCGGAGGGAAGTAGTAAACGCGTTCTTAGGAAAGTACTTCTCATCTGCAAAGACCAATCAAATTATGCACGAGATTAACATATTCAAGTAGTACCAAGATGAGACTCTAGGAGAAGCCTGGGAGGAATTTAAGGACCTCAAGAGATCATGCCCAATTAAGAATATGATGGAGGATCATTTACTACAAGCCTTTTTCTTTAGGCTCACTGCTATCGCAAAAGAAATTCTCGATCCAGCAACAGGAGGTTCATTCTCCAGGAAATCACAACGAGAGGCCATTCGCATACTGGAAGAAATTGCTTCCTCTACATCCTCCTACTCGAGCGAGCGCAACCTCCATCCCTCTATGCCCCAAGGAGGGGCATAAGGGTCAGACTTGATAATTCAACTATAAGCACAAGTGGCAACTTTGGAAAGGCATTGGGACGAGGATAAGCACAGTTCAAGGAAAGTTGCACTTGTTCAAGTACTATGCAAAGATTGTGGTAAAGAAGAGCACGATGCTAAGGAATGCCATGAGAATGAGAACCTAGTTGAGCAAGTACACTTTTTTGGGCGAGAACAGAATCATTCAAATGCCAGAGGATTCAATTCTTACAAGATGGGATTGCACAACCACCCGAACTCCTCTTACTCAAGAGACCCCAATCACTTGGTGATAGTACCAGATCAAGGGCCACCGCTCCAATATTACTCACAGGATCATCAAGCGTTAGCACCCAGAGGGTGCCTCTATGATCGAGTAGAGCATATGGAAGGTAGGGCTCAATGGTGGGATTCAATGCTCGACAAAATGGAGGAGATGATTAAAAGCCAAAAGAAGATGATGGTGAGCCAGGGTCAACAAGGATCTCGAATGGGGAACCTGGAAAGAATAGTTCAAGGACAAGCTCAAGCATATCCGGGGACAGAGAAAAGAAATGAAATGGGACAGCAAAGACTTCTACCAAGACCCACAAGCACTTCAGTATATGCCATTGAGGACATACTATGACAAGAATGCTCAATGATTATTAGTGAAGAACAAGATCTACATGAAGATAGTCAAGAAATAAATCACTCACATGGAGACCCTGGAGGAATCCCAATTTTTTTGGAAGTAAAAAAAGAGTTGGCACAAGGCCATCATAGACGTAGGGTCTTCAGTGAATGTTATGTCACTATCCCTGTGGAAGGAATTAGGGTCACACCATTGACCCCTTCTCAAATCTAGTTACGTATGCCACATGGGTCGATATTGATCCCAGAAAGAAAGTTGACGGAGTGGACAATTTTGGTCAAGGGAGCCAAAGTACAAGCTGACTTTAAAATTATACAAGATCTTGAGGGGATGGAAAGGGTTATAATATTGGGACAACCATTATTGCTGACAACCCAATCTTCAATAGACGTAAGGAATCGCGAAGTGGACCTTAAGCTCAGAAACCATTGGATGCGCATAACTGCAGAAAAAGATGGGAATATAATAGAGACAGAGCCAGAGGGAGATAACCGACTCAAAAACCCAGACTGCAATAGCATCAAGTCCAACTCTAAACTAGGCTTCCCAATGGGGATGGAAGAATGTTTTACCATCAACACGGAATAGGTTCATCTACCTAAGAGCAAAAGGCCTAGGGGCATGAAGGATGATGATAATGCAAATTTCGAGGAAGAGGTCGGTGGACGAAGCAATCTCAGAAGGAAGAACCCAAGCCTCGAAATTCCAGTGGTGATTGGAGGAATAGATGTTCCCTTTGCTAGGTGTGAAGGAAGAGCTCCAGTCAATGTTATGCCAACCCAACTTTGGAAGGAGATGAATTTCATTAGACTATACCCATGCCACACAAGCATTCAACCGGCTAACTAGAGGACAATCACCCCAGTGGGTTATGCAAAGGAAGTTTCAATCATGCTTTAAGGGTTTGAGGTCAAGGAAGATTTCATAGTGGTTGAGCCCCTAACCACAAATGAACTCCTCTCAGTATTAGGAAGTTCATTCTAGGAAAGAAGGCATGCTACAATTGATGGTCGCGACAGGTCAATTTCACTCTCAGTCAGTGAAAATAGAGTAGTATTTCTAATTGATGCCGGATCCGAAGTGCTAAAAGAAAGTAGTATGCCACTCAAGCTCTTCGGATCATACGCTCACAACCCCTTTGATAGAGTATGTATCTTATCCCTGACGGCGATATGGAAGCATTTGATCCAGATATAACTCAACTCTGTATCGCACTCATCCAAAGAAAATTGGGAAAAGTCCACTTTCGTACCCTGTGGTATCGACCAAAATCACTTTAGTACCCTGTGGTAAAAAACCGATCAATCGAGTCATAGTTATTCCAATTAACATCAAAAAGGGCCTCGGGCAGCTGCCCGGAGCTGCCCGAACCTACCCGCCCGCTGCCCGGGCCACGTGGTCAGCCACGTCACCAATTTTGGTGACGTGGCGCCACGTCACCAATTCCTCCTCCTCCTCCTCCTCCTCCTCCTCCGCCTCTGCGTTCCTCCTCCTCCTCCGCGTTCCTCCTCCTCCTCCGCGTTCCTCCTCCTCCTCTCCTCCTCCTCCCCGCATCCCCCTCCTCCTCCTCCTCCTCCTCCTCCGCCTCCTCCTCCTCCGCGTTCCTCCTCCGCGTTCCTCCTCCTCCTTCTCCTCCCCTCCTCCTCCTCCTCTCCTCCTCCTCCCCGCATCCCCCTCCTCCTCCGCGTCCTCCTCCTCCCCGCGTCCTCCTCCTCCCCGCGTCCCCCTCCTCCTCCGCGTCCTCCTCCTCCTCCTCCTCCTCCGCGTCCCCCTCCTCCTCCTCTCCTCCTCCTCCCCACGTTGCCCTCCTCCTCCGCGTCCTCCTCCTCCCCGCTTCCCCCTCCTCCCCCGCGCCCCCCTCCTCCTCTCCTCCTCCTCCCCGCGTCCCCCTCCTCCTCCTCCCCGCCTCCTCCTCCTCCTCTTGGTGACGTGGTGCCACGTCACCAAAATTGGTGACGTGGCTGACCACGTGGCCCAGGCAGCGGGCGGGTAGGTTCGGGCAGCTCCGGGCAGCTGCCCGAGGCCCTTTTTGATGTTAATTGGAATAAGTATGACTCGATTGATCGGTTTTTTACCACAGGGTACTAAAGTGATTTTGGTCGATACCACAGGGTACGAAAGTGGACTTTTCCCAAGAAAATTTGATATCAAAATTGAGGAAGTTAAAGTGACTGTGCAGGAAGATCCCGAGGAAGAGCAAAAGGAAAGGAACTTAGCTTCCAGCTTCTATACCTGATGAAACTACAGTGAGGCAAGGTCAAACTAAGGACCATAAATGAGCATTTTATGTTTTGTTGTTTTTTTGTGTGTAGGTAGACGATGCCCGTCCCTCCCCCCGGTGGTCACCACTCTTCGGGTGACCAAACAATTTTGTGTTGGTGACTACCCGAAGTCGTCAACAGCGAGAAAGCGAGCTTGAGCACAGGTGGTTAAATTCCAGAATCCACCAGGCGGTGGCCCTGCCACCGAGCGGTGGCAGATGCAGGGGAGAAACTCCGCCCACCCCTACCGTGCACCCCAACAAAGGCCCATCAAATCAGGAACGTCCCCTATCTCTCTTCCTTAGTCATGATCTCATTGTCATTTTGTTTTATTCTTTAATCTTAGTATTCATTGTGACCACGGAGGTCTTGATGTGTGCTTTTGATTGAATCATTTTGAGACTTTGTTGACCATAGAGGTCATCATTGTCATTTGTTTTCACTGTCAATTCCTTTCCTAGCTCTTCCCACATTGAGGATAATGTGTCGTCCAACTTAGGTCTAGATTTAGTTGTTCATGTCATGTTCTAGCATACTTTTGACCCCCCAAAATTTTTTACTTCTTCGTCTTAAGACGACGCCGACACTTAGTAAGAACCTTACCCTGGTTGTAAGATATAGGAATGTGGAGCTTCGATACCCTCGCTTGTTTAAACTTGAAGTCTCCCGAGTTGGGTAGACTTGAGGGTCGATGAGCAACCTTCTGTGAGCTAATTTTGAGTCAAAGATGACTACTGTCTCCAAATTTTTGTTCATGAGGTGCTTATACACTTTAGGCAATTGGGATATCCTATGAGTACTCATTTGTCTCACCTTTTTTAGTGGGGCCGTGTTTGATTGAATTTTGCCTAGAGCCTTAAAAGCCTAACCCTATATTTTCTTTTCCCTTGTATAGCCCTTTGAGCCAAGCCATTCCATTGATACACATATTTACCATACTACCCCTAACCCAGTTTTCCCACCTTTGACATCGAGTCCGATGATACATTTAGGATCTATCTAACGGGCATTTGTGTAAGAGTTTCATGACAGAATAGGCTCATTAAGGGATTTTACTTTGGGAAATATGTAGAAAAAGGCCAAATTCAATCGCCAAACCTTGCCTAAACCAAAATTTTGGCAAAAGTGAATAAAGGAGAATGAAGAGAAGAAAAAAGAAAAAAAAAAAAATTAGAAAAGAAGAAAAGCATAGAAAAAGAGAGCAAGTGTAACATCAATAAGGCAACCATATAAAGGGCAAGGTTTTGGCCTTATGGCTATAGGTCTCGGGTACATTGGGTCGAGCGTTCGAGTTAAGGTGAGCAAGTAGATTAGTCGAGTGCTAGTTCACTTTGTAATAGCACCATAGATTCAGGTGGATAGCCACTATCCATTCATTTATCTTCACCATCACATTGACCCCTTTCAACCCGAGCAAAGTCCCCTTGATCATGACCCTCATTTAGTGAGAAACGAATACGAGTTTGAGTAGCATGACTTAAGACCCCCGGACGTGTATGCGAGGGATAGGGAGTAGACCACACCATAGCGAGGATAATCAAATTCTCCTTCCCTCTGAGTGGTCAACTCTTGAGTCCTACCCTCCTTGGGATAATGCTTAGTTAAACTTTTGAGGGTATGGTCTCTACGCATTCTTATTTCATTACATCCGGGGTAGTGAACTACTAGGTTGTGGGTAATTCCTATGATGAAAGATCAATATTGAGGGGGAATTTATTTTTTATAAGAGTGTGCCAGCACTTGACCTTACATGTCTGTGTTTTGTGTCTATACTTTTGTCTTTTGCTTGAGGAGAAGCAAAGATTCAAGTGTGGGATGCGCGCAAGAAATGCTCACTTTATCCCCTCATTTAAGGGTCATTAAGACCCAGTTTTGAGTCTGTTTGAGTCCTTTTAGACCATTCTTAGATCCGTTGCCCATAATAGTTTCACGTTTATATTTTTGTGTGTTTTGGAGGAGGGTTTTGTAGGGACATGATGATCAAGTGTGAGGAGCCGAGCTTTGGTAGAATCGGGCCGAGAGACAGCCAACCGAAACTAAACTGTAGCTGCCCAACGAAAAAATTTGGATCGGCCGGCGTCTCTCCCGCAGGCGCACGCCGAGCGGTGCCCATTCTGACGGACGATGGGAGGACTTTCTGTAGATTTCCCCAAACCTCCTGTGGCTCACCGGCCGGTGCCTAATTTCTGTCGAGCGGCGCCAGAAGAGAGTGAGGCGAGCATTTTCACAAAGAATCCACCGACTAGCAGAATCGTCTGCCAGTCGACGCCCATGTTGCTGCTTGAACTCCGCACCCGCTGGTCAGCGCCCAAACCCCAAAATTGCTTGCCAGCTCAGCTTGCCAGACGGTGCCACTTGTACCTGACGGTATTTTTGCCAATTTGTTTTCGGTAGAATTAGATATTTTGAGGGCATTTCGGACTTTTAAACTCATTTTAGGATTAAGGGGGAGACTTCTCTATAAATACCTCCCTCAACCCTCAAGTTGTAAGTTTTGGACACCAAAGACTTAAAATTAGGGTTTATTTGTTGAAGAAGGAGCTCGAGGAGCAAGAAGTGGATGACTGGTTCGGATCAAGAGGCTCTTCAACACGATTGAGCACTCTCTTTCCCTTCTCTTTATCACTTTTGTGACATTGTTCCTTTGAATGCATAGTTATTTTGCTTAAATGACTGTGTGAGTAGTTCCTTTTTAGGTCAGGTGCCTTAGCACCTCCGAAATGCTTAGTTTCAAATTAGCTTAATCTTTAGAGCATGTAGCAATTAGTGGGCATAATGCGTTGGGTAGCGGTTCCCAATCGATTGTAGCATGACCCGAAGTACTTAGCCGTGAAGGAGAGCTTGGAAAAGTCTAACCGTTAGACTACAGATCTATCCAACAGACATAGTCGTGGAAATGGACTTTGTCAAGGATGGTGGTGTGTAGTTGGCCATAGGGTGGTGCTTTAATGAGTGAGGTCTAGGAGGGGCAAGTTGTGGTAGGTGAGGTTGACAACTTACTAATATTAGGTGTGAGTGACGGTCTCACCGGGAACTCCTAGTACCTTTTTTGTGGCGTGAAGTACTTACCTGTGAAGCGTCATGCCATAGTTTAGCTAGACCCACCACTGACTCAAAAACCTAAGAGAGACCAAGCACGTGGGGAAGTGTGAAGGGCACCTAGCCCAATTCCCTTTAAATTGACTTTACAACCTTTTTACTTTGTCTTGTCTTTGCTTGCTTCACCCAACTTAATTCATAAAACACCTTCTAACCTAATTTAATTGCAATTCGCTCGAGATGTCTTAAACCTACTCTTTGTGGTTCGACATTTCACCCATACTCTCTTTATTACAAGGTGGAACCAAAAATCTACTTTTCAGTTACTCGGGCTTGAGACCAGTCACTGAGACTTAAGACCGGTCGCAGAGGTTTGAGACCATGCCGGTCACGTCGAGACCGCATTGCTCACTTCAAGATCACACTCGCCACTTCAAGACTATGTCGGTTATTTCAAGATGTGCTAACCAATCCCAGGATTTTATTTTACCTCAACACTGAGTTAATCGGCCAACGCAGAAATTGAACCGAGATGTATATTTCCTCTGTTGCGTAAGAAATTAGGAATTGCTTTCCGTGAAATCTGAATGGCCTCGGTCTTGTTTGCCTCTTGTCCTGATCGTTAAATTCAAAGAAAATCATGAACCTTTTCACTTGGAATACAACAGTCATGGTAGGGAGCAGTAAAAAACTCAAATTTCAAGTCAAAATTTGCGAGCTAAATCTATGACTTTATGTTAACAAAAAAATGTCATCCACTTATTAAGTCTTCACTTGGTTTTTGCTAATGTTTTATGTAGTGGGTAATGCACGATTGGGACGACGAAGATTGTGTGAAGATTCTTAAAAATTGTTGGAAATCGATTGATGAAAAGACCGGTAAACTGATCATTGTGGATATTGTCCTTGAACCACAAGGAAATGACCCTTTGTACTCGTTTGGCCGTTGATCTGGTGATGATGGCCCATTGCAAGGGAGAATGAAAAGGACTAGGCAATAATGGAATAAGATTTTGGAGGAAGGAGGCTTTCCTAATTATAAGATTATCAAAATTCCAGCTTTGCCTTCTATCCTCGAGGCTTATCCTGCATAAACAGGGATGGTTATATCCAACCAATTAATAGAGTTGCTGAAGTCCTATCGAAGTGTGCTATGACATTTTTTTTACTTTTCCTATTAAAATCTATGACATCCTATCAAAGTTTAAATGTGTATTTGGATTATTCGAGCGGAGTTTATCAAAGTTTAAAAGTGTGCTTTATGTTCACTATGTTGTTTGCAAGTCGTCTATTAGCAGACGGAAGTATTACAAATAAAAAATATTATCGTCAATTGAATGCATATTAAATGTTTGTATCAAACTTTATCACATCAAACAGGACGTTATATAAAGTATCACAAAAAAAATATACACATAAAGAAAATAAATTGAGCTCTATTAATAATATATATTCCTTTTTGAAATATATATTATTTAAAAGATAAATTATTTGAAATTACCGGACCTCTATTAATACTATCAAATTATAAAAATAAATTGAGCGTATGTACAAATATTTCCCTTTTATATTGTTAATTGACTTTACTTTTTCTTTTTTCTAAGATACTTAGAACCGCATCATAAATCTTCCGCATCGTAAAATCTGAGAAAATATATATTTTGATCTACGTCGTATTAAAAAATGGTTTTATTACTTAAAGACGCAAATCAACATTTTAGTTTGTAAAGATAGACTAATTGCGGTGTGAATGACACAAATGTTCTCTTTCATAAGAACCCGTCGATCATTTCCTTCCACCCATAGCCCAGCCCAACGTGTGATTTCGAAGATTCTCGTGATAAGTATTACGAATAAAACAATTATAGACGGATATTTTTAATAGGATCATTTTTCCATTATCTTTGAAATTCATTTATTTCTCTCACCGTAGATTATTTTGGCTTTGGTATTATTAAGCCCATTTGGACCACCTCTCACGGGCTCAACGTCAAGTGGGCCTCAAGACTGTCCCGGGAAAAGATCGCTACGCGAAGACAAAGACAAAAATATGGTGGACGCCACCACAATCGCCTGCTTATTAATTGGGAACATATGGGTCCCACTAGCATATCACAAGGAAGATGCCAGGAAGTTGTTAGCCAGCTCATAATATTCTTTATTTTTTTCCCTTTTGCTTACACATGTATAGTTTTGGTTATATATTTTGTACGCTTGTACAGAGAAAGCAAGTAAGAGAAAATGAGGATAATTTTTTTCCCAACTGGGACTTCTTCTTCCTTGCATCCTTACTCTCTTTTCACCATTAAGCTTCGATTCTCCAAATATTGACAGGTATTTTTCATATAATCAAATTATACGGTAGACTTTAAATATCAAAATTTTACAATAGAAAATCTAAAGGATTTGCTTTTGAATCATGTTGGTTAAAATTACCACATTATTTATTTCATGCAATTTTTATTATGAATAAAAAAATTATCAATTCAGTATCTTAATAATTTTTGGTAAAATTTGGAGACTTTAACAAACTTGAACTTGTCTAGCATGATTTGACAAACATATTTCAAACGTCACTGGATGTATTGATTTACCTAAATAGGCAGTCTAAATTAATAGATCCAATTAATCCAGAAATTGAACCTACTGTTTTCTCTCCGATTACGTAAGGAGTTGTGTAATGGACTCGGTCTCGTGGGCCTCCTGTCCTAATCCACCGGAAGATCCGTCTCGGTCTCGCTACGGAACATGGTAAATCAACAAGTGCAAGTAAGACCAATGACTTTGGTTTACAAGAGCTCACCAACCACTTACTAAGTCTTTTTTAATTACGCATGCACATTTGACATGATATTTTGATGAGTAATAATACTATACATATATAAAAATGTCCGTCGTCATCAATATGTGGCAGGTGTATAATCAACTAATACAACTTATATAGTATTCAATTATTTGCCACATCATTTTTAAATTTGCTTAAAAAAAACATAACAAGAATACACTTCATTCAGACCTCCCTCGATTGAACAGCTTGCCACATCATTTTTCCCAACTGGGACTTCTTCTTCCTTGCATCCTTACTCTCTTTTCACCATTAAACCTTGATCCAAAGCTTCGATTCTCCAAATATTGACAGGTATTTTTCATATAATCAAATTATACGGTAGACTTTAAATATCAAAATTTTACAATAGAAAATCTAATGGATTTGCTTTTGAATCATGTTGGTTAAAATTACCACATTATTTATTTCATGCAAATTTTATTATGAATAAAAAAATTATCAATTCAGTATCTTAATAATTTTTGGTAAAATTTGGAGACTTTAACAAACTTGAACTTGTCTAGCATGATTTGACAAACATAGTTCAAACGTCACTGGATGTATTGATTTACCTAAATAGGCAGTCTAAATTAATAGATCCAATTAATCCAGAAATTGAACCTACTGTTTTCTCTCCGATTACGTAAGGAGTTGTGTAATGGACTCGGTCTCGTGGGCCTCCTGTCCTAATCCACCGGAAGATCCGTCTCGGTCTCGCTACGGAACATGGTAAATCAACAAGTGCAAGTAAGACCAATGACTTTGGTTTACAAGAGCTCACCAACCACTTACTAAGTCTTTTTTAATTACGCATGCACATTTGACATGATATTTTGATGAGTAATAATACTATACATATATAAAAATGTCCGTCGTCATCAATATGTGGCAGGTGTATAATCAACTAATACAACTTATATAGTATTCAATTATTTGCCACATCATTTTTAAATTTGCTTAAAAAAACATAACAAGAATACACTTCATTCAGACCTCCCTCGATTGAACAGCTTGGTGGGGTTCTTTTGTCCTTGGCGCCGGGCATGAGTAAAGTTTCTGACGTTTCCAACCAAATGGATCAAAGTGGAATTTGCAGCATGGAGCAGAACTACTCTTTTGAAGAACATGAACTGAAAGATGAAGAAGATGCTGATGATGGAGAGACACTTCCACCTGGTTCTTATGAGATTTTGCAACTAGAGAAAGAAGAGATTCTCGCACCAAACACTCACTTCTGCACAATATGTGGGAAGGGGTTTAAAAGAGACGCTAACCTACGAATGCATATGAGAGGCCACGGTGACGAAAACCCCAAAACCATAGTTAGTAAATGGAATAAAGCATTTTTCTTTATAAATTCTAATTAATGCATACTCAAAGTAAAGGAGACATTAATCTCCGTCACTACAGATTCACCCTAACAAACTAAGCTAAAAAAATCTTCGATCGAAGCTTTTGGGGATTTTCGTGACACGAACCTCTGTCATCTTTTGGCAAGAGGGTGGGGTGGATCAGATGGTTCACAACAACTGTTTACTCTCAAGTGACCTACTTACCAAAAGTTGAAACCCTAATTCGAGACTCCAATCTCAAGTTTTTACTCAACTTTTTTTTGTCACTTGAATCATGTCTCAAACGAACAATTTTCTCAATGATCAAGTGTCAATTTGTTTAACTTACATATTATGGTATTCAACGAGTTGAGACAGAGAGAGACGGTGGAGAGATAGGAATAAGAGATGTTAATTTACGAAGGAATACGTGTATACAGTAAAACTAAAGTGATCTAAATGTCTTAGTTTGCAGAGTACAAGTTCTACCTCTGATTTAAATGTCTCTCATCTTTGGCGCAGGTTATGGAAGATTGATATTTATCCAAAGATTAAATTTTTCTTATAGAAAGCTGCCCATAACTCTCTTCTTACTTGTGATAATCTGTTAAAGAGGAGGAATGTGGGGGATGCTTCCTGTAACTTATGTCATGCCAATTGTGAAGACACTGTCCACGCTCTACTTAAATGTCCTCACGCGAAGTTTACTTGGTTCCTCTCTCCCTTGGGATATGTTATCCCTGATGATGAACCTGCTAGCTTCTGCAATTGGCTGGAGTTTGTTTTGCAACAGCTCTCTCATGTTAATTTTCCTGACCTCGTCAAGTCAATTGGCTTTGTCTGTTGGCAAATTTGGAATGCGAGAAATAAGCACTTCTTTGAAGCTATTAAACCCGACCCCGCTTTCACGTAGAAATCAGCTTGCAATAAGGTCATGGAGTACTCAAATCTGCGCAATCCTGAGGTTCTCCAGGCTGAGATCAATCTGAATGGATGCTGGAGACCACCTAAAGCGAACACTCTAAAGCTGAACATTGATGCTTCCTGGTCATCAAGTTTGGAGCCTACTGGTATTGCCTTTGCCATGAGAAACTGTTGCAGCCAACTCCTGGATGTAAAGGTTGATTGTGTCAGGGCCTCAATGGCCATTGAAGCCGAGTTGACTGCCATCATGGTCGCAACTAATTGCGTTCGTGTCAACTTACCTCTTAGTTGCACTATGATGGAGTCCGATTGCAAAGTGCTTGTCGATTTCCTCAATTCTTCATCTTCCGATATTGATTGGAGAATCGAACTTCTTGCTTTAGAGGTGCAAACCTCTCTTTTGAGTTTACCTTTGTGTAAACTAAGGTTTATTATTAGAATGGCCAATCGAATCGCAGATTGGTTGACCAAATCTACTCGTTTAGGAGCTATTTTGGACAATGTATTAGTTAATCCCCCACGTGAGTTGGCGGATCTCTTGTTGTATGACTCTTATGATTAAGTAATGAAGTTCTAGCTTTTTCCTTCAAAAAAAAAGTAAAACTAAAGTGATCTCCTCTAAAGTAATAATTTTTTTAAACTAATAAAAAGTCTCGGTTCTGAGATGCAGGGGAACGTGGATAAGGAATCGCGAGTCCGTTGATTCTGAGAATACCCAGAAAATACGATAGAGTATCAATCCGTTGATTCTACGAATACTGAAAAATGACATAGATAATAGGGAAAACTCTTATTTTTCTTTATCAAATTCAACCACCTAAAATAGTTTAGAAGATATCCTATTTATAAAGAACCAAAAGAATCCTATGAACTAGAATCCTACTATAAATAAAACTCATGATAATAATCTAAAACATAAATATAATTAATAAATACATCTCTATCCTTATCTCCATCTTTCTCCCCCGGTTGAAGTAATTCGTCCTCAAATTTGAAGTCGTTGGCGAGTTTGAAATCTTCGTACATATACTCTTGAATACTTTCGAACTACGTGGTGACACCTGATATCTTTCATCCCAAGAGAATAAATATTTAGAAATCAGGCAACCAGAAATATTCTCATAAAAAATCACGAACCCACTTCTTCGATCAGATCTTTCAACATCCTTGAGATTGTTCCATAAGTTCAACAATAGAGAACTCTCAACATATCCGAACTTATCAACTCCGAGAAAGTCAATATGCTCTACATACTTATCCTCATAATCCTGGGTAAACTGGGAAAAAGATACATTTACCAACTCACCAGCAACAACATCTTCATCATGTTCAGCCCATAAGAGACGCTGAATCATAAGAACCTCATCTTCATCAACCTCGTCCTCCTCACCAAGGAAGGAGTCATAAATTGGTGACAGATCGACAGTTGGTGGCGCATCGTGAGACGGGTGTTGTGGGAGACCCGGTAGAGTGGTACCTCAGATCCGTCATGACGTCGATCCAGTGCTAAAGATGGTCACGGGCAGCTGCCTCCCTTTGTGCATCGCATTTTGGAGGCATCGCAAAGGAGCGTTGAATGGCTTTGATACCAACTGATGCAGGGGAACGTGGATAAGGAATCGCGAGTCCGTTGATTATGAGAATACCCGAAAAATACGATAGAGTATCGATCCATTGATTCTACGAATACTGAAAAATGACACAGATAATAGGAAAAACCCTTGTTTTTGTTTATCAAATTCAACCACCTATAAACAACATAGAAAATGTCCTATTTATAAAGAACCAAAAGAAACCTATGAACTAGAATCCTACTATAAATAAAACTCATGATAATAATCTAAACCATAAATATAATTAATAAATATATCTCCATCCTTATCTTCATCACATGACAAGTGTTAAAATTTAATAACTCCTATATTATAATAACTAATACTTTTTCAAAAAATTATATTGCTAAATTTAGCACTCAATTTTCATATAAATTGATTATTTTTTTAATAAATGCATATACTTTTACATATTTACCAATTCGAAAATATTGTAAGACATTAATTTTTGTCAAATTTGCTTATTTGATAAATAGTTGTACCTTCAAATAACTATATCTAGAGATGGAGGTGTGATTTACTGTCATAAAAAAATGACAGAGAAGAAGAGGAAGCAGGGAGTGTTTACGAAGAGAAGGTGGACACTTTAAGTCTGTAAAATTTAGAGTAACTAAAAAAAATCTTAAATAGAAAAACCTCTTGAATAAATAATAAACGGTTTCAGAAAAAAAACCAGTACAATAATTCTGTATTAAATTCGCAGTAATAAACTTATCCCCACGTGATTTGGAAGCAAATACTGTTCATCTTCCCTCGAAAATCGCACATTCAATTTCCTCTAAATCACCTCCCTCCTTAGCCCTAAACCTAATTAAACCATACTCCTTTCACTTGGTTCCCCCGGATCCATAGACCTTCTACCTTCCATCGGCGAGAAAGCTGGGAGAGGCGGTGGAACCTTCGTCCCCACTCCATGGCTTCATCAATAACCATATTTGTTGATAATCTTTCTCCCAAATGGAGCTACGACACACTCAGAGAAATTTTCAACCAGCACTGCTCGGTGGTTGATGCTTATATTGCAAACAAAAGGTCGAAGAAAAAACATTTAGCTTGAAGGGATTCGAACTCAGCACCCCACACAATAACGGACAAAGTTTTGCCAACTCAGCCATACCCATTATATTATCTAATTGTCACAATTAATGCATATGTATCATGCAAAAACAAAATTTTTGCCTATGTTCAACCAAGATACGCGATTTTTTCTTGTTATCTAATCAAGATACGCATTTTTTATGTGGTATCTGACCAAGTTACGCATTTTTTTCTTCGTATGTTGGCAAAGCAATTTTTTCGCGTTGTGCGGATTAGATTTTGTTTATGCCATCCAAACTTATTTGGGACGACTAATTCAGATTCGATTGGTTGAAATATTTAAAAAGTGGAAGAACTTCTTGGTCGACCCTAAAGAATAACGCGTATCTTGTCACCAATATACACATTTTTTGTGTGATAGTCCGACGTGGATACTTTTTTAGAAAACTTTTCCCCGGGACTCTATTTTAGTAAATTTTTGGTATAGTAACACCATTTTAGTCAAAAATTCACAAAGGCTAGATGTTCCGGCTACAAGTTAGTAGTTCACTGAGGTGGCAATATTGCTGAGTTGGCAGTAGCAATTAGTTAGTTAGTAAGTCATGTGGCGGGAAAATAAATTATATACGTTGGTATAAATAGTAGAAACCCATGGACAATAGGATTCATTTGATAATCATCAATATATTTTATTTTCTCTATTCTTTGTCTCATTCTCTCTCTCTCTGAATCTTCTTCTTCTTCCGCTAGCTACATTTGGTATCAGAGCCTCCAGCTCCATAGACACTCATGGAAAGTCCTGAAGGACGGCCAACGAAAGCTCGAGTCGCACGTTTCGATGCTCATTGGAACGGTGTCATCGCACTTATTAGAATCTCCATATCTAGCCCAAAACTTTAAGGCAACGGGAATATTTTTTACACTTATAAACTTACCCTCTGCTCTTGCATTAAGTGATGTGGTATTCTCAACACGTCCCCTCAAAAGAGATCCATCAGGTCGAAGATTGTACGGGCTTTGACTTTGCCAACTTGTGAGAAATAGGGGTCGTAGGAGATCACATAGAAGATTGCGTCGAAACGTAGGAATATGCAAGACATTATGCAAGGTAATCCCGTTATCAAGGACCACAGTACCAATCCCTTGAACGGGAACAGATTCTCCCGTAGGAATCTTAACAAGTGCGTTGGGTGCCTGTTTCAAAATACCAGAGAACAAACTTGCATCACAAGTTATATGCTCAGCCGCCCCGAAATCAATGATCCAAGGGCATTTTGATCCAACAGCCATACTAGCCTTGTGAAGATCAGGTCGCGAGCCTTGAACAGCAAGTGCGCTGGTGTCTCTCCTGGTCGCAGCAACTAAATGAGTTGCGCATATTGTTCAGCTGTTAAGCCCTGGATTGGGCTAACTTCTGGTCCGAAAATGCCGCTCGCGGTGGCTGCCTTCTTAGAAAAAAGCCTTCACCATGTTCCTTCTTCCCAGCATCACGGTTGATAGTGCCTCTCTCGCCCCACCAGTCCGGGTAGCCAACAAGCTCAAAGCATTGATCTTTCGAGTGCCCAGACTTTTGGCAGTGGCTACACCGTTCTTTCTCCTTTTGTGCCGGTTTGCCAGACGCATCCTTTCCAGATTGGTGATATCCTCCTGTTTGGAAGGCTGCAGCCTCGACCCCTGGTTGACGTGAGGCTAAGATGTTTTGAGTTTGCTCTTCTTCAAGAATTAGGTGATAAGCCTCCCCTAATGTTGGAGGCAGTTTCATGCTCAAAATCTATGATTTCACTGTTCTGAACACGTTGTCAAGTCCCCATAAAGAACACATAGAGATGTTCTTAGTCCCGAGCCGCGGCGTACTTTGATTTCGTCGTACAGGTGCACTCGGCCATTGGAGAGATGGACTCAAACTGTCATTTTGTCTTGGTGCAATAGCGATACAGACCTACGTAGATCGTATGCTCTTGGTGTACTTGTCTTCCCGAATCGCTCTTTAAGATTGACCCAGACTTCATGTGCCGACTTGGCATAATGCACGCTGCTCCGAACCTCTTTGTCGATAGCGATGGCCAGCCAGCCCTTGACCATCGCATTACAACGAAGCCAGCTATTGTAGTTCTCCGAACTCGCCTCCGGTTTCGATATGGTGCCGTCGACGAATCCAAATTTGTTCTTGGCTAGGACGAAATTGGTTATCTCGCCAATTCAGTCTCCATAATTTCTTTCATTGAACAACTCCCTTACGTTGAGTTGCCCGGGATTGTCGGAAGGATGCAGGAAATACAGCGATGACAAGTCCGTCACTGCGCTGCCTCCGTTCCTTGCCAATTTTGGTAGAGGTTTTGATTGTGCGGCGGGTAGGCTTTTATTTGGTGGGGTTTCAATATCAGATCACTGTTCTGATACCGTGAATAAATCAAGCCGCTGAGTTTATTCACTTAATCAAGCGAGCATAAATAGCCATCGTGATACATGAGCTTGTCTTGCAAGTTACGTAAACTAAGTCCTAGATAATAGGAAGAATCAAATTACAAAAGGAACAACTAGATATGGCTTTGACAAGATAGGAATGATCAGATTAGGTAGCGTAACAACCGCAATCTTCTATGTGATCTCCTACACGTTGAGATGGACTGCTAATTCGTCACGCGAGCGTGTTCAGTCTAATGAAATCTCCCCTCGAAAGATTAGCAGGCGAGTTGGCTGACATTTTCACCAAAGCTTTGGGACGCTACCATTT
This sequence comes from Hypericum androsaemum, assembly GCA_963995505.1. Taxonomy (NCBI): domain Eukaryota; kingdom Viridiplantae; phylum Streptophyta; class Magnoliopsida; order Malpighiales; family Hypericaceae; genus Hypericum; species Hypericum androsaemum. Next base: position 15,102,183 of record OZ023185.1, read on the forward strand.
TCATTTTTTGCTCGGCAAATTGGGCATTACAGATCTCCATGCGCCAACTTAAGGGAGAGTGTAGGAGATAACATAGAAGATTGCGGTTGTTACGCTACTTAATCTGATCCTATCTTGTCAAAGCCATATCTAGTTGTTCCTTTTGTAATTTGATTCTTTCTATTATCTAGGACTTAGTTTACGTAACTTGCAAGACAAGATCATGTATCACGATGGCTATTTATGCCCGCTTGATTAAGTGAATAAACTCGGCGGCTTGATTTCTTCAAGGAGAGAGCAAACCGGACAAAGAAGCCCACTCCAGCCAAGACCTTGAGATGGAAACAATGAGGGAATTACCGTCCTGTGCAAGATGTTGGAAAATGACTCTGGTACGAGCAAGCCAAAATTCCCAGCAAGTGGCAGCCAGGAGAGTAAACCAAAGCTTCTTTAGGAGAGAGCCCGACACCAGACGAAGCCAATCGAAACATTTGACTTGTTCTTTTCACTTTTAAAATTTCTGAAAATTGGGATTAGGATTTTACACCATTGGATCAACCTTCTGCCTCTCCCCGCATTTCATGGCCATTGTCGCTCTTGCTTACGACGTCCCTCGAGCTGAGAAGGAGAGAAGATAATAGGAGTTTTGGATTTATTTAAAAAAATCTTACTTCCTAATATAAAATATGATAGTAATTGATTCTCAATATCAAATTTAACACTAAAAAGCAGAATAACGCCATGACAACTTTCTAACTGTAGAAAATATTAATCTTGTAGCATATGGCATATATTCCAAATGGTAGAAGCCATGAAAATAAACCATACTAGTTTAGTTTTACTAGCTAAACAACAATATATGAAGCAATATCGAAAGTCGTTGTTTACCTATTGAATTATTGTGTTTGAACTTTTTTCCAATTAGGATATATGACCTGGGTTATATTTGAATTAGTATGTTGGTGTTTGTTTGATATGAAGGATTGTAATTCATTGCAACATTGTAATTGGAATGTTAACTATGCCTAGTACTTTTTACATAAAGGGTATTTTAGTTTTTTTTTGTATTTATTTGCTAGAAAAGTGGCCGGAATTTAAGTCTATGAACTTATCAATTTGATTTCTGAAATGCAAAAGACTAAACAATACTAAAGTATCCTAAATAATCAATTTTTTCAAACACCAAGAGGTATGACTTTTTTGTCCAGAACTCATTAGTTAAAGATGCAAATCAACTTTTTAATTTGTAAAAATAGACTAATTGTGGTGTTAATGACCCAAATGTTCTCTTCCATAAGAACCGGTCGATCATTTACTTCCATCCTGCATCAGCCGGCATTGGCCATTTCATCCACAGCCAAGCCCAGCCCAACGTCTGATTTCGAAGATTCTCGTGATAATTATTACGAATAAAAAGATTATACAGAGATATTTTAATAAGATCATTTGTCCAAGATTTTTAGAATTCATTTATTTCTTTCAATTGTACCTTGTTTTAGTTTTGGTATTTTTCATATACTGTTGCAGAGAAAGTGGGTACAAGAACGTCAAGACTACCTGAGACGGATCCGGAGTGGTCGCCCCAAGGTCGGTGTTAGAATCTCCATATCTAACCCAAAATCTTAAGGCAATAGTTTGGTGGATTTTTCACACTTATAAACTTGCCCCCCACTCGTGTTTTAATCGATGTGAGATTCTCAACACGCCCCCTCAAACGAGACCCAACTCGGGTCGAAGTTTGCACATGCTCCACCACCTCATGTGCCATCAATTGGGGGTCGTGCGAGCTGAATAATGGGCACGGGATCAACCTGCTCTGACACCATGTTAGAATCTCCATATCCAACCCAAAATCTTAAGACAATGGGTTGGTGGATTTTCCACACTTATAAACTTGCCCCCCACTCGTGTTTTAATTGATGTGGGATTCTCAACAATCGGCCTAACAGAGAGGGTGGAAAAAGAGCTAGACTAGGGCTAAGCTACGATAAAAAGTAAAGAGCAATAGGTTTGTTTATTGTGTTGATGATGTCTGTCTTCCTTGCTCGAGCCCTCCTTATATAGAGTGGCTTGACCTAACCTTCGCACCTTCAGAATAAGAAATCTAAAACTGCCTCCAAGACCTTTGGCTCCAAGTCTCAATCCCGAGAGATCCGCTTCAAGTTATTTTTTCCTAATAGGACGGCATCCTCTCGGCTTAGTATAAGAATACACAAGCCGCCTTCCTCGAACGAACAGGTCCCATCTCAAAATAGGAACATCCTCATCGTGATGCCCTAGCAACTGTGATACAAGATCTCGTCTGAATCTCAAAAATCCCGGCTCAACTTAGAAAAATAAAAGTCGACTTGACCCTCTCGAACCTTCTATGCAAAAGCTCGTCTTAAGCCCGTCATCGCCTAAACGGCTTACCGCCTTTAGGCCTAAAGCTCCCCAAAATGGGCCCATGCTGACGCCTTCATAACCAAAGTTGACCTGCTTACCGCTTTGAGGCCCATAACGGGAACTTCCACCTGTCGATCGCTTCCCACTTCCGAGTGGGCTTCCCGCCTTTGGCCCACGGTCGCTTCCTACCTTCGGCCTTAAGCAGGCCTTCTCGCCTTCACTTTTTGCTTCCCGCCTTCGACCTTAGGCGGGCCTTCTGGCCTTCGCTTTCTGCTTCCCGCCTTCGGCCTTAGGCGGGCCTTACCGCCTATAACCCTTCGGGGCCCTAACGCCCTTGGGGCTTAGGCATCCCGTTAACGCCTTGGGGTCCAAAGCGAACCTTACTGCTAGGCTGCCTTAAGTCCAACACGGACTTGGACAACGGGCCAAGCGGTCTAATTCATCATCACATACTAACCCGAACACAGGTTCCCGCACACAAACTCGGAGACGACGGGTCGAGGCGACGTCGATATGGTCGAGATGACCTTGACGAGGCGACGTCGACAGGGCCCAGACGCCTTTGGCGAGGCGACGACGACATGGCCCAGACGCCCTTGGCAAGGCTATGACATCATGGTTTTGAATCGAATGGATTTGCTTTTGAATCACGCTGTTTAAAATTACCACATTATTTATTTCATGCAAATTTTATTTGTGAATAAAAATTATTATCAATTCAGTATGTTAATAATTTTAGGTAAATTTTGGAGACTTTAACAAACTTGAAGTGAGAAAAGCATGATTTGACGAACATAGTTCAACCCTGATATGATATAATTAGATATATAAATTTACCTAAATAGGCAGTGTAAATTAATAGATCCAATTAATCCAGAAATTGAACCTAGTGTTTTCTCTCCGATTGCGTAAGGAGTTGCGTAATGGACTCAGACTCGTGGGCCTCAGGTCATAATCCCACTGGAAGATCCGTCTCGGTCTCGCTACGGAACATGGTAAATCAACAACTGCAAGTTAGACCAATGACTTTGGTTTACAAAAGCTGACCAACCACTTACCAATTCTGTCTTAATTACTCGTGCACATCTGATATTGCATTTTGATGAGTAATAATAATATACATATATAAAAAAGTCCGTCGTCATCATTATGTGGAAGGTGTATAATCAACTAATATAACCTATATAGTATTCAATAATTTGACAACTTATAATAACACATGGTTAATATTTTTTCGTAAAGTCTTTATAAAGTCGGTACTATGTGACAAATATGGTGTGATGATTTTCAAAACTATCATAAATCGATTGATGACTAATAGTTGCCAGCCATATAAGAGACTATGACATGAAAATTGTATAAAATTCTTAAAAATTATCATAAATCGATTGATTATTAATAGCAGCCTGCCATAGAGACCCCACCCACAAAAATTTCAGACCAAGCTATTCTATGTTGAAAGTAATGGTGATCCCATTGATAAAAAGTTAGAACAAATAGTTTAATTTTTTAATAAAGATACTTTAGTACCTTATGTTATAGGAAATAAATACTTTTCACTATGTGTTTTAAAACTATCCACAAAAATACCGTGTATTTTTTTCCTGTCAACATTCATAAAATAAGTCTGAGATTCTCGCAACCGGAGATGACGTGGAAAAAACATGGCGATGACATGGAACCAAAAAATGACATGGCTTACAAATAGAAAACCGGAGGAGAGGTCTATAATAACCAATCCCTCTGGGTACCACATCTGGCATACGTGGCTCGCCAGAAGTGGAGCCAATCTCGGGTGGTGTCAAAGAGCTCGCGGGAAGACGGAAGGGAGGAACCCAAGCGTGTGGGTGGCGGCTGAGGCTGGGAGAGGCAAAGGAGAGGGAGGCTTTGGCTGGCGAGGGTGCCTGAAGGGGTTTTAGCTTGAGGGGGCTCCGTAGTCTAGAAGGAGGAGGAGAGAGGCTGTGGCGGCTTAGGCCTGAAGGGGTGGCGGCTTGAGAAACTGGAGAGACTGGGAGCTACGGTGGACTGTGGGTGGTAACATACCTAGCTCTGGTCTAAGCCAGATGTTAAAGCGGAACATATATGTTGTGAAAAGGTTTACTTAGTCGACCATAAATAGTGAAAGCTAACTTTGATCGACTCTAGTTAGGCAAGGTGTGAGTTGTTGCCCCAATTGAGGCATGTGCTTCCTTCATTGCTCGGAGGTATTATGAGGTGCCTCGTAGGTGCTATGAGAAGTCTTTATCTGCCACGGCTCCCTCCAAGGAGCCAACTGAGACAATCATCCCGATGGAGACATATTCTACCTTCGTCGCTTAGAGGCGCTATGAACGCTATGAAGAAGAGTCTTGTAGGTACCGTGAGGAGTCCCAAAGGTATTTTGAGAAGTTTCGTAGGCATTTTGAGGAGTATTAGAGGCATTCTAAGGAGTCCCATAGGTGCCATATGGAGTCCATTAGGCACGCTATTGAAGCCTTTAAGGAGGTCATCAATCAAGTTTGGAAGGTTCTGAATGACAAGGACGAGGAACCTCAATAGACATCTCAAGGGCTATCACCCTCAAACTGTACGAGCTTACTCAGTGGACCTTCATCTGTTGGGGCCTCTAATTACCCAGGGTTGGAAGAGTCTTCTACGAGTGAGGAGAACCATATTCCTACCATAATACCTCAATTCGTAAGGTTAGGGCAATGAGAACTAGATCCAAGTGTTCCTACTCTTACCTTGACCCCTCAGTTTATGATGTTGAGGGAGAGGAAGCTTAATGAGGGTGATGTTGTTCCAAAGAGGGAGAGTCAACTCCAATTCTTTGATGTTGAGATCTCAGCCTCACACCGAGTATCGGGGGGATAGTCATCAATTGGTCCCCACGTTAGTGCTTCTGTTACCATGGTGGGCCTACAACAAAGTCAAAATAAGGAAGGCCATAAATAAGGGAAGGTCAACCCTAAGACCCGGGGGATAAGGAAGGCCGCCCGATAACAGCATCCTAAAGGCTCAAAAGTCTTCTCATTCGAGGGGAGCTGATGTTCCTAAGCAAGGAGAGGTCGACCCTAAGACTCGAGGGGCATGGATGGCCGTTTGATAATGGCCTCCTAAGGACTCAGAAGTTATTTTGTCCAAGGGGAGTTGCTAATACATGGAGGTTCCATCGTCCCCGTATCAAGGTGGACCTTCAAAACAAGCCCAACCCATATTGGAACATCTTCAAGCGGCTTGGAGATAAGAGGGCCACCCCTGAGTCACCAACACAAGGCGTCCTGACCAAGACTCAAAGGCATCACCTTGAGAGGAAGGTCCAGAAGCAGAAGCAAGCTATTAAGGACCAAAAAAGATAACTTACGGAATAAAGGGCTATGCTGGAGGAACATAAGACTCTCTTAGCTCATCCGCAAGTTGAACACTAGTCAACTGTGACTCAAGGCCGGGCCAAGGAGGTTGAAGCCTCTAAGGCAAAAAAGGGAAAGGACCTCAAGCATGTTAAGGAGGTTTGACCAAAGGTGCCCACTGATCGATGTAAGAGATTGACTCGCAAGTGGGTACTTAAGGCGAGAGGAGAGGTCAACTCAAAGGAAGATCGCCCCAAAGAGGACAAGGCTGACCGGATGAAAGAGAAAGCCTTGGTCGACCTTGACATCGGGTATGTCAAGATTGGTAACTTCCCAAACAAGGTGGCGATTAACGTAGCCCCGACTAGTTTTGGGTCAAAACTTGATCAGACGAGCTGTCTAGAAAGAGACATAATTAGGGGTGACCCTATTAAGGTTGTGGTAGGAAAGAGGCCTTCACTAGTACCCCTGGTAGAAGATTTCAATAATACTATCACTATCGCTATCCCTACCCGGAGGACGGATGAGAGCCTAAAGTCCTTACATACCATGGCTCACGTCTTTGGGAAGTTGATAGAGAGAATCCTTGTAGACAACATGGCGGTTATAAATGTCCAACCTCAGTCGCTCCTGAAGAAGCTAAGCAAAGAGAGGGAGAAGTTGACCCCCTCTAAGATGATAATGGCCAGCTTTGCCAGTAAGGGTACTCATCCCCTTGAAGTACTCGCTACTGAAGTTAGTGTGGGCTCTGTTACTCAAGAGATTATGTTCTTTTTCATAAGCACAGAGACCTCCTACAAGTCATCATCGGGGATGTAGTGGATCCACTCAAGTTAAGTGACCCCATTCTCCCTCCACCACTTCTTGATTTAGTAGAAGCCGAATGGAAGGATAGAGATAGCGTCACCAAACCTCAATCCCTTCCTATCCGTTACTGACTATGTAGAGACGACCTTCTATGATGATTCTATAGAGCCAACGAGGGTGGCCTAGAGCGGCATAGATAGAGCCAAAGAGGGTGGCCTGGAGCGGCATAGACGGCTATTTTTCCCGCTATGTTAGCTCAGTCGAGTGGGATGTTCTTTCTATCCATCAATCGGTCAGTGCCACACCCGAGGGGTAGGTACTTTCCCTTACCTATGAGGAGTAAGGCAATAGGATAAGGGGCAAGGTATTTGGAGGTCTACACCTAGTCATCCTACAAGTCGGCCGGGTATGTCTTTCATAACAACAGCCTCGACCCCCTAATGCTCCTCAAAATAGATAATCTTCACCCTGCTCCAAGTAAACTAGGTGCTGCCATGCCAGAGACGAAGGACCTTTGAATAGAGAAATAATATGAGCTCATCAAAGGTCAAAGAGGTTTGAAAAGCTACATGTCAACATTCTCGCCTGACTGTACTGAAGTGTTAACATGTGGGGGGCATTATTGAAGCAGAAGATATATGTTGTGCAAAGGTGTACTAAGTCGACCCTAGCTAAAAAAAGCTAACTTTGATCGACTCTAGTTAGGCAAGGTGTGAGTAGTTTCGGTCGACTCAAACTAGGGGAAGCTGGTTTAAGACGACTTCAACTAGTGGAAGTTGGTCTATAAGATGGCTTCGACTATTTGGAGGCATGATCAACTATCTCTAGGCAAAGAAGTGTGAAGGGTAAGCCAACTTTGGCTAGAGGGAGGCGTGACCAACCCCAACTGACTTTGACAAGGCAAAGTCGCAAGATCGACTTCGACTAGAGGAAGGTAATTTGGGCCGAGGCATATTATTCAAATGGCATCCAAGGGGGAGTATTATGTATTAATTATGGATGCCATTTCCTCCCTCCATGTTCTCCATGTTCTCCTCCATAATCTCCATAAAGCAAGCTTAGTGGGTTAGTAGGTTCCTCCATGTTCTCCATCCACCTTCTCCATTTAGCCTATAAATAGAACTCATTGTATTACCATTAGAACAAATTCTTGATCTATTAATGAGAAGTTCATATTCTTCTCTCTTATTCTTTTTCTCTCTACTTGTGACAATTGACTATTTCCGATAAAGTTCATAACAATATCATATGAAAGGATCCCACACATTAAAGCCACAAGAAAGGAAACCTAAACCCAAGATCTAACCCCCATAATACACCCAAGTCACAACTACCCAAACTCAAAAAGAACCAAGTGCAAAGAGGCAGCTACCAACCCGAGTATCCCCAACGCGGTCAACCACCTCTAATTTTTTTTAGAAGGGTGACGCGAAGCCTATATTAAAATACATATAATAAACAGAAAGAGAAAAATGTAAACGTAGAACGACGGAGCTGGAACACAACACGAAACTAAGCCTGTCAGAGACAGAGAGGCATGGGTGAAGGCGAAGGGCGGACGAAATGCTACAAGAGCAAATCGTCCAAGGCAAAAGCTGCCGAGACAAGCTACGGCTAATAACCACAAGGTCGCGTCATAGACACGAACTCGTGAACATTTGAATGCATACAAGATGCACGCAAATAAATGATATGATTGAATAAATCTAATCAAGCCAAGGCTATCCACCTGCACCAACAGGTATGGTTTTGACTACTGAACGGATCTCGCATCAAGCAAAGATCGACCCAAGCAAAGATCGACCCAAGCAAAAGCATACGCAAATAAAGTAAAGCCAGAATCCAACGAGGGTACTAAACAGAGGTGGCTCGGGGGCTAAAACAACAGACTAAACAACCAGATAAAACAATCTGAAACCAAAGCAAACATACGAGAGACAAAGCAAGCCGAAGCCACCAACACTAGTGATCGGCGAACAACAATAACACACAATTAAAAATACAACCAACAACAGCCGTGGGAAAATCGGCGGTGACCAGTCCCCCGGGACCATCGGCGGCTCCAAAAGGGGCCAGCAGGAACCCTGACAAGCGTGAGGAACGCTGGGGACAGCGAGGACAGCAACCACACTGTCAGCTATTTCGATCTGGTGGTGAGGGAGCAGGCCTCGGTGATGACGGTGGTAGTGGATCAAAGTCGATGGCGGAGGAGGTGGATCAACGGTGGAGGCGGGCTGGGACAACGATGGTGACAACAACGGTACTGAAGTCGACGACGGTGGAGGTGGATCGATGGTGACAACGAGCTGGGACAACGGAGACGGTGACAGCAACGGTTGAGGAGGAGGTGGATCAACGGAGAGCTGCAGACTAAGGTGATGTTGACGGAAGGAAGCGGAGGGTGACGGACGGAGGTTTAGGGGAGGAGGCTGCGTGAAGGAAAAAGGGAAGAGGAAGGGCACTAAAAGCCCTAGGAAATAGCTCCAACTAAGGGAGAGGGAAATACTTCTCTCTAGAAAACTAGAGAGAGAGGGAAAATTGTATCTAGATCGTCGATGTAAAAATCCCTGCATTGAACATATTGTTCAACATCCCAGTTTGGGTTGGAGTTGTCAACCACCTCTAATCGAGCCCAGCTAAGGGAAATGTCCTGCAGATGAAAATAGTTTTGGATTTTATTTTTGGTTACCTCTGTGGTGGATATCAACAATTCGAGTATGTTTATTTCCGACTCATGAATTTTGCCCATACAAAGTTATACGATGGCCCCAATTTTTCTCATTCGAATTTACGATCTGCTGAATTTCTGATATATAGAATTAAGCTGTGTAGGGACTTATTAAAAATCAATTTCTCAATAATATCTTTTATATTAGAAAGTTTTCTTTCATTTTTCGAAGATTAATTAAGACCAAGTTCCTGAGCTTATTATTCTTATAGAACAAAATATACATCCACCATATTTGTGCTTCCCAAAAGCATAACGATATTTTTTTTCTTCAATAAAAACATACCGTTTGCTTTTGGAAAAAGTACACTTTATTACCCAGTGGTTTCACCGATATCACGTTTAGGCCGTATGATTTAAAATTGATAATTCAGTCTCTATATTTTCCAATCTTTTACAATATACGGTCCATTCCGGATGACGGAGCAAAAAATTCCATCTGACTTGACACGTAGGCCAAAACGATGTAGTTTCGCCTTCTACGCGGCATGCTAACCGAGTAAGTTATGGAATAATTACAAAATCAGTCGCAAATGTTTTAATAAAATTGAAAACCCCGTCATCCTCCTCCTTCTCTCTCTCACTTTTAATAAAAAATCCGTTTCATAGTTCAGAAAACCGTAATATAATATAATCCCCCTCCACCTCTTCCGGATTATAATATAATATAATCCGTTTCTTATGTTTCCCTTCCTCCACTGCAAACATAAGAACATGTTTTCGATGAATTCCGTGGCACGAGAAAACACAGAGCCCCAAAATGATTGGCTTTAGCTTTGTGTTTTTGGTCAAATTCCTGACTTTACTTTGATTGGATAGTTGATTCTTTTATTCTTGAAGAAATCGTGGCAAAAAAATTAGGGGAAATGCTTTTGCTTTATGTTATTCGTCGTACATATTTGGAAAAATGATTTTTTGAACTATGAAACGAATTAAATTCGGGGGGGAGGGGGAGGTTGTTTCGAGGAGGTTTTCAAATTTTATTAAAATATTTGAGATTGATTTTGTAATTATCCCATAAAAGACTGTTGTTTCGAGTCCATAACTTACCCAATTAGTACACCACTCCAGATGGAAGTCACATTGTTTTGGCCAACGTGACAAGCCAGATGAAAGTTTTCATGCCGTTATTCAAAATGGACAGTATACTCCAAAAGATTAAAAAGAATGAGACTGAATTACCAATTTTGAACTCCTAAACATGATATCGGTGAAACCGCAGGATAGAAAAGTGCAATTTTTTTATAAGCCTTGTGTCATCCGGTAACTCCGTAGCATCTTGCCTCATCTATAAAAGGTTCAAGCGTAGGGGCGTCTATTTCCCATCCCAATCAACACACTTCAATTCGTACAGCAAAAATGGAAGCCGGAGATAGTAAAGTCGACTCCCTGATGAGAGGTGAAGCTGAAGTACGGAAACTCATGTTCGCTTTTGCTGATACAATGACACTAAGATGCGCGGTGGACCTGCGGATAGCGGATATCATCAATTCGCGCGGTGGACATGCCACCATGTCCCAGTTGGCTTCATCAATAGGTGCAGCCAGCTCCGGCGCCGCCTATCTCGCTCGTATCATGAGGCTGCTAGTTCGGAACAAGATCTTTTCCGTCGACCAGCCATCGGACGGTGGAGAGCCACTGTACGGGTTGACCGACGTTTCTAAGTGAGTAATTTTGTTACATCATAAGAATTCAATAAATCATAAGAGATAAAGAGAGAATCTTATCTAGAAATCTAGTATATAGTGAAATTGTTAATATATTAAATCATATATGTGATTTTGTGACTATGGTTAGATTTTTTGTTTCTAGGTGGCTAATCCACGGCTCTGATTTGACTTTGGCTCCGGATATAATGTTCGTAACCCATCCGTTGAGTTTGGCGCCTTGGCACATGTTCAGCCAATCCGTGAAAGATGGCGGGATGCCATTTGAGAAGGCTCATGGGTGCCCTATCTGGGACTTTGCATCCAAAAATCCCGAATTTAACAGAGTTTTCAATGACGGTATGGCGTGCACCAACCCGATCGTTGCACGTGGCATCGCGGCCGAGTGCAAAGATGTGTTTGGGTCTATTGCATCTTTAGTTGACGTCGGCGGTGGGACCGGGACATTTCTTGCTGAGATTATCAAACTATATCCACACATTAGAGGTATAAATTTTGATTTGCCCCATGTTCTCGCCACGGCGCCACAGCACCCAGGCATCACACATGTTGAGGGAAACATGTTTGAAGCCATTCCAAATGCAGATGCTCTTGTGCTCAAGGTAATTATTATCAAAGACCATAAAGGTGGTAAGATGAACTTTTTCAATTTATTTAGCTACCAGAAATGTGCCCTTTATAAGTATTATCAAACTCTCTAGAACCACTAATTGGATTCAATCAGTTATAAGCTACTACAATCACCACTTGACAATCTCATCAAGTAAAAATTGATCCATGATTTTTTTCATGCTAAATATGTGTAGGGGATATTACATCACTGGGGTGATGAAGATTGCATAAAGATTCTTAAAAATTGTAGTAAATCGATTAACATAAAGACCGGTAAGCTGATTATCTGTGGCATAGTCCTTGAGCTCGAAGAAGATCACCAATGGTATAGTAGTCCTGTGGTCATGGATCTGATGATGATGGCTCATGTCGTGGGAGGAGTGGAAAGGACTGAACAGCAGTTGAAGAAGATTCTAAAAGATGGAGGATTCCCTAATTATAAGATCATCAAACTTCCAACTTTGCCTTCTATTATCGAGGCTTATCCTGCATGAACATGCGCAACTGCTTACCAATGGTTGTTCATTTAGTTGTTGACACGAATGGTTGCCCATTACCCGTATATTTTTATTTGGACCGTTTGTTGTATTCCGAATAAGCAGCAACCAAGTTATTACAACTAAAATTTTAGTTTCGGAAACTCGTCTATGTTGACCCCGTAATAAAGTTAAATAAGATTCTGTGTGTGCCATCATACCAATTTAATAGTGTTGTTCTTTTCAAAACCTTTTCCTTGCAACAACTAGTTTATTATGGAGCAGCGGATTTGATACCGGAGATTCAATCATTGTTGGATAATTCATTACAATAGAATGTCGGAGTGACATTTTTCTTTTAAAAATATCGCCTCTTTGGTTCAAAACTAAATCACATCAACGAAGTCATAAGAGTCTAGTTCTGTAGAGTAATGTCCGAATTTGACCCATTCCGACTATTTCTCAAATCTCTAAACTCCGATGATATAAAGATATTACTTAACAAAAAATGATGCAAAGATTATAGAAGGTTTCCATTACTATTCCAGATTGGATTTGTGTTTACAAGAATGCCCAGTGGGCATTGACAGAAAACGCAAGTTACGCAACAATGTTAATACTTCTTAGAAAAAAAATGTTTTCTTTCACAAATTTTAGTCGACTCAAATTTAGAATAGTAGATGTTAGGAATTCAGCAACTTCGAGAATAATACGCACAAAGAACACGCATACAAAAGATTACGTGATTTGGCCTAATGCCAACGTCCACAGGGAGAAAGGAGAATTTTTATTGATGATACCGAGTCACCAAGCCTTACAAACCCATTGGATAACATGTCTTTATATAGAGGCAAGCCCTTGTACATCAAGTAAGCTATCAAAGTCAAATTAGGAGTCTAAAACAAGAACCCAAACTAAACTGGAAACAAGCCCACAAAACGTTTCCTCTTCAATTTCTCAACATCTCAAACAATCTCCACGTTGCCGAGAACTCATCCCGTGGATGAACCATAAAGCTCCATCCAAACTTCAACAAAATCTACGTTAACGAGACAACGCCCCATGTAGAGCCATGAGAACTCGCGAAACCAATTTGACTCCACCTCGAACCATAGATATAACTGTCATCAATAATACCATCTCAACTTTCTCTCTTCCCTTTTGTTCAATCACTTGGAGCCAGCTTCCAAGCTCGAGCAACTTTTGAGCTTGCTTTATGTCTTTCCTCCAACCTCCATTGAACCCCAACTAGAAAGTCCACCTGTTGAAGTAACCTTGCGACCAATAGACACTCTTCTATTTTCTCGGTTATCCCCATGCTTCGCAACCTTGAACCGCTTTTCTGCTAGACTTTTTTGCCTCGAACCAATGCTATATGCCATAGCATACAATGGGCAACCTTTTATTCTACCAAGTAGAACCCTCGACAAGCCACGAACTCCACCGTTCAGCATTGAGTGAGATACCTGATTCGACCGTGGTGCTACCAACGACTTCGCATTCTCCTTGCAAAACCTATCCAACACCTTTGACATGCAGGTGCCTTTAGACAACCATAGCAGGAACTTGCTAACTTTGTCTCCGCGAATCTCAACTCCACTCAAACCATTCATGTCAAGCCTTTGCTCCATCATACAAGAGTGTTCACCCTCTCCATCGGAACACAACGAGGTAACTCCACCTAGAACCGTGTTCTTCACTAACCTGTAGGTGTTCCTGGCATCCCTTTCACCCTTCATCACAACCACATCATCCTTCTCCACCTCTATTAGCCCGCCTACAAATTTATAGATGTATCCACTATAATCCAAGGCTCCTAATGAGATCAAAATCCTCTCCAAATTTGGAACATGCCTAACCCCACACAATTTTCTCTAAACACCTCCCACATCTTAATCCGGATATCACCAATGCCATCAATTCTACAAGTAGAACCATCACCTATAGTCACCATATCTGAATCAACGAACTTGTAGGTGTCGAACAACCCTTTTTAGGCATCATGTGGAAAAAGCAAGCGTTATTCAAAATCTAGGAATCAGAAAGATATGGACCTGAGAAGACAGAAAGAATATCACCATCCGACTCATCCGAATATGAGGCCATATTCACAGAACCCGATCCTTTTCTCTTGTGATCCTGAGTTCTTCTTAGACAATCCTTCTTCACGTACCCTTTTTCTCCACACTCGAAGCAACTTCTTTTGAATCTCCTTGACCCGACTTGGATCCCTTCCCATCTCTTTCTCCTCCTCGACCATGGCTACCTCTCACAACTAGCCCCACTGCTTGATCATCTCTGGTTTTTCTTCTTTGATGAAACCCTAGCAGAGCACTTGTGATATCTTCCAACATCAGGGACTCATTCTCTTAAGTTAGAGTTGTAACCAAATTTTTGTAAGAACTAGGTAAGAAATTCAGCAGCAACAATGCTTTGTCTTCTTCCTCAAACTTCACATCAACCTTTTCTCAAGTCGCTCACAAGTTGACTGAAACCATTAATATATTGGCTCAAATCTGAGCCCTCATTCATCTTGAGCCCGTACAATCTTTACTTAAGATAAAGCTTGTTCGATAAAGACTTAGACATATACCTTGCCTCTAATTTCTTCCATAGCTTAGCCAGTGACTCCTCATCCATGATGTGATACATCACATCATCCGCCCAAGCACAAGAAAATTATCACCACCACCTTGGCTCTCATCTCCTTCCACTCTTGCTCCTTCATCTTCTCGAACTTCTTCTCTAGGAGCGTGATGACCATCTCTCGTTCCACGAGAAAATCCTTAACACGCCTTTGCCATAACGTAAAATTCGATGAGCCATTGAACTTCACAAGAGAAAACTTTGCGCTGTAATCCGACATCCTCTAGCTTAGCTCTTAATACCACTTGTTAGGAATTAAGCAACTTTGAGAACAATACGCACAAAGAACATGAACAAAGGAGACTACGTGATTCAGCCTAAATTCTACGTCAACGAGGAGAAAGGAGAACTTTTATTGATGATACCGAGTCACAAAGCCTTACAAAAGCCTTGGATAACATATCTTTATATAGAGGCAAACTCTTGTACATCAAGTAAACTATCTAGGTCGAATTAAGAGTCTAAAATAAGAGCTCAAACTAAATTGGAAAAAAGCGACAAAACGTTTCCTCTTGAAATCTCGACATATCCAACAGTAGATCTTGTAGACGATATAAAAAATAGAATGATTAGGGTGTGGATGACCAAAATGCTCTGTTTTATAAGAACGGTCGCTCATTTCCTTCCACCCCATCTAAGCCAGCATTGGCCTTTTTTTTGTCGATAAATGGGGCGAGACTAAGCCTCTTGTAATTTTATTAAAAAGTCCTTAGTTATTCTTTACAACATATCTCTGGAAGGAAACATCACCAAAGTCCCTAAGAAGAAATTGATTTAGGCCCGTAGGTGGGTTTCAAAAATGGTGCATTTCTATAGAAAGTGAGAACCTATGATTTGCTAGCCAATCAGCACAAGTGTTGGCCTCACGATAAGTGTGCTTTACCACCACCCTCCACTGTCTCTTAAGAATCTCACAAATAGCCAGTAAGAGGGATGAGTTAGTCATGGCATTGGTCATTTGGCTTGAGAGGTGGTCGGCAATGATTTTTGAATCCACTTCAAGTATGACATGTTTAAGGCCCAGGTCCTAAGCCTTTTCTAGTCTGCGTAAAGCACCCCAAAATTCAGCAGCTACGCTTGAGTAGTCCCTGAGGTTTGATGAGAAACCTCCTATCCACCTCCCTGCATGATCTCGTATTAATTCAGCAGCTACGCTTGAGTAGTCTCCAAGGTTTGTTGAGAAACTTCTTATCCATCTGTATTTACTTTGACCCTGTTTTGCTCTGGGCGCTCCCATCCAACCAACTGGGAGTATTTTATCTGTTTAGTGCTCATCTGGTTGGCCGCCTCCTAGGTTTCGTGGATTTCAGCGACCCTGTAACAAATTGAGGTAAATGTATCAGTTGGCTGTGGTGTGCCCTCTTTCCAAACATCATAGTTCCTCCAAGTCCAAAAGGAATTGAGGGTCACTATGAAATATGATGTCCGTGTGTTAATGTTTAAAATGCATTGAGTTTGCTCCCAGCAATGTTTAACCCTAGAGCAGTCTCTAAGTGCATGGAGAATCGTCTCCTCCGCAGCATGGGCAGAAGGCATCCTCCTTAATGTGCCTTGTTTTAAGGACAAAATTGGTGAGAATTTTCTAGTACCAACCATCCAGGGCAGCTTCTTCATCCTATGGGACCCGTTCCATTTCCAAATATTGTTCCACAGCTTGGTTTGGGGTTCCTCCTCCTCCTATTCATGAATGAGATCACAAGCTAATCTCGTCGAGAATTTTTTGTTTGGCGAGTACCTCAAGTCAACATATCCTCTCCTCTATCCGCCCTTAGTGGAGGGGTTACTACAACAAGGAGAAGACAATGTGAGGGTAGAAGACCATCAAATAGTTGCCAGTGCCACTCGCCATTTGGCGTGGTCACATCCCTGACCTTCCCCACACTGATATCATCTAGGATTGGGCAAATAGCCAACACCCTCAGGGTTTTTTCCTCTGGGAGCCAAAATGTCATCCCAAAATGAGGTCGCAGAGCCATCTCGGATTGACCATTGGAGGCCATTTTGTAGGAGCGGCCATAAGGTATTAATGGCTTTTTAGAGCGGAGATTGGTTTGTCTTACTAAGGGCAGTAGGGACCATGTTTCTTCCTTGAAATGTTTCCCTCGTATAATCTGCGTCCAAAGGACAGATTTGTCAGTGAGTAAACTCCAAGAAAACTTCATGAATATGGCCATATTTTGTGTTTTTAGATTCTTAAAACCTAACCCCCTGCGGTTTTGGCTTGCACATAATGGGCCACGAGACTAGATGTGATTTTCTTTTCATTGCGGTACAGCTGATGTGTATCTAAAACACGCATTAAATGCATAGAATTTTGAGTCATTATGCACGTTTATCTTTAGTTTAGTATCATTTCAGTAAACAATTGAGTTTTGGGTGACTAATGAGTTCTTTGTGCTAAATTGTAGGAAAATGAGGCAAATTTGGTAAGGAATTATACTTGAAGAAGGAGTCCAGCAGAGATAGTTGACTTGCAAGGGAATTTCGGTCAACTTTGGAGCCGAATCATAGAACGCGTATTTGAAAGACAATAGAAGATATTTCTTTCCTCTTTCCGTGCATATAAAGAACGCCTAAATCGGAGATCGGAAAAGGAAGTTACGACCAAAATACTGAAGGCTGGTCTGGCAGATTATTATCAGCAAATTTTAAGGGCCAATTTTGGAAATTCGGTCTTCTGATCCCTTAGGACACTGGGGACGACTCATTAGGTTTTTACACTTAGGAGGGCTTATACATAACCCTCTAAACTTATTTTAAGAGAACTTTTCATTCGAGAGAACAAAACCTATTTTACTTTGTCTTTATCACGACTATGAGGAACTAAACCTCTAGGTAGATTTGAGGGAGGAGACCCAAGGATTTGGTTGTGAGGATCAGGTTTTATTAATCTATCTCAGTAGTATTTACTTATTTTTTTGTGCTTATTATTGTTCTTGAATGGTTTGCGTTTGTGAATTTATTCTTGAACAGATTTGCCTTTGATTCTTGATTAGCGGTTGCAGTTCGGAATTGAACCTAGGAGCAAAGTTAATTCAGCGAGGAACGGTCGTTACCAAACTAATTAACTAGGAATAAATAAGGCTAGTTTGTAGATACCAAAGTTTTGAGTATAATCGCTAGGAGCAGGAACATCTATTCTTAATGCTATTATCTTATAGAATAGAAATTGGTCGATATTCTGTCTATTAGGTGATAAACAACTAGTTAGGCGGTCGTTTGGCTAGTTGATTGTTGGATGTTTGTGGTCTCTTTGCGGTTGCGGGAGATTTACACCTACTTGCTACATGTGTTAGAATATCTTTTGTGATGCAGTGATCAACCAACCTGTCGTGGTACTCCGATCTCGAATCTGCTGCTTTTCTCTTATTGATTTCACCACTTCTACTCTCTTTTGTGTTCGCTGATTTTACAACTTTGAATCCCACAAAACCCCCTTTTTACTTTTGTGTTATTAGTTAGATTAATTGAGTATTCGATCCTCCTTGGATCCGACTTGGTATTTCCACTTTCTTGCTACTAATTAGTGAGCCGTGAATATCGGTTTATTTTGAGGGGCCTCGACACGCTCGTCAATAGCCCTAAACAAAACCTTGTTGGAGTTTTTTAATCTTGTCACAAAAACCTAGTGTTAATATGGCCGCTTGCATAGAGTAGACCGGAAGGGCTGAAAGGACAGCTTGTGCAAAAGTTACTCTTCCCATAAAGGGAAGTTATTTCGTACACCAGCCTTAAAGCCTTTGTTGGACTTTGTCGATGATATATTTATAGGTACACTTAGTGACCCTCTCATGAACAGAGTCATCCCTAAGTATCGACCTAGGTTCCTGGTGAGCGAGACCTCCCGAGGTCGCTTTCCAATTTCTTTGCGAGTGAGGGGGAGACATTATCCGAGATAGAGAGTTTGGTTTTCTCCTTGATGACGTTCTGACCTGAAAACAAGCAAAATGTATTCAATATCTAGTTTAAGACACTCACTTGCTCTAGGGAAGCTTCCTCAAATAGCATAAGATCATTGTCAAAGAAGAGATGAAAAGTTTAGGGCTTGTTGGGAGATTTTGATAGGCTTCCACAACCCTTGGTCAACATATTAGTTAAGAAGGTATCCAAGACGCTCAAGGTAAAGCACGAAAATATATGGCGAGAGTGGGTCACCATGACAAATACCCCCGAGAAGGGTAAAACTGCTCAATTTTCTCCCCGTTCGAAATAACTTGCATAGAGACTGATGAAATTTAATTCATAATTGCGTCAATAAGGGAAATTGGAAGATCAAGTAGGGTTAGGGTCTCCCTAAATAAGGACCATCTAAATTGATCGTAGGCCTTTGTAAGTCCACCTTGATCACCAGTAGTCTCTTTCCAGTTCGACTTGACTTCGTGGTGTGGATGACTTGTTGCACTATGATGATGTTCCTGATTATATATCTACCGGGAATGAAGCTGCTCTGATTTAGGGCTTGTCCAAGGCGACAGTAAAGCTTGTAAGCGGCCTGCAATCAGCTTTGTAACTCTTTCTAAGGAGATGTTACAAAGGGCAGTCGGCCTAAATAGGCCGGGTGTTGAGGATTTGCTATCTTAGGGATTAGGACAAGACCTATATCATGGACCCTTTTTGGTGACCACACTCCGGAGAGCACCCTCTGGATAAAAGCGTTAGTTAAATTCTGCACCACATCCCAGTTTCAATGGTAAAAAGCGGCTTGGAGCCCATCGATGCCTGGAACTTTCAAGACCGCAATAGAGAAAATTGTCTTTTTTATTTTGGCAGCTATTGGTAGAGCAGCCAGTTTGACCTTTGTGTCTTCGGCCAAGGGGAAAAGCCATTCAGCCCGGGAAAACCTTTTATACCAACTGACCCTTCTTCCATAAAAAGCTTCACAAAATAATCCACTTGGAGTTTTTGGAGTTCTTCTAGATCGGAGATTCAGCTACCATCCTCCGATTTTAGGGCTGTGATCTTATTGGTCTTCCATCTCACCATGGTAGTAGTGTAGAAATATTTGGTGTTACGGTCACCATTGAGCAAGATGTTCTTCCTAACTTTTTATGACCATAAAACCTCCTCTTGTTCCATCATGTGCTTCAACTCTTTGCATAGCTCTATCTCCAGATGACTCGGGAAGGGTACTTTTGTGCTTCAAATGCCTTTTAGATCCCTCCTATTCACCCCATCAGTGTCCCCTTCTTATTAAAAATATTCTCAAAGATGTCATTGTTCCAATTTTTCACATGTTGAACAAACTTGTCACAAACATCCAGGAGGGGCTTTTCAGAATCCAGTTAGAAACCACAAACTCCTTAAACCCAGAAAACGAGTGGCAAGCCACTTGGTACCTGAAGAGACATTTGTCCTTTCGAAGCATAGGGTCTGGGGTAAATGATAACAAGATGCGATAATGATCTGACTTTCTTCTCGGGAGGTGGAAGACGGTAACCTCCAGGAATTTCAATCGCCGAGATAAGCTGGCAAGGCCCCTGTCCAGCTACTTAGGAACACCACAATCTGACCTAGGTGTATTTTGTGCCATAGTAACTCAAGTCCTGTAGTTCATAATCTTGTATCCATTGCTGAAACTGTTGATGTTTGGTGCCTCAGACAGGAGATCCCCCAATCTTACCATCGGATAGCAAGAACTTGTTGAAAGCCCCTGCAAGGAGCCAAGGTAAATCCATGTGAGATGCAATCTGAGAAAGTTGTGACTATAGTTCTTCTCTAACCAACGGGTTAGGACTGCTAAGCCCATTGATTCTCCGTTTGATTTCCTACAAGTATATGAATAAATTGCCTGTTAACTAGAGAAACTGTAGGTTCATTAAGCACGGGGGGGGGGGGGGGGGGGGGGGGGGGGGGGTCTCATTCGAATTTTTCAACTTTCGTTGGTACTTAGTCAATTACCAGATGTATAGTGGTTCGACTTGGTCCACTTGAGCCTACATCCACTCTTCAACTGTCCTCTTGCTTTTTACCAGGTTTACTTGCAAACCTCACACCACTAGATTTACGGACTCAGACTAGCTACCGCTCTCTAGTTTTACCAGGTTCACTAGTAACCTCACAATAAACTAGCTTTCACATGCACTGGGTAGTTACCTCCCTTCAAGATTTAGAGGATCTCTAGAAATCTTGAGCTTATCATTGCTCTTACAAATATACTTCTTACACCTTCACACATAAGTTGAGCAAGTATCCTAAGAAAAAAGTACATCAAATACGCTCTTTGTCTTAACCACTTCGTGATCACATTTTTTCTCTCTTAAATGTAGGAATTCAGCTTGAGCTAGATTTCTTCTTTGAATCTTGATCACTTTCTTTTTCTCTCGAGTGGTCCACTTTTGTTCCTGGCTTGTTCTTCTATTTATAGGATCTCCCTTGCATGTAGCCGTTGGCCCTTGCTCTCCAAGAAAGTCCTTAAGCTTGCTCTTCACGTCTGAAGTAGCCGTTGGAGGAGAAGCTTTTCTTAGCTATTAAGATAGCCAACTTTTCTTCCTAGTCTTGACTTGAGTAGACCTCGACATGTGGGTGATTTGATCCCTGAAATAGCTGTAACAAAACAAAGCCAAAAGAACTTCCAAAACCCCTTTTATATCATGTTATGTTAGAACAACATAATCAAAATTTAAACAGTTGTTCTTTGGACAAAAGTGTGAATCGCCTAAGGCAGTTCGTCCATCACGTGGACTTGTTCAAAGATGATTATATAACTCTTCCCAAAGTTAATCTCTCTAATCCATAAAAGATTGCTATAACCACCAAGCAACCAAGCCGTGGCGAGGTGCTTATACGGTGTGTAAAAGACTTAATCATCTTAATCTTGGCAATGTTCAAATTCAAACTTGCATTGGGATAAATATATAGATCGTTTGGTCAAGCTTCAACTATAGTGTCTAAGTGATGACTTGATCTTGACTTAGGAGAATTCTAAAAAACCAAACTCATAAAATAGTCTTCGTTAACCACTCATATGTCACCGAGAAATTAATGATCATATAACAGCAAAGTTTATGATCCCGTGTAAGAATAACCTATGTCTTAATGAAAAAGTCACTTACCTAACTTGTAAGTTAAGTTCTCGTAGCTTATGACCGATCTCTCGATATACTTATTTATCTCTTAGATCATGACTAGCATTTTGTAGTACTTAAGGATAACTGAGTTTATGATCAGCGTACTACTATGCATAGCCTTTTTCTTGATCATACTTAATCAAAACACTAAGGCATTTTCAGTCTCCCCCTTTTTGATAAGGGCAACTTCTTATCAGAATTTGGCTAAGGCTCCCCCTTAATATTTTCCGATTAAGTTTTTCTCATTCGTCGTGCTCCCTCTGTCTATATGCACTCAACAACCATGTTAGATCATTTGGGATAGGCTTAAGTCCATAGCAAACATGAGCCATCGCAAATTTGATTTAAGCATAGTGCATCAAAAGCTATTAATACCTAACACATTCATGCAAGACGTAAGTCTATGACAAATATGCGTCCAACGTAGAATATGATAAGCAGTAGTAGGAATTAGCATAGACAAAAGTACCGTGCAATTATCTAACAAACATAATAGCCATAGGAATATAGAGAGTTTTTCAACCTAAGCTCAAAAGATCAACAGATCTTCAAAAGTGTTTGTCTTGAGGAGTGGAGCAGATCAATAAGAATCATCATCACTGGCATTTCTTCCAACCTCTTCCATCATCTGAGTCATGGCCAAAGACATCGTCATTGCTTAACTCCGGAAAACTCTTATCCCAATCTTTACCTATGAAGAAGGCTCTTTGGAAGGCAGTGGGTGGTTCTTTCTTTTTCTTCATGACAGCTGAGGCAGAGGCCTTCTTGGCCTTTGGTGGAGTCTTAGTGAGACTCTTCTTCTTCTTTTTCTGCATGGGCTTCTCTATCAATAGTGTTCTGACTCTTGAAGTTGAGCCAATCTTCTTCTTTGGGGCTGCGGCAACGCCCTTGTCCTTTCTCTTCCTTGCATCCTCATCAGCAGCAGCAGCAAGGATTATAGATTGGCTTTCTTTAGCCACGGCTTCAACTTCCTAATCTTTTTTCTCAGGAACAACTTCTTCTTCTTCTTGTTCTGTTACAACATTTTTCATTGTAGCCATTTCTTCTCTTTCCAGTTGAAGTCCCACAAAGGAATCAACACTTGTTCAAGTGGCGGAGAGGGTTCCTTTTCTTGCATACCTTCAACTTGGATTTCTTTCTCGGGAGAAGTGACTTCTTCTTCTTCATCTAGAACATGATGATCTGGATAGGCACTAACATAAGGAGAATGATCTCCTTCAAGAATAGGATCTACAGATTTCTGAGGAGAGGAGTTGGTGTTTTCCATCGGCAGGAAGCCAATATCCTCAGGCTGAGGAGAAGGCGCTAGATTGGAGGGACTAGTCTGGGCCTTCAGCACCATTATCTCCTACTGCATCTTTTTGTATCTCTTCCACAACTTCATAACTTGCTTCTTTAAAGCAAGTAGATCCTTTTTCATCTTCTTATCAGTAGGCTTGGGTGGCTTCAACTTCGGGCAGCCGGGAAACAGGACTTTGTTCGAGGAACCATTGAGAGTGAGTCCATTTCTTTTCTCAAACTGATCAGACCTTCTCTTGATGGATAGAGTAACATTCTTTCTATTACTGTTTATCCATTTTCCATATTTTTCCTTCACTTTAATGCTTTGCAATGTTGCACAATTATAAACATCCTTAGGAATAGCTCCTTTATCTAGAGGTTCACATATTCCAACCATAACTATGATCGAATATATGATCCTCCCATAAGGAAGGAACTATTTGGGCTCTTTTGCTGCTGTTTTGATCTTGTAGATTAGAAACTCAGCCACATTGATCTTGTCTTTAGCCCACACATGCTTAAAGAGGTTCATCTCTTCATTGGCAATGGCAATTGTGTTAGAGGGCTTGTTGAAGATAGTCCTGGAAATAAAATGTTGAACCATCCTAGGTGTAACACCTTCTTCCGTAGGTATCTTCAATCATAGTGGCCTCATTATCATCTTCATTGTCTTCGTCCTTGCAACTGCCTTTGTCTTTGAGGTTCTAGAAGAGAAAGAACCTATTTCTTCTGAGGAGGGCTTGACCATCTTCACCTTGGGCTCATCCTTGGAAGCAGATCCCTTTCTTCTTGTGCACCTTCTTCTCCGGTGGCTCGACCATGGGGGTTTTCCTTTAACTTCTTTCGTGAGCACAGGAGGTAGAACTTCTTGTGCTTGCTCCTTTGCATGCTTCTCTTCCTCTAACTCTAGTTAGTTTCTAAGAGAGTGGCGAGTTTTTCTTTTTGAAGGGAGTTTGGTCTTGGGTTTGGACGAAGAGGACTCGCATCTTTCTATAGTAGGAGTCCCGGCTGCATTCTCTTTCTCTTTCAACCAAGAAACCACTGGATTCTTCATCTTGGGTGGTTTTTTAGGCTTAGAAAGACCCCGTAGGTGACTGGAATGCCTCATCTTCCTGACCCAAAAGAGAGAGAGAGAGAGAGAGTTTCTTGGAAAATTCTCGGGATGGAGAAGAAGTGGAGGTTTTAGGAGGAGAAAGGATTATGACAATTTTTTTTATAAAAAAAATTGTATAATCTCTCTCTTATATAGTCTTAAGTAAAAATAGTTTATGGGACACCAAAGATTAGTCGTTACGATGTGACACATGATAGTTATTGTCCATTGGTCCTTTGCAACGGTTGAGAAGATCTCTTAGTCCATCACAACGTTTGAATGTAAACTTCTCTTTCGCATGTAAGTCTTAATTCTCTCCTTATCCTAATAAAATTTCCTTAAATTTAGGGCTTGATAAATATGTCCGCTAATTAATTTTTCAAAATGTAGCTCTATATCACCCTTTTGGACATGATCTCTTAGAAAGTGATGCCCAATTTCAATATACTTTGAGCGAGAATGTTGCACCGAATTTTTACTAAGGCAAATAGCACTAGTATTGTCACACATAATTGGCATTTTATTGAAATTCATACCCTAGTCTTGGAGTTGTTGCTTCATCCATAGAAGCTGAGAACAACAACTTCCTACAGAGATGTACGCTGCACTACATTAGCTATGGAAAAAGACACAGAATTTTGCTTTTTTCTAAACCATGATATCAGCATGTTCCTAAGCAATTGGCATGTTCCTGATGTACTCTTCCTATCCAGCTTGCAACCTCCATAATCAGCGTCAGAATATCCAATCAATTTAAAACAACTTTTCTTAGGATACCAAATACATTTGTCGTTTGTCCCTTTTAGATATCTAAATATTCTTTTAACCGCCATAAAATGAGTTTCCATGGGACTATATTGAAATCTAGCACACATACAAACACTGATTAGTATATCAGGATGACTGGCAGTTAAATAAAGTAAGGATTCGATCATACCTCGATACTTCTTTTGATCAAATAGAAAACTTTCCTCATCCTTGTCAAGCCTTGTGCTAGCAGCCATAGAAGTGCCCATTTCATTTAGTTTCATCAATTCAAACTTCTTCAAGATATCTTTGATATACTTAGTTTGAGTTACGAAAATTCTCTTTTTAGATTGGTTAATTTGAAGTCTAAGAAAATATTTCAATTCTCTCAGCATACTCATCTCAAACTCTTTTTGCATAGTTTTGAAAAACTCTTTGCACATATAATCGTTTGTTGTGCCAAAAACAATGTCATCGACATATATTTACACAAGCAATAAATTATTCTTTTCACCCTTAATGAATAACGTTGTATCAACATTGCCCATTTTAAAATCTTTTTTGATTAGAAAGCCACTTAACTTTTCATACCAAGCTCTAGGAGCTTGTTTCAAACTATATAAAGCTTTGTTAAAATGATAAACATGACAACCATGTGCTACAAGTATAGCCTTATTCTGAGTTACTATAGCATTTTCATCCATCTTACTCACAGTCTCTACAAGTCATGAACCAGACCTTGAACTGCCTGCAACGCTTTGATGGTGAAAACTTTACTCATTGGCAAGAGACGGTGAAGTTCTTCCTCATCACCATCAAATTGTGGCACATTCTTGAAGATGGCTTGGAGGAGATTTCTGCTGCAACCACGGAGGACAGTGACGAATTGAAGGCCAAATGCAAGAAGCGTCAAGACGAGGATTTCATGTGTCGTGGCCACATCCTCAATGTTGTAGATACTAATGTCTATAACGCCCATCAAAGCATCTCGACGGCAAAGGAGTTGTGGAGAGAGCTGGACAACAAATACAAGATCTCCGAAGGAAGCAACAATAAGTTTTTGATATGCAACTTCATAGATTTTAAGAAGGTAGACGGCAAGTCAATCATCGCCCAGGTCAGCGGACTTCTACTCATTGTCAACCATCTAAAGGATGCTGGTATTGATCTTTCAGACTCTTTTGTGGTCGGAGTCATAATCTCCCGTCTTCCTCCTTCATGGAATGGTTACAAGAAGAAACTTAAGCATGCTGAAACTGACTATGACCTTGAAGGTTTGCAGCGTCATCTTCGTATTGAAGAGGACTATCGTAAATGAGAAATGAAGGATAGTCAGCAAACTGAAAATATCTCTAGGGCTAACAATGTTGAAATTTTGAAGCCTAAGAATGATTCTCAGTTTAAGAAGAAAAATCCTAACAAAAAGGATAAGAAGAAGGGTGATTTCTTCTGGTGTAAGAAATCTGGCAATTATGCTCGTGACTGTCGTCAACGAAAGAAACAATTGAAAAAGGAGGTGAACATGGTCGATGAAAAGGATAAACTTGTTGCTGTGGTGCAATGTGCCAATGCTATTGTTGATCAAAGCGGTGGATGGTGGCACGACACCGGTGCAACCATCTATATCTGTAAAGACAAAAATCTTTACAAGACATATGAACCGATTATTGAAGAATGAAACAAAGTTACTTTAGCAAACAACCAAAGTAGCAAGGTTGTTGGAAAAGGCACTGTTGATCTCCTTTTTACATCGAGAAAGACATTGACTCTTAAGAATGTACTACATGTCCCTGATATTGTAAAGAACCTAGTTTCCGGAGTCCTTATTAACAAGGTCGGATTCAAAGTTACTTATGAGTCTGATAAGTTTGTATTGTCCAAGAATGGGATGTTCATTGGACAAGGATACTCTTGTAATGGGATGATTAAACTCAATCTAATAAAGAATGATTCTGCTTATATCGTTGACTCTTTTGATATTTAGCATGCTAGATTAGGACATGTAAATTATGTTTCTCTTAGAAATATGAAAAGATTGGGATTAATTTTTGATTGCGACTTCGAAAATGTTTTTAAATATGAAACATGTGCACAAGCAAAGATACATAGAACGTCATTTAAATCCATGGTTAGAAACTCTACTTTGCTTGAATTAATACATAGTGATGTTGGTGATCTTAAAAGTCATATGACTCGTGGTGGAAATAAATATTATGTCACTTTCATTGATGATTGCACTAGATATGCATATGTTTACTTGATGAAGTCTAACGATGAAGTTTTTGACAAGTTAAAGATTTACAAGGCTAAAGTAAAGACACAACTAGGGGAGAAAATTAAAGTCTTACGATCTGATCATGGTGGTGAATACTTCCTTAATGAGTTCACTTTGTTTTATCAAGAACATGGTTTAGTTCATCAAGTTACTTCACCTTACACACCTCAACAAAATGGTATTGATGAAAGAAAGAATAGGACTTTGATAGAAATGATTAATACTATGCTAATAAGTTCTAGTTTGCCTAATTTTTTATGGGGTGAAGCCATATTGTCCACATGCTATATTCTAAATAGAGTATCTTTGAAAAAAATATATTTCACTTTATGAATTATGGTTTAAAAGAAAGCCTAACTTGAAAAGATTAAAAGTGTGGGGATGCTTAGCATATGTTAGAAAGCCTGATCCTAAAAGACCAAAGTTAGGAAATAGAGCTTATAAATGTGCATTTGTAGGCTACTCACATAATAGTACAACCTACAGATTTTTAATTCTTGATACTTTTGAGACTATAGAATCTGTAGATATGGAATTCTTTGAGAACTTGACTAGGCATAGTTTCCAAAATGAACCCGTTGGAGATCCACTATTGCCTAGTCTAGAACCGGTAGACACTAACAACAATGACGACACTTTAGCTCATATGGAAGATGTTGAACCTGGAAGAAGTGAGAGAACAAGAATAGAGAAAAACTATAGTCCTGAATTCATAACATATCTTGTAGAGGGTAATAAGAATGAGATTGATAATGTTGTCAAGTATGTTATGCATGTTGATGATGATAATAAAATATATTCTGATGCTGTGAGTTCTAGAGATGTCATTTTCTGGAAAGAGGCTATTAATGATGAGATGAATTCAATTTTGTTTAATGAAACTTGGAAGTTAATTATATCCATTAATTATTTAATTGCACTTGCATCTATTCACAAGTTAATTATACATCAAATAGATGTGAAAACCGCATTCTTAAATGGTGATCTGGAAGAAGAAATATATATGGAACAACCTGAAGGTTTTGTACTACCAGGCCAAGAAAAGAAAGTTTGCAAGTTAGTGAAATCTATTCATGGCATGAAGCAAGCTCCCATGCAATGGCATGAGAAATTTGATAAAGTTGCATTGTCATATGGTTTTGTTGTTAATGATGCTGATAAATATATGGGAAAATTACTGTGTAGTCCCTGGGGTTTACTTAAATCTACTCAAAAGTTCCTCCTGTTCACAAAATACATTTCAAAGTCCCTCTAGTTTACTTTTATTATACTTTCGAGTCCCTCAATGAGTTTTTTTCTTTTTTTGTCATTGAAAAGACGAAAATACCCTTGAACAAAAACAAAAATAAAATGCTTACATCATCTCATCTTCTACCTCCAATCTAAACATTATCAACAACAACAAAAATCCCTGACGAATCCATCCACAAATCGAGAACCCGAGAGCTAATTCTGTCACAAGATAAACCCTAAGTTAGTCTGAATCGATGACCATCGAGATTGATAGGACAGAGAAGGAACGCAAGTTCTGGGGCTGACCCAGTTGGGAACTGGCCTAGTTAAAGAAACCAAAAAGTCAGGTCGGGTCATTAACCCGTCGGGTCTGGTCCTCAAGGACCGATTGGACCACTTCAGGGGTCAGCTTGCTGTTCGCCAGAGGGAAAGATTGGAGGAGCGAAAGCCAGGTGGTCTTCGTAAGGATCAAGTTTATTTCGTTAACCACGTCACCAGAGACGGTATAGAACTGGTGGGAGTTGGGATTCCATATAACTGGTGGTGCGGTTCCTCTCTTCGAGGAAGATGGAGTCGAGTACCTGGATGGTGAGGACAATGGAGTCTAGTCCTCGGACTGAGTGGCCCCCGATGAGAGGTGGAAGACGACGCCAAGAAAGTCGACGCCGGGCTTCGGAGATGAGGAATTTTAGGGATTCGTCATCGGTATCGCCGGGCTTTAATTGGCCCACGATTTAATTTAGAATTTGATTTCCATTGTGTTTGATTTGATTTCTAAGGTTTGAACATAAACTTGGTTGATTTGAGGAGAAAGGTAGAAGAAAAGATGATGTCAGCATTTTTTTATTTTTTGTTCTAGGGGTATTTTGGTTATTTCATTGACAAAAATGAAAAAAATAGCTGCTAACGTGCGCCAGGGACCCGAAAGTATAATAAAAGCAAACTAGAGGGACTTTGAAATGTATTTTGTGAACAGGAGGGACTTTTAAGTAGATTTAAGCAAACCCCATGGACTACACAGTAATTTTCCCTAAATGTATCTATAGTAAGCATGATGATTTTGAATGCGTGATTCTATGTTTATGTGTTAATGATATGCTTATATTCGGTACTAACATATCTTGTGTAGAAAAAATAAAGAAATTTCTTGGCTCTAACTTTGATATGAAAGATCTAGGAGAGGCTGATGTGATCTTGGGAATTAAAATCCTAATAAGTGGAGATGAATTGGTATTAACCCAATCTCATTATATTGAGAAGTTTCTCAAGAAGTATGGTCACTTTGATGACAAACCAGCCCCTACTCCTTTAGATCCTAGTATCAAGTTAATGAAGAATATTGGACGAACACATGCACAACTTAAGTACTCGAGTGTCATTGGAAGTCTTATGTATGCTATGTATTGCACAAGACCGGACATAGCTCAAGTTGTGGGAGTGTTTTGTTGTTTCTCAAGTAACTCAGGAGCTGAACATTGGGGAGCACTTGTAAGAGTGTTGAATTACTTGAAAGGAACCATAAATGATGATTTGAATTACTAAAGCTATCCAAGTGTATTGGAAGGATATAGTGATGGTAATTGGAACAATGTAGAATCCAAGTCCAAGTCCACTACTGGATGGATCTTTACATTAGGAGGTGCTACGGTATCTTAAAATTCCAAGAAGTAAACTTGTATTTCTGATTCAACGATGTTGTCAGAGTTGATAGCGTTGGCCAATGTAAGTAAGGAGGCGGAATGGTTTAGAAGCTTACTTGTAGAGATCCCACGATGGAAGAAGCCATCTCCAGCGGTCATGATTAATTGTGATAATCAAGCTACGATCTATAACGTCTCTAACAAGACTTATAATGGAAAGTCTAGACATGCAAGTATAAGACATCATATGGTAAGACAATTACTCAAGAGAGGAATAGTTGTTGTTGACTTTATTAAAAGGAAGAAGAACTTGGCAGACCCTTTTACAAAGAGTCTACCAAAGGCAATATTTTTAATAAAATGTAAGAAAATGGGGGCTAAGGTCTGTGAAAGAAGGTTGACCGTCAATGACGTGTTGGAAATATTAGTAAATAAATCATGGTTTGAACATATATAAATCGTAAACACAATAATAAAAGAGAGTAAGAGATAGCTTACAACCACACTTTGAGCAAAGTGTAAATAACGTCTTCTCCAAGGTAGGGGACTTCGGATGAAATCCTTCTCTTTGATCGTCACGAATTCGGATTTGATCGTCAAGAAATTATTGCTGCAATCACGAAGTGTTTCTTATGGTATAACCACGTTATTCGTGTTTTGCTATCGACGTGGCCACTAATTGATTTATATAGTTAGAAGCGTTATAATCTTAGTACATAATACAATTGTGCCAATTAGCATTTCTTGAGTCCACTATGCTTGCTAGGAAATGATTAAATATTATAATACTAATTAACCAGTTACGTTATAACGTGAATAAGGGGAATTTACATTCACTTGTTTCTGTAAGATGGAACAATTATTAAATAATATATATCAACCATCTCGTTGTTTTATTGTTTCATGCAACAATAAAAAGGAAAATTAGATCCAGCTATAGCTCAAGTCATTTAATTGATATGTTCTACAAATAGAATACCGTGGGCATGATTATGTGATATTGGACTGTTGTATCGATTAGCTTGTTGAGCTTCTCTTTTTGGGAAAAATAGTAGAATATGTAATTCTATTAGGGAATCTTTTGTTAGACCTGTGTGTTTCTTCTCTGCCTATTTTTGTTAAGGCAGGAACGGTGTTGGTGGAAATGTGAAATCGTGGGCTGCACAATTTCTGGAAAGCCGAAAGCGAACGTTACAGGTAGCACTAAATGTTTGATACAGAAAGTACCATTCAATATTTTTCTGTTAATCTATAATTAAGTTGAGATTTAATGTGTCATCATGCTCATAATTGATCATAAACATAAACAGCAAAGGAAATGAAAATATTAGCGACATGTTAAAAATATTATCCTAGCTAATTAATTGGTGTGTAATACTCAATTAATAGCATGGTGTTTGAGATGTTAACTATTGGACAGCTTAAATTGGTAAATCTTGCGGCCAGTAACGTATGATCTTTCATAATGATGAGTTTATGTAGAGACAACAATTTGAATGCAATCATGCGTTACCATATTAGTTGAAGCTTAATATATACAGAAATTGGATGTTGCAGCAACTAATATGTGGGTGATGGTATTAAAGAGAGAAATTGAAATTGAGTGTTGCCGTCACTCATTGGCATGGAAAATTAATTAGTTTTTCAGAGCACTAAATCAGTGATAAAATCAACGTTTGAACTTACTATCTCGTGACCTTCATTTAAAGGAGAAGGATTTCTACGCAATTTCCTAAAGTAAGGAGATAGGAAATTTCCGAATTGAGTTTATTAGTTTGGGTTTTTTATAAATGCAAAACTACATTTTCAATATTGGGCCTATTCTTGTTAAAGAAATTTTGCCAATTAGATCATTTTGTGAAATTGATTAATCCGTTTAAAATTTTTAATTGTGGATGTTGGGCCCAAGTAATTTACTGCTATATTTATATGATGGAAATGGATGAGATGAATTTCATCAAAACATGAAAGCAGATGCTCAGGTTGTGAGGGCTAGCGACGCTGAGGTCGTGATGCCGGTTCTGGAAAAACATTGTTATGTTCTCAATTTGAGAAGTCAAAGAAATTCTAGGATAGTAAAATCAAGAGATGGCAACAAATGATGATGTTGTTCTTGACTATCTTGAATGAAATCCGGTATCTCAAAGGGGGTAAACCTGAGAAGGATGTTAGAGATCTTCATAAGACTCTTGTCCATTAATAATGTCGTCCAAGTGGTAATGGTGATTGGAAAATTACCGCCATCTTGGAAGGGCTTCAATATGTTCCTCAAACTCAAGAGGAAGGTGATAAGTATCAAGGACCTTTTGAGAAGGTTGTGTATCGAGCAAGATAACCGAAAGGTTGAATAGAAACTAAATGGCATGGTTGTCAAGGCCAAGTTGATCGAGGTTGGTGAGAGGTCCCATGAGAATTATTAGCAATGTTTTAATGATTCTAAGGGAGATGCTCATAATAAGAGCTTCACCGATAACTGCTTTGTTTGCGACTAGTCTAGCCATAGAGCTAAGGATTGCTACAAATGCCATACAATTGAGGGTAACTGATGAGTGTGTAAACACTCATGCGTTTGTTGTATGATTTGATCATATTTAATCATGTTTTGGTCCGTTTTGGTCTTGTCCTATTGAGTCTTTTGTTTGTTTTATGTTTTTGAGTCTCGATTGGATTTCTACTGTTTTTCGTGTATTTTGGCAGGTACTTGGAGCGGTTCATGAATAAGTGGAGCTAGGACGAGATGAAGAAAAGCAAGGAGCTGACTTAGGAAGATAAGTAGCTCATCCGAAATCCGGTCTCCAATTCCAGCGGCCGCCGGTCTTCAATTCCAGACTGACCTTGAAGGACTAAAATGACGATAAGTAGCTCATCCGAAGTCCGATGGAGTCATATAAAGTGGCTGTGGAAAGAGACATCCGTGGCTACAATTTTGCTTCAAAGGTCATCCTCAAATTATGAGTGTAAGGGGCCGAAAAATGGTCCCAAAGTCAAGCTTCGATTCTGTGACGAAATTCCAGATTTCTGGCTTCCGAATTTGAGGAATAATTGCGGGCCCATTTCGAATTTGTTTAGCACTTTTATTTGCTGGAACTGCACATGAGATGTGTGGCATGTGTGGCATGTTTTGTGTAATAATTTCTCTTGGCATGTGTGGCATGTTCTCCATTGGTATCCTTAGGTGGAAAGATGAGCTTTCCAACTCAAAAGAGAGCTTTCCAACTCAAAAGAGGAAGGAAAGCTCTCATCTCAACTTCTATAAATAGAGGATGGATGTAGAGACATGGAGATATCTAGTTTTTGAAGAATAGAGTTGGAGATTGAGAGTTGTGAGGAATTCCAAGGAGGAGCACCATTGGAGGAATGCTAGAAGGAAGCTTGAAGAAGGATGCTTGAGGAAGCTCTTGACCACATCTTGAGTTTTCTCTATCTCTCTCTTTAATGTTATTTTCTATCATGTTCTTGTATAAGTTTTCTTCTTGTATGAACATGACTTGTGAGTAGTTTTCCTTGTGAGTACGATGCTTTAATTATGTGATTACTTATCTATGTTGGGTTATGGTTTGATCAACTTTCGTAGTAGTTGTCAATTGATGATCGTAATGCTTAATCTAACTTGATCACTTAGATTATGATGTTAGTTGATGATAGTGGACCGAAAGGCATTAAATTCAACGGAAGGATCAATTGACATATTCTTAGGTATTAATGAGACATCTTGATACTAAGGGATAACCCACGAGGAGTTAACTTTATAATTGAGTTTAGCTTAGTTCACGATCTAATTAATGAGAGAAAGCGTTAGTTGGTATTCGTGAACTATTCTAGCTTAGTTTTATTGGTCTAATGAGCGAAAGCGTTAGGAGGATGCATTAGAACACTCCGGGTACTAGTTAGAACTTCATAAATAACCATGATCTTGACATAGATAGGTAGTCCATAAAAGCATCGTGCTCTCTTTATTTCATTAAGTACAAACCGTCTTTCTATATTTCTTAATTTACTTATTGTCTTGCAACCTCATATCATTCTTTACTTTACGAACTTGTTTTAATTTGGCTACATACGATTGATTGTTTCAATTTTCATGTTCTATCTCTCTCAGTTCAAGAACCTTACTTATACACTATACTATTTGTTTGTGCGTTAAATTGCTTGTCAATTTTGCGTACGTCAGTAACAACAACAAGCATGATCATGCTAATATTGATGAGGCAAGCTTGAGCTTCGACCTTGGAGACATGAACCTCACGTTCCTGTGTCCAAGGTGAACCTTGTCAGTGGGTGGACATTGGGGCCACACGCCATATTTGTATGAACAAATGGTGTTTAATGACCTATCAACCTGTGGATGTTGAGAATTGCTACAAGCAAAGCCTGGCAATATCCAAGGTTGAAGTCAAAGGGATAGTTGTGTATAAGGTGACCTTGAGCAAGAGTTGACCGATGTGTTACTAATGCCTAAGATCTGGAAGAATTCCATCTCCAGTGTTGTGCTAGACTAGAAAGACTGTCGACTCATGTTTGAGTTCGATAAAGTCATGTATGTTGGCAAGGGTTATTTGACCAACAACCTTGAAAAATAGTGTAATGACTTTAGCCTCTAAGGCAAAGTATAATGCTTATATTGATGGAGGTGCGGCCTGTGAGGTTAGCACTAGTACCATTGTAACGAATGTTGGCGAGAATACAAATTTTGTATATTCTCGTAAATCATTAAATTATGAAATGGCAGACTACGCCATGTGAACAATAAGTCTTTACAAAGGCTCATGTCACTAAACCTATTACCAAAGTTCAACATCGATCATAAATATATGAGCGAGACTTGATCGATGCTTGTACGAGATATTAATGTGTCTACTTAATGAGAAGTAAAGACAAAGTAATAGATTTATTCGTTCATAAGAAGATCAAGAATCTTTGAAGTTATGAGGGAAAGCTGTGCTTTCGGCCAATTTGTGCACAATAGAGTACCGCAGGAAAGGAAAAAAAATGTTGGACAAAAAACCCTGTCAATAGTGGAAAGGTCATGCACCTAGCTACAAATTCCAAAAGATTTGGGAATGTCTTGCTAAGGTTCTGATCCCACCTCCCAAAATGATGAGGATAGGACCTAAGGCGGTGGATTGAGTGTTTATCCGTTATGCACAAGATAGTGCTGCATACCGATTCTGGTACATAAGTCAGATAACTCTGATGTCCATGTAAATACTATCATTAAAGCTAGGGATGCTTCATTCTTCGAGGAAATCTTTCCTCACAAAACTCGAATTGAAGTTGACTGTCAAGTTGACCAAAGTGGGAGCAATGTGGGGGGAGAGGAACCGCAAGATGAAGTTGAAGAACTTAGATGTGGGAAAAGGGCTAGGAAAAAAAAGTCTTTTGGATCCGACTTCCTAACTTATCTATTAGAAAAGGATCTAGTAACCTACAAAGAAGTAATGTCCTCTACAGACTCTGCTCTTTGGAAGGAAGAGGTGAATAGTGAGATAGAGTCTATCTTACATAATCACACTTGAAAACTAGTGGATCTACCTCCGGGTAGCAAACCACAAAGTCACAAGTGGATCTTTAAGAAGTAGATGAAGCCGGATAGTCCTGTGGATAAGTACAGGGCTAGACTTATAGTTAAAGGCTACAAGTAAATCGAGGTTGTTGATTATTTTGACACATATGCTCCACCTTTCTTAATGGAGATTTGGAATAGTAGATTTATATGGAACAACCTGAAATGTTTGTGGTTCTGGGTAAAGAACACAAGGGGTGCAAACTTTTAAAGTCCTTATATGGCTTACAACAAGCACCTATGCAATGGCAGGAAAAGTTTGACAGTGTAATGCTATCAAACGGGATTCAAATAAACTAATGCGATAAATGTGTCTACGTGAAAAGAGACGATAAAGACTATGTGATAATATCTCTCTACATGTTGATCGTGGGTAATAATGATAATATCAAAAATTACCAAAAGAATGTTGTCGCAGAATTTTGACATGAAAGACTTGGGACAAGATGATGTAATAATTGGGATGAAAATCACCAAGACTTTAGAAGGTTACTCACTTTTCCAAGGTCACTATGTCGAAAAGACACTTGACAAATTCGATAAGGATAGCAATGCAATTGCGAGAACTCCTGTGGAAGTGGTGTCAAATTTTTACAAGAATTGCGAAAATAGCGTGCGACAACTAGATATTTTAGAGTTATGGGCAGTCTAATGTACCTCATGGACTGTACTAGACCGGATGTTGCAAACTTGGTAAATAGATTATCGAAACATAATACTAGTAATCCCAATGATAAATATTGGAAAGCAATAGTTAGAGTCCTTAGATACTTAAGGTATACTGCTAACTATAGATTACACTATATGAGACATCCAGTCGTTTCACCAAGACTTTAGAAGGTTACTCACTTTTCCAAGGTCACTATGTCGAAAAGACACTTGACAAATTCGATAAGGATAGCAATGCAATTGCGAGAACTCCTGTGGAAGTGGTGTCAAATTTTTACAAGAATTGCGAAAATAGCGTGCGACAACTAGATATTTTAGAGTTATGGGCAGTCTAATGTACCTCATGGACTGTACTAGACCGGATGTTGCAAACTTGGTAAATAGATTATCGAAACATAATACTAGTAATCCCAATGATAAATATTGGAAAGCAATAGTTAGAGTCCTTAGATACTTAAGGTATACTGCTAACTATAGATTACACTATATGAGACATCCAGTCGTTCTGAAAGGGTATTTAGATGCAAACTGGATCTCAAACTCCAAGAATATAAAATCCACGAGTGGATACATATTTATAATTAGAGGAGCAGCGGTCTCGTGGAGATCATACAAAAAAACTTGCATTGCTAAATCAACCATGGAATCAGAATTCATAGCATTGGATCTTACAACTGAAGAGGGTAGATTGGCTCTAAAATTTCTTGGAGGACATCCCGACGTGGTCCAAACCAGTGCCTCTCATTAGTGTGCACTGTGATAGTCAGTCAGCTATTGCAAGAGCACAAAACAATGTGTATAATGGAAAGTCTAGACATATACGTCGTAGACATAAATTTGTAAGAACGTTGTTGAGAACGGGTGTGAATCTTTAGACTACGTCAAGTCAAAAGAGACCTAGAGGAGGTATCATCGAGGGGGATGAGATTAAAGTCTATGAAATGACCTAAACCTATGATGGCAACCTAACTTGGATCGTCAACCCTGATCTGCAGGTTCAATATGACAACCCAATTGTGAGGCTAGGGTCGAACAAAGTACTCGAGAAATTGAGTTCCCTATCCATTCCTATGATGAAAGAGTGATAGACATGTCTATGGGAAGGTTAAGGTTTAAGCTTTTAATGATCCTTATACTTCGAGTATATATAAGTGGGGTATGCAGGATACTCCTTATAAGAGATCGCCTATGTCGAATGTGAAGGGGCCGCTTCTATGAGATGAGTTAAGGGATAAATCTCTAGAGCATTCGATGAAGTTTCCAAAGTAGTCCAAGGCCAAAATGGACACAACCAAAAGAACCGAGTAGTGATTTAAGAAGGAGTTGTGTGAGTACCTTTGTCTTGGTATACATAAAACGCTGAACAGTTCAATGCATGGCGTCCACTGGTTGGTAAGTATATCCAAAGGTATTTCACTAAGAAAGGTTCAAGGCTTTTAACCACCTTTCCTTATGCAACAAATTCTCGCAAACTTCT
The DNA here is from genome assembly GCA_963995505.1 of Hypericum androsaemum. Taxonomy (NCBI): domain Eukaryota; kingdom Viridiplantae; phylum Streptophyta; class Magnoliopsida; order Malpighiales; family Hypericaceae; genus Hypericum; species Hypericum androsaemum. Next base: position 15,139,857 of record OZ023185.1, read on the forward strand.
AAGTTGCACGTAGCATTACTAGGCTCATATCATATATAAGCCATTTGCATTCATGTGGGGGATTCTTGGAGAATTGAGTTTAATACCCTAAGAAGAGATGGCCCAATACAAGTGAGTGTATTGGGCATTGAATCCTAATTAAATACAATAACTAAGTGATTAGTGGACAACTTTGAGCTAATTAAAATAGAAGTTACACCATTAGATTTTGGGTGTTTGTGAGATCAATGCGAAGCTCGTTGACTAAGCTTCGTAAACGATATAAAATAATTGCGGGAAAAATCAATTCTTGGTGTGAATAAAAATCGACTTAAAGGTGGTATGACTGGAGGTTGCAGGATTGTGAGTTTATGGGAATTATTCCAGGTTCCATGGTCTTATCTTTTTAGAAGTGGGCCAGACCTGTTGAAGTGATTCTCGGCCCAAAATATGCTGGGCTTCCTCCTTGAAAAGCCCACGCTCTAAAACCTTCTTACCCTTCCATGCCATTTGAATTTAAATTTAGATTTAAATTCATGAGTGGAACAACCCATTTAATTTGGGGTTTTATGGGTCTTGTAACATCTCATTCAATGGGTGGGTTAATTTTCCTAATAAATTTGGTTTTGAATGTTGGAGGTCCTAGGCCCCTATAAAAGGAGGCCTCCTCCTTCATTCCAAATAACCCTAGCTCACACTCTTCCTTGAGCACTCTATTCCTCCCACCTCAGCATAGCATTTCTCACTTCCATAAGAGTCGGAGTTCTACACCACCAAAGGTTCAAAAGGTGTGCAAAAGTGCAATTCCTCACAAATCCTCGTGACAAACATTTACTTGTGGCTTATCATATGCTTAAGTACATCAAGCATGCTCATGGTTTGGGATTATATTACTCTCTCAGAGGAGAAGCTCATCTCAAGGCATATACGGATATTACTCTCTCACTAAGAGTCTCACTATTCAACGGTTTGAATTCCTTGTTAGTGAGTTGGGACTGTTAGACATCCACTGTCCAACTTACCGGGGGGGCGTGGGTGGGTGTTAACTGATAAGGATGTTCGCTTGATGCATGAGGAATCTGCAGAAGTGCCTTGGGATGATGGGGACGAAACAGCAGAACCACGGTGATCAGAATGATATTCTACTCGGACATGCAGGGATGATTTTGCATGACTTAAAGAACCACGGAATCAAAGTGAAATTTACCACACGCGGAGCTCCTTCTGCTTGCCACCTGTAGCGAATGTATAGGGAATAAATAGGAAATGATTAGCCAATGGTTGCACACACTTTTAACGAGATAGATTTGGCGGTTATCTTTTTCCGTGAGCTACCAAATGAGCTCTAATGACATCTTTCTCATTTCTTGACCAAATCAACTCGTTCCACCTTCATTCTTCCATATTTTTTATTTCTAATACACCCAGCTCCGGTGTTGCCTATCTAGCTCGTATCATGAGGCTGCTAGTTTGGAACAAGGTCTTCTCCGTCGACCAGCCATCGGACGGCGGAGAGCCACCGTACGGGTTGACCGACATGTCTAAGTGTGTAATTTTGTTACCATCATAAGAAATCAAATTTTATCCACACATAGAGGTATTAATTTTGATTTGCCCCATGTCATCGCCGCGGCGCCACAGCACCAAGGCATCACACACTTGTTGGAAACATGCTTGAAGCCATTCCAAATGCAGATGCTCCCGTGTTGAATGTAATTATTAACTAGGAACATAAAAGTGGTAAAGGCTAACTTTTTTTTCCAATTTATTTGGCTACCGCGAATGTGCCCATTGAAAAGTGTGTTATCAAACTCTCTAGAATCGTTAATTGGATTCAATCAATAATAAGCTACTCCAATCAACACTATCATTACAAATTGATCCATGATTTTCCTGCTAAATATGTGTATAGGATATTCCATGATTGGGTTGAGGAAGATTGTGTTAAGATTCTTATTAACTGTCGTAAATCAATTGACATGAATACTGGCAAGTTGATAATCTGTGACATAGTACTTGATCTCGGAGAATAGCACCAATGGTATAATAATCATTTAGTCGTAGATCTATTGATGATGGCTCATGTTGTGGGAGGAGTTGAAAGAACTCAGCAGCAGAGGAACCAGATTCTGAACAAAGGAGGTTTTCCTAATTACAACATCATCAAACATCCAACTTTATCTTCCATTATCGAGGCTTATCGTGCATGAACATGTGCGACTGTTTCCAGACAGTTGCTCATTAAGTTGTTGACATGAATGGTTGCCCATTACAGATATATTTTTATTTGGACCGTTCGATGGATTATAAATGAGCAGCAATCAAGTTATTGCATCTAAGATTTTAATTTTGGATACCTGTCTTTGTTGACCTTGTTAGGAAATCCAAGGAAAGAACAATATGAAAAAGAACATAAGAGATTACCAATTGTTTACATCCACAGAGAGAAGGAGATCTTTTATTGATGAGTACTGAACCACAAAACCATACATAAACTAGGGTAATATGCCTTTATATAATAGACAAATCCTTGCACACCATGAAATCTAACTAGATCATCTCGGAGTCCAAAACAAGAGTCTGAATTAAACAGAAAAATATTTAGTGCACCGCCTGGTGGGCGCCGGGGCCCCCATTTCTCGACCCTAGCTGGTGCCAGGAAAGTGGCCGCCAGCCAGCCTTGGTTTCTCGCCACTGGTTCCCAACAATCTCCACCTTGGCGAAAAATCATCTTTTAGAAGAACTATGAAGTTCCAGCTGAACTTTAACAATCTGCACCTTGTTGAGACATCGCCCCTTTGAGGAACACGAGTCCTTGCAAAACCAAACCAAATCTACCTAATCCACCTAGAACTTTAGGCCCTTCTGTCCTCATCAAACCATCCTCACTTCTCTCCACCTTTGTTCAATCACATGGAAACATCCCCCAAACTCGAGCATCCCCAATATGCAAATTTACCTGCTAAAGCAACCTTATGATCAATAAACACTCCTCTATTTTTCCACTCACCCTTATCCTTCGCAACCTCGAACTGCTTCCTCATTTGAACTTTTTTCCTTTGCCCCAAACCAATAGCATACACTTGGCAACCTTTTGTTCTACCTCGTAGAATCCTTGACATGTCACGAAGTCCACCGCTCGCCCCTGAGTGAGATAAAACCTGATCCACCCACGGTGTTCCCAACATTTTGCATTCTCAATGACAAACCTTCCCAGCACCTTTGTTTTGCATGTGTCTTTGGACAATCATAGATTCTTGCAACCCATTCTTCTCCGAGACAACCATAACTTCTTGCTAACCATGCCTCTATGAAACAACCATAGCATCTTGCTAACCTTGTAGGCGAATCCCCAATCCCAGAACCATCTTGGTCATACTCAAACCATTCATGCCAAGATCTTTCTCCATCATATGACTCCAGCGTTTGCCAACTCCTTCAGACCCATTTATGTGACTTCACCTACAACAAATCTGTAAGTGTTCCCTTTCAGCGTTCATCCCTACCGCAACATTCTTTTCTACCTTTATAGCCTACCTTTATAACTATACCAGTTATAATCCAAGTTCTCTGATGAAAAGAAAATACCAGGATGCTTTGGACTTGATGAGATAGAAGGCCAGTACCATCCGACACGTCTGAATGTGTGGCTACAGATATGGAAGCCGATCCCTTTTCCTTATTGTCTTAATTCCCAGTTCGTCCTAGATAGCCCCCTTCATATTCCCTTCTCTGCACTCGAAGCAACTTCCATTGAACTTCTTTGACTCTGACTTGGATCCTCTTCTACACCCCAGCTGGTGGCTCCTCATTCATGACATGATACATCACGTCATCCGCCAAACACAAGCGAATCATTGCCACTGCCTTGGCCTCCAATTCTTTCCACTCTTGCTCATTCATCTTCTCAAGCTTCTTCCCCGAGAGTGCATTGACCATTCCTTGATGTACCAGCATATCCTTAACACGACTTTGCCATAACCTGAAATTCGTACAACTATCGAACTTCACCAAGGCAAACTTCACGTCAAGACTTGCAATCCTCTTCCTTAGCTCTGATATCAGTTGTTAGGAAATCCAAGGAAGCAACAATCCGAACAAGAACACATAGATTACGTAGTCCTGCCAATTGCTTATGTCCACAAAGGGAAGGAGATTTTCATTGATGAATACTCAGCCACAAAGCCATACATAAACTAGGGTAACATGCCTTCATATATTAAACAAACCCTTGTACACCAGAGAACATATCTAGATTATCTAGTAGTCCAAAACAAGAGTTTGAATTAAAGAGGAAAATGTTTGTTGTGCTGCCTAGCAGGCGCCAAGTCCCATTCCACATTTGACCCTGGCTGGCGCCACGCAAGCCATCCTTGGTTTCTTGCTACCGACTCCCAACAAACTTGGTAAAAATACTAAATAAGATTGTCTTAAATGTTTACGAACTATGTCATGAAATGTTTGCCGCGCATCAATCAATTGAGTTTAATATTATTGTAACTAGTCGTTATCTCGTGGTAAGTATAATACGAATTCATTGCCGTCTTGACAAAATTTATCATACGTAATGGGTTCTTTTATTTAGGAGGATTTAACAGATTCTAACTTGGCGTGAACAGAAATATTGAACTTGGCCGCTCAAAACAAATATGATGACAGACCCAAGTCAAAGTTTGACTCTCTTTTATCTTATGTTAGGAGTTGTCCTCAATTCCAACCGTGTTATAACTCTACTTTCTATATATTGTATATTACATTGGACTTGGCTCTTGGTAATTAGCATAATAGTATAAATTTAGTTAGGAAGTATAGTATTACCTATGAACATATTATAATAATGATCGTCTTGGTGTCACATATATAAATCTTTCTATATTTGCGTGTGTAATCTATTTTTCTTCTACTATTTGATACGAGTGTTTTTTATTTAAAAAGTATATAATATTATTGATCACCAAAATAATTACAACAATTCACAAAAGTGAAAATTGCATAGACAGCAATCAACATACATGAGTCCACACCAATTGCCTCTTACAACAAGCAGTAACAAAACCAAAAAATAAATATATATATTGCAGATTACACCACTGCAATCAAAAATTGCAGATTACACCACTGCAATCAAAACTGTTTGATACAAGTGTTAAATATTCATATTTTTTTCCATGCCCTAACAAATTGGTATCACAAAGGGAATGTTTTGAAGGGCCGTTTGAATTTGTTGAAAAAAAATGGATTTGAGTTGTTCTTTGCACTTTCAAAGTTTCTGAAAATTGGGATTAGGATTTTACACCATTGGATCAGCCTCCTGCCTCCCCCCGCATTTCATGGCCATTGGCGCCCCTGCCTACGGCGTCCCTCGAGCCTAGAAGGAGGGAAGATGATAGGAGACTTAAATTTATTTAAAGAATTTTTACTTTCTAAAATAAAAATTTGATAATACTTGATTCTATCTAACACTAAAAAGAAAAATAACGCCAGGAGAACTTTCTCAGTATAGAGAATATTAATCTTGTACCATATGTCATATATTCCAAATGGTAGAAGCCAAGAAAATAAACCACGCTAGGCTAGTATTACTAGCTAAACAACAACACATTAAGCAACATCGAAACACGTTGATTACCTATTGAATTATTGTGTTTGAACTTTTTTCGAATTAGGCTATGTGACCTGGATTATGTTTGATTAGTATGTCGGAGTTTGTTTGCTATGAAGTATTGTAATTCATTGCAACATTGTAATTGGAATGTTAACTATGCCATAAATTGAAATATACTTTTTTCCTTTAATATATGACCATCTAATTATAAGATAACGAACTGCCATGCTTTATTTAGGTAGTAATTTTTTCAATTGTGTACGATGTTAATAAAATTAAAATCTCACTGCAATTCAAGTCTATTACTGACAATCTATTCTTAATACAAAAATCTCATTTTGTACGCAATTAAAACTTTTAAAAGTTTTAGGCTGCACTCATTTCCATAACATTTTCTCCTATAAATTACATACTAGCCAGCGTACACTTCCAAAGGGAGGCAAAGCAGAAAAGAAAACAATGGAAACAAAAGAAGTGAAGGAGCTCCTAGGCCAAGCTGAAGTGTGGGAGCACATATTAGCCTTCTCAGTGTCCATGGCTCTAAAATGTGCAGTGGAGCTAGGCGTACCAGACATCATCCTCTCGCACAACCGACCACTTACCGTCACCGAAATATCCTCCTCCATCGGCTCATCACCTTCCCCCGAAATCTCCTACCTTACTCGAATCATGCGACTGCTTGCCCGCAAGAACATCTTCACCGTCGATCACCCATCCGAGGGCGGAGAGCCCCTCTACGGCCTTACCAACGCGTCCAGGTCAGTGCACGCCGATCACTTTGATACGTGGGGCAATTGTCCTTGAAACAATTTACAAACTAATACCTTTTTTTTAACTTTACAAAGTTGTATCCATTTTTTAATTAGACACATATCTTAGTAAATTATTGTGATATACAAGATTGTTCCGTCTTCTGAGGACAAGTTCAAATGGTAATTGTAGATGAGAAATTAGACTTAGGAGTTTAAGATCACAATTCAAAACCTGGGATGTAAGAATTCTACATATCTTTTCTTTTCAATTCTCTCATATATTCTACAAAAATAAAATTTTATTTTTTTGGCAATCTAAAAAATTTCATAAATAAAATGGGACATATACCAATTACCACCCCATAAGAAACTAATGTTTTAAAAATCAACCGAAAACTAGAGGCGACCAAAATTTGTCTTCGTCTACCGGTCAGTTCAGTCTCACTAATTAGACTGCTGGTCAAACTAGATGAATAGGGTGGTGGACCAACCTCCATTCAAATTTAATATAAGACGAGCTGGTTTTAGTGACGAATCATGTTATACCTAATTGGACAACTGGTCGGATTATGTTTTCTATAACAATATAATAAACATACTAATTATAAATATAGATTTAATATTATTATCCAGGATATTAACTCGTGATGGTGTTGTTCTAGCTTAATCATGTCAAGTTGACTTCTTGGGAACGTATTAATGTTAAATACTCGTTGAGAGAGTTGTCCAACAGTTCAAAAATTATATCCACTCAAATCTGGATTAGTTAATACAGTGGCTCGGGATACCATCGATTCTAACAAAAAATATATAGATTTAAATATTATTGACAGTTAACTAAAGTTTGTGGATACGGGATCGGTGAGTGACCAGGTGGCTCATGCGTGATTCCCCTTGGAGCCTGGCCCCCATGCTACTATTCCAAACCAACCCGCTAGCATTTTCCCCCTGGCTATTGCTCGGCCAGTGCGTCAAAGAAGGCGGTAGCTCTGCGTTCGAGAAGGCCAACGGATGTGGGATCTGGGAGGTCGCTTCCAGGGACGCCGAGTTCAACAAGAGCTTCAACGCTGGGATGGCGTGCGGGGCCCCCATCGTGACACGCGGCATCCTAACAGGGTACAAGGACGGGTTGGCGTCCATTGTCGGGACCTTGATGGACGTTGGGGGCGGGATCGGAGCCTTCATGTCGGAGATCGTAAAGTACTATCCTCACATTAAGGGTGTCAACTTTGACCTGCCTCACGTCGTTGCCACTGCGCCCGAGTACCAGGGCGTCACCCAGATTGGAGGTAACATGTTCGAGGCCATCCCCAAAGCTGATGCAATCATCCTCAAGGTATATAGATACGAATACTACTGCCTTTTTCAATTTTTTGGGATTTGATCGGTAAGAATTTTGAAAACATTTATCAAATTTCAGGAGAATTACATTTTCATAGTCGAACAAAAATTTTGTTAATTCAGTTTATTTCTACTTGATTTTTTTAAATTTGATATATAGATGTAACAAAGTATATATCTATCTATCATTGTAAGTTATTTTTTTATAAGTAAAATATTTATTATTCATCAAAAGGTTACGTCGAGTGTGCACGAATACACTACAACAATAGTGTTGTAGGTACTAATATCACCTAAAAATTCAAAGATAAACAACTATTTAATAAATTATGCTACTAGATAGTTACTATCTTCTAAATTTAACTCATTCATTTCCTCTTATACTTCTTGCTCTATTTGGCTCTTTTTCCACCTCCTTCTCTTTCCAAGATATAAGCCAAACTTCTTTTTCAATCAACATTTTTATCCTAGCCGTCCGATTCGTATTTTTCAATTTCATTTATCTCATGCCCGGACTCCTCTATAATTTTGATTGTAAATTTTTTGGGCCTAGTACTCCTCCTTAGTGGAGAAGAACCAAGCCCAACAAGTAAAATTTTCTCCTCGATCTTATTAGGCCCATGTTGGTCCACCCTATCATCAGGCCCACCAGGTGTGTTCATTGGTGTACTGGACCTGTCGCGGTCTGTCTTCTCCTCTTCAAGGCACCTTTCTTGTGCGAAAATATCTGGAATAATTCTAGATCCTTCTTCTCATAGTTTTAAAAAATACGATCCGACCGACGGTCCGACTTATCAGATGGAAAAGCATCTCGGGTTTGGCAGTAAACTTGCTAACCGTGCGAACCGCACAAAATCTGATTGGACCGGATAATTTGTACGGATTTTTGACCCAAATTTTCTCGGTACATTAGGTTCAACCCAACTGAGGGTAATTTTGGAATTTCCGAGCTCGATTTTTTGGGAAAAAGACACAATGCGTGAAACAACTGCTCTCTCCCTTCATCCCCTCACCTGCTCTCTCTCCTTTTCATTTTCTTTTTCTCCTGTCACTTCTTTTCCTTCCCCTCTTGTTACTTCCTTTTCCAAAAACGTGCCGTTTACCTTTTCTTCTCCTCCTGTTACTTCTTTTCCAAAAAAGTCCCCTTTTCATTTTCTTCTCCTCCTGTCACTCCTTTTCCTTGCCCTCTTGTTGCTTCCTTTTCCAAAAACGTGCCCTTCAGTGAGTCTCCCCATCTACCGCCGTTCCCCCTCCTCTATCCAGGATCATTTTTTTTTATTAAAATCGATGATCTTCCCAAACATGCAGAGGTAGCCCATGTATATCCAACCAAACCCGCCTAATTTCAGATCTAAAACAAGGGCTACTACAAGGAGGCACATCCTTGAAAAAATGCCTGAGATTTTGGGACCTAACCTGTATATCTTCCTACTCTTCTAAAATTTCAGATCATTGTAAGTCGCCATTTAGCTGACGGAAGTCTTAATAATTGCTAGTTGGAGTATATAGAAAATAATCTCGTCAATTGAACAATATTAATGGTTGTTAGAATACGAAAATTTTAAGGATGTTGGATTAGACTAAAAGGAAAAGAATAAAGCATATATTCAATAGGTAGACTGAGTTAATCGGTAAGAAATTGAATCTGTTTTTTTGGTAAGTAATTATTTTATTTATTTATTTGTTTAGGAACCAAACATTAAAATTATAAGCATGACTATCAAAAGATGGAATGCAAAATTCCCAAAAGTTAAAAATTCCAAGTATTCAACTATAAAGAGTCGGAATTAAAAAAACTCGTCGAAATGTTGGATCTCCTCCTAAGAAATTACAATCGCAACTTCGGTAAAACCTGGTGGAGAAAACTTATTAGCATGTTTCCTCCGTTGCCTAAGAAATTAGGAATTGCTTTCCGTGAAATTGGAATGGCCTCGGTCTTGTTTGCCTCTTGTTCTGATAATCAAATTCATAGAAAATCATGAACCTTGTCACTTAGAATACATCTGTCATGGTAGGGAACAGTAAAACCACTCTGAAATTTCAAGTCAAATTTTGCGAGCTAAATCTATGACTTTATGTTGACAAAAAATTACCAACCACATATTAAGTCTTCCGTTGGTTTTTGCTAATGTTTTTATGTAGTGGGTGATGCACGACTGGGGCGACGAAGATTGTGTAAAGATTCTTAAAAATTGCCGGAAATCGATTGACGAGAAGACCGGTAAATTGATCATCGTTGATATAGTCCTGGAACCCCAAGGATATGACCCTTTGGATAGCACTCGTTTGGCTGTTGATCTAGTGATGATGGCCCATTGCAAGGGAGGAATGGAAAGGACTAGGCAACAATGGAATAAGATTTTGGAGGAAGGAGGCTTTCCTAATTATAAGATTATCAAAATCCCAGCTTTGCCTTCCATAATCGAGGCTTATCCTGCATAATGAAGTCCTATCGAAGTGTGCTATTTCGTTTTTTTTTTACTTCTCCTATAAAATCTGTGATATCCCTACAAAGTTTAAATGTGTGATTGCATTATTAGAGCGGAGTTTATCAAAGTTTATAAGTGTGCTTTTTGTTTACTATGTCGTTTGCAAGTCGTCGATTAGCTGAGAGATGTCTTACGCTTGTATCGGGCTTTATAACATCAAAAACGACGTTATATATGTACTAACCATAAGAAAGTTTCAATCAACAACATATATTCCTTAAAAGATAAATTTAATTTAAAATTGCCGGACCTCTATTAATACTATCAAATTATAAAAATAATTGAGATAGTATTTACAAATATTTCTTTTTTATATTGTTAATTAACTTTACTTTTTGTGTTTTTCAAGATACTTAAAACCGCATCATAACTCTTCTCCGTATTATAAAATTTGAGAAAAAATATATTTTGATCTACGTAGTTTGTAAAATTATTGTGGTTGGGGCAGGCTGATTAAAGATGCAAATCAACTTTTGAGTTTGTAAAAAGTTCTCTGCCATAAGAAACGGTCGATCATTTCCGTCCACCCTTTGGGGGTCTGTTGTACTACTTCGGGGGGTCTGTTTTATTGCCTCGTTAAAGGGCTTGATTACTGGGTTGGGAGTCTGTTGTTGCTGCCATCTCTACAACTACTGCAGTTTCTGTAACTTTCGAAGGTGTACTCAAAGGCGTTTTTATTTTGGAGTGAAATATACATTTTAAAAAAATCCGTCCACCCTGCCTCAGCCGGCATTGGCCCATTTCACCCGTAGCCCAGCCCAACGTGTGATTTCGAAGATTCTACAAGTATTACGAGAATTTTTTTTATTCGATCTGAAAATACTCGACTCTCAATATCAAAATTTTACACTAAAAAATCTAATGGGTCAATTTAAAAGGTTTGCTTTTCAAGGGTTAAAATTACCACATTATACATTTCAAGCAAATTTTGTTCATGAATATATATTTATCAATTCGGTATCTTAAAAATTTTAGTTAAAATTTGGAGATTTTAACAATGTTGAACTGGATTAAGAGAAAAAAAATTATATATTCAATAGGCAGTCTAAATTAATTGATCGAATTAATCGAGAAATTGAACCTAGTATTATGTTTTCTCTCCGGTTGGGTAGGAAATTAGGAGTTGCTTCACGCGAAATTGGAATGGACTCGGTCTCGTGGGCGTCCTGTCCTAATCCACTGGAAGATCCGTCTCGGTCTCCGCTTCATTACGGAACATGGTAAGTCAACATTTGCAAGCTAGACCAATGACTTTGGTTTACAAAACTGATCAACCACTTTCTCAGTCTTCCCTTTAGTTACATGCACCTTTAATAAATAATATTTTACGTATAAAAAATCATAACCTGATTTAATTTGACAACTTACAGTAACATATGATTAATATTTCTTTTCTAATGTTTTTATGAAGTCGGTACTTACTACATGGTTGATTGGTGTGACAAATTTTAAAACTTATCGAAAATCGATTGATGAGTAACAGCTGCCAACTATATATGAATCTTAGGCCAGGCTCTTCTACACCGAAAATTGTGTAAAAGTTCTTGAAAATTATCATAAATTAGATTAATAATTAAGATAAAAATATTTTAGTACCCTACATTATATGAATTAGACATTTTGTACTACGTATTTTAAAAACACTCTAAAAAATACCTTGTCTTTTTCTTCGGCCATCACTTTTAACCGGATCTAAAATTCCGACAAGATGTTCTAATATATACATGGTTTACCTCTGTAGTGGAGCAATTCAAGTCTGTTTGTTTCCAACTCGTGAATGTAGTCGATACAAAGTTTTGAGATGGCCCCCATTTCTCGAATTTGGCAGTGCTATGTATTATTATTTTGATCAATTTCTTATATATAGAATTAAAATTTTGAACCAGCCTTATTAAAAAAAATCTTCTTCTTTTATATTCAAAAATTTGAACCTAAGATCTTATTAAGTAAATCCAAGTCTTTTATCACGTAGAACAATTCTCTATCTATGATTTTGTATTCTTATAGAAATAAAATATTTTTTTACAATGAATCACGAACTATATTAATCAAACGAAAAAAAAACTGTTGTGATGTCATCCAAACCTCAAGATGGACACCCATATTCAAGCTATCCTTCAAGCGGGTAGTTAAGAGTTTCCTAAATTTCATTAATGATGTGAGTTATAATTACAGATTTCAGAACCCGAAACAGGTGCCCAAACTACTCTCTCGCATTAAACCGTGCAAGGTTGCAGTCGCAAATTTTTATAAAAAATAATCATATCACCGTAAAACTATGCAGAAAAAAATCAACGATAGAGAAAAATAACACCTTATATAGGAATTAAATATAAATCCACAATTTTCAAGCTTCCCAAAAGCATATCATCATCATTTTTTCAATAAAAAAGAATATAATAAAATCTCTCTAAAGTGATATCGTTGGGACCGCAGAAAAATATCACTTTAGAAAGATTATTACATAAGAGAAATTTATATTTTTTTCTACAAAAATATTAAAATTAAATTTTTGAACAATAAAATACTTTGTCTATATTCAAATTACATAAAGTCTTGATTTATAGCATTATTCAATTATTAAACTCGATTGATATATTTTCTTACAACAAGAGGACGATCATAAAAATCATTTGAAGACAATTGAAAAGATGAATGATGATGTAAAATTTATCAAACAAGAAAGTCTAGCATAAATCATTGTCTTAAAATATTTTTTGAATTCAAAAAGTATGTAAAAATATATGTATTTATTCAAAAATATCACTTATTGCAAAAATTGGGCCAAGATTTACCATTAAAATTTTCTGAGAATGTATTAGTTATGACGATAGAAAGGTTATTAAATTTTAACACTGTTTTCGACTCGGGACAGAAATTTTTTATTAGTTTAGAGATGTTATCACTTAAGACGAGATCACTTTACGGAAATTTATTGTATTATTTTTTTTTTGGAATATCACCATTCTTTTTTAGACATTATTATGATGCTCTATTTTGATGGTGATTGTCTTATATTTGTTCGTAAAGTTTAAATCTTTAATAAAAGTCAAATCCCTTCAAAATGAAGGTTTTAAAAAATATGTTCCGACCAGTGGTTTGATCGGTCAGACCATAAATCGAAAACTTTAGAATAACATATTTGGGTATTAATTCGGTCATCTTATGAATCGCCTGAAATTTGGTCGGACCAAGTGGTTTGTCCGGATGTTTCAACCAAAATTTTTCAATTAGTAAGATGGAATCCAACTCATGGGTAAATTTGGAAACAAACGGGAGATTTCTTCCTCGATTTCGTCAATTGCTTGTGTTAGAGATGTCAAGAAATTGAAAAGGAAATTTTGTGGGCTTGTTTCCTATTCTATTCGGACTAGGTTTTGGACTCCTAATTTGACCTAGATAGCTTACTTGATGTACAAGGGTTTGCCTCTATATAAAGGCATGTTACCCTAAGGTTTTGTATGACTTTGTGGCTCGGTATCATCAATAAAAGTTCTCATTTCTCTCAGTGAACGTAGGCATTAGCTGAACCATGTAATCTCTTATGACCGTATTTTTTGCGCATTTTATGCTCTTGGTTGCTAAATTCCTAACAAGTGGTATCAAGAGCTAAGGTTCGATGGTTCATCGAATTTAGGGTTATGGCAAAGGCGTGTCAAGGATCTCCTCGTGCAACAAGGGATGGTCATCGCACTCTTGGAGAAGAAGCCCGAGAAGATGGAGGAGCAAGAGTGGAAGGAGATGGAGGCCAAGGCGGTGGCGACAATTCGCTTGTGCTTGGCGGATGATGTGATGTATCACGTCATGGATGAGGAGTCACCAGCTGAGGTATGGAAGAAATTGGAGGCAAGGTATATGTCTAAGTCTTTGTCGAACAAACTTTATCTTAAGCAAAGATTGTACAGGCTCAAGATGAAGGAGGGCTCAGATTTGAGCCAACACATTAATGGTTTCAGTCAACTCGTGAGCGACTTGAGAAAGGTTGATGTGAAGTTCGAGGAAGAAGACAAGGCATTGTTCCTACTAAATTCCTTACCGAGTTCTTACGAAAATTTGGTTACAACTCTAACTTGGGGGAAGGAGTCCCTTGTGTTAGAAGATATCACAAGTACTCTGCTAGAGTTTTATCAAAGAAGGAAAATTGGCAATGAACAAGTAGAAGGTCTGGTTGTGAGGAGTAGTCATAGTGGTTGTAGCGAAGATGGAAGAGGATCCAGGTCGGGGACAAGGAGGTTCAAAGAAAATTACTTCGAGTGCGGAGAAAAAGGGCACGTGAAGAAGGATTGTCCGAGAAGAACTCGGGATCACGAGAGAAAAGGATTGGGTTCCGTGAATATGGCCTCATATTCAGACGAGTCAGATGGTGTTGTTCTTTCTGTCTTATCAGGTCCAAAGCTTTCTGATTCCAAGATTTTGGATAGCGCTTGCTCTTTCCACTTGACGCCCAAGAGAGGGAGGTTTGACACCTACAAGTTCGTTGATTCAGGTATGGTGACTATGGATGGTGGTTCTACTTGTAAAATTACTGGCATAGGTAATAAATGGATCAAGATGTGGGATGGTGTTGAGAGAAAATTATGTGGGGTTAGGCATGTTCCGAAGTTGGAGAGGAATTTAATCTCGTTAGGAGCCTTGGATTATAGTGGGTACAACTATAATGTTGTAGGCAGGCTAATGGAGGTGGAGAAGGATGCTGTGGTGGTGATGAAGGGTGAAAGAAATGCTAGGAACACCTACAGGTTAGTGGAGAACACGGTTGTAAGTGGTGTCACCTCGTTGGGTTCTGATAGAGGGGAGAAAAGCTATTGTGTGATGGAGCAAAAGCTTGACATGAATAGTTTGAGTGGAGTTGGGATTTGCAGAGATAAAGTTAGCAAGTTTCTGCTATGGTTGTCTAAAAGTACGTGCACGTCAAAAGTATTGGGTAGGTTTTGCATGGGGAATGCGAAGCCGTTGGTAGCACCACGGACGAATCGGGTATTTCACTCAAGGCCGAACGGTAGAGTTCGTAGAATATCGAGGGTTCTACTTGGTAGAACAAAAGGTTGCCCGTTGTATGCTATGGCAAGTAGCATTGGTTTAAGGCAAGAAGGTCCAGCAGAGAAGCAGTTCGAGGTTGCGGAGCATGGGGCTGACCAGAGAATAAATGACGCGTTTATTGGTCGCAAGGTTGCTTCAGCAGGTGGACTTGCTAGTTGGGGTTCGATGGAGTTTGGAGAGAATACGCCAAGCAAGTTCGGGAGTTGCTCAAGCTTGGGGTTGGCTCCAAGTGATTGAACGAAAAAGGAAGAAAGAAAGTTGAGATGGTATTATTGATGGCGGTGTATCTATGGTCAAGGTGGAGCTGGTAGAGTCGGTTTGGTTTCTCAAGTTCTCATAGTTCTTCATAGGGCGATCTTTCATCAAGGTGGAGTTTGTTGAAGTTCGGATGGAGCTTCATAGTTCGTCCATGGGATGATTTCTCGCCAAGGTGGAGATTGTTAGAGATGTCAAGAAATTGAAGAGAAAATTTTGGGGACCTGTTTCCTATTCTATTCGGACTAGGTTTTGTACTCGTAATTTGACCTTGATAGCTTACTTGATGTACAAGGATTTTTCTCTATACAAATGCATATTACCCTAAGGTTTTGTATGGCTTTGTGGCTCGGTATCATCAATAAAAGTTCTCCTTTCTCTCCGTGAACGTAGGCATTAGGCTGAACCACGTAATCTCTTGTGACCGTGTTTTTTGCGCGTTTTGTTCTCTTGGTTGCTAAATTCCTAACAGCTTGTAATTTCTCAACTCTAATCGAAGGCCTAAACACAGAAACAAAAAAGGGGACCGTCGTTGGGTCGTTTCTTTCCTACCTTCTGATTTCGTCAATCGTTTCTAAGTGAAGTTGGCCACCATTAGTATATAATGTACATCCTCTGAAGCATCATTTTTTAAACCAAAAGTTTCTCCTTTGACAGCTCACCAACTAGAAGGAGAGGAATATTGCATGTCGAAGATCTTCCAAGTTGGCCGCCGGCGAAAGGTCAACCCACCGGTTCTCCGATGAAAGGTAGACATGCATGTTGCGTAGGACCCCGAAACTGGAGGGATGGAGTTCTGGTGGCCATCTGATGGCAATTTTGGGTGCCAGTGGAGTTGGGTTTAGGATTTTAGGTGGTCAAGGCAATTTTCACTGAGAAGTCCTATTTGGTAACTCCTGACGTTTTTGGGTTCTAGAGAAGGAAGTTTAGGTTCTAGAAGTGGGTGTAGGATTTTGGGTGGTATCTGATGCGTTACTATATTTTGGGCTAAAGTGTGTTTTTCAATTTGATATGGGTTGGTGGGCCTTATTTACTATTTTATCCAAATCCAAACCATTGCTGAAGCATACATGTGTCTACTATTTTAATACAAATATCTCAAAAAAATTAATGTATAAAAACAAATCCGATCCGACCAGTCAAATTGCCGATCGGACTAATCAGACTATGACCCAGAGAACAGAGCAGTTCGCTCTCCGGATCATTTTTAAAAATCTTCTTCAAAACGTTACTAAAAAAATATATCATTTTACATTCAGTTAAAACTTTAAGTTATGCACTCCTTTCCAAGACCTTTTTTCCTATAAATTACACACCTGGGCGAGGCCACCCAGTGTACAATTTCAAAGACAGGCAAAGCAGAAAAGAAAACAATGGAAACAAAAGAAGTGAAGGAGCTCCTAGGCCAAGCTGAAGCGTGGGAGCACATGTTCGCCTTCTCAGTGTCTATGGCACTAAAATGCGCAGTGGAGCTAGGCGTACCAGACATCATCCACTCTCAAAACCGACCGCTTACCATCACCGAAATAGCCTCCTCCATCGGAACATCACCTTCCCCCGAAATCTCCTACCTCACTCGAATCATGCGACTGCTCACCCGCAAGAACATCTTCACCGTCGATCACCCATCTGACGGTGGAGAGCCACTCTACGGCCTAACCAACTCGTCCAGGTCAGTGGCCGATCGAGTGATAGGTCGGATTAATGATGCTTGACTATGAATTTATTTGACATTATTAACCTCGCTAACTAAATTTTCTGGGTACGCTATCAGGTGGTTCATGCGTGATTCCCCTTTGAGCCTGGGCCCCATGCTACTAGTCCAAACCAATCCGATTGTGTTCTCTCCCTGGCACTTGTTCGGCCAGTGCATCAAAGAAGGCGGTGGCTCCGCGTTCGAGAAGGCCAACGGGTGTGGGCTCTGGGAGGTCGCTTCCAGGGACGCCAAGTTCAACAAGAGCTTCAACGCTGGGATGGCGTGCGGAGCCGCCATCATGACACGCGGCATCCTGACAGGGTACAAGGACGGCTTTGCGTCCATTTCGGGGACCTTGATGGACGTTGGGGGCGGGATCGGAGCCTTCATGTCGGAGATCGTGAAGAACTATCCTCATATTAAGGTCGTCAACTTCGACCTGCCTCACGTCGTTGCCACGGCGCCTGAGTTCCCGGGCGTCTCCCAGATTGGAGGTAACATGTTCGAGGCCATCCCCAAAGCTGATTCAATCATCCTCAAGGTACATAGATACGAATACTATCTCATCATTTAAGTTCGTGTTTGAGTCGGTAAAAACCGCGTTTTCATAGTACCAACAAAAAATTATTGCGAAAGTGGAACAGTTTATTACTACTTGAATTATTTCGTTTCATTTAATTGATATAACCAACTATGGTTGCAAGTGGTTCATTAGCCGACCGAAGACATTACCTCGTCAATTGAATACATTTATTATATGCTCGTACCACACTTTATAACATCAAGAGAACGTACGTCTGTACAAACCATAAAGAAAGTTTAAATCAATAATATATATTGTTTAAGAAATCAATTCCATTTCAAAATTACCAATCCTCTAGTAATATTATCAAATAATAAATATAATTAAGTTAGTATTTACAAATATCTCCCTTTTTCATATTGTTAGTAAAGTTGAATTTTTCAAGATACTTACAATCGCTCATAACTTTTTTCCGTTTCAATAATTTTGAAATGATACATTTTGACCAACATAGTTGAGAAAATGGACTCATTATTTAAAAGGTTCAAACCGATCAATCAATTTCCTTCCACCCTGCCTCAGTCGGCATTGACCCATTTCACTCCAAAGAAAAAAACGTCATGGCATGTCTTTTATCGGAATAAGACAACCTAAAATTCTGTTTTTTCTGTTGCCTAGGAAATTAGGAACTGCTTTCCGTCAAATTGGAATGGCCTTGGTCTAGTTGGCCTCCTGTCCTAATCTAAATCTCCATTCCACTTTCTTTTGTTCAGAAGAGGGTGGATCAGTTGGTTCACAACAACTGCTTGCTCTCAAGTGACCTACTTACGGAAAGTTAAAACCCTAATTCGAGACTCCAATCTCAAATGTTTACTCAACTTCTTTTTTGTCTTTCGAATCAGGTCTCAAACGAACAATTTTCTTAATGATCAGGTGTCATTTTTTTTAACTTACATACTAAGGTATTCAACGATTTGAGAGCTTGTAATGACACAATCAATTATGATTAATATTAGGGAATTTTGCCAATATATGCAGTCGGTACTACACGATTGGGGTGACGAAGATTGTGTGAAGATTCTAAGAAATTGTCTTAAATCGATTGATGAGAAGACTGGTAAACTGATCATCGTGGACATAGTCCTTGAACCCGAAGGAGATGACCCTTTGGATAGCACTCGTTTGGCTGTTGATCTAGTGATGATGGCCCATTGCAAGGGAGGAATGGAAAGGACTAGGCAACAATGGAAGAAGATTATGGAGGAAGGAGGCTTTCCTAATTATAAGATCATCAAAATCCCAGCTTTGCCTTCCGTCATCGAGGCTTATCCTGCATAAACAGGGATGGTTCGATCATGTCCATTAATCGCATTGCTAAAGTCCTACGAAAATATCCTTCGTCTTTTTTTAATAACAATGTCCTAGCAAGAATTTTCTATATCTCGTCTTTGTTTAAGTGTATTTGAATAATTTGAGCACAGTTTATCTCTCGCGATGTATTGAGTCTAATATTTACTGAATGACGAGTTAATGGACGATATAATAAATTATTAAT
The DNA here is from genome assembly GCA_963995505.1 of Hypericum androsaemum. Taxonomy (NCBI): domain Eukaryota; kingdom Viridiplantae; phylum Streptophyta; class Magnoliopsida; order Malpighiales; family Hypericaceae; genus Hypericum; species Hypericum androsaemum. The sequence goes on from OZ023185.1 coordinate 15,159,092, forward strand.
ATTGCACTTACCTCTTCTACTAATTTAACCCGTTGCAGTTACGTTAATTTCTTCATCAATTCAATCAATGGTCCTTGTCACATGGTTATCACATTAATTATAAGGTTTTTTAGTATTTTGAAATTTAAGATAACATTGATTCAATGAGCATCAACCACGTCATCTCGTCTTCTCAAAAGAGACTCACAAAGGGATTGAAAATGAAGGCAGAAATCATGAAAGTGACAATTGCATAGAAAATGGTTTATATCTTAAAAAATACCGCCATTCCCCTTGACCTTTTTTTTTGAAACCGTATATAATCTTATTTATTTACACCTATGTTTTGTTTTTGGTAAATTGATTAATATTATATATACGCCAAAAAATACACCAAGTGTACAAGAGTTAGAAAACAAACCAAAGCAATACCACCTAACTAAGAGACTTCATAAAGAGGATTAACTCTTGGTGACCCAAGTTTAAAATTGAGTTCGTCCACCGAAATCATTCGTGAACCAGTAAAATGATAGTATGAATGAATTTACACCTATGTTGTTAAACGTGGGCATAGCGGCGCGGCTAAAAGCAGAACGTTGTGCCAGGCCGCGTCAGAGCGGTGCTGGCGGGTGATGCGGCCGAAATGGGTCGCGGTGCGGCTGGGAGCGACCGCTACAAACAAGCTTCTCCCTTTTCATGTCTTTACACCCTCCTGTGGTTTCTGGTTCTGGGTGATTGCACAACATGACTGATCCCAAGGTTACTAAATGGAAACATCCCCAAGTACACTACAACAGCCGTAGTCTTGCTTCCTTTTTTATTCTTTTTGTTTGATTTTCCTCTGGGAAATGTCAAATATTTGAGAGAAGCTAGCTAAAGGAGGAGTGAGGTTGAATGAGAGTTGAGAGAAAGAGAGAGACGGTGGAGAGTTAGGAATGAGAGATGTTAATGTAGGAAAGAATACGTGTATACAGTACATTCTTTTTAAAGTGATTTTCTCTACAATGATAATATTTCTAAACTGATAAAAAGTTTTTGTCCCAAATTAGGACGAGTGTTAATATTTAATAACACATCTATCGTAATAACTAACACTTTTTCAGAAAATTTTTGTTCTAAATCCCGGTCTCAATTTTCGTATAAAATACATATTTTTGAATAAATACATATATTTTTACATATTTGCGAATTCGAAAATATTGTAAGGCATTAGTTTGTGTCAAACTTGCTTATTTGATAAATTTTTATCATCATTCATCTTCCCAATCGTCTTTGAATGGTCTTTTGTGATCGTAGTCTTGTTGTAATAAAATATTTCAATCGAGCTTGTCAATTGAATAATGTTATAAGTCAAAATTTTAGGTAATTTGTATACAGACAAAGTAATTTTTTGTTATTTGCGTATTTATTATTCAAAAACTCAATTTTAATATTTTTAAATATAAAATTCTTTTATCCGATAACCTCTCTAATAAACACATAAGTGCGGAAAACTAAAATAAATTACTCAAAATTCATGAGTTATTTATAATTAAAATATAAAAATTACAAGTCTTAAGCAAAAAAATACTTGCAAATAACAATAAAATTCTAGGAAACAAACACTTTAAGTTTCTAAAACTTAAAGTAACTAAAAATAAAACTTAAATAGAAAAACCTCTTGAATTAATAATAAACGGTTTCAAATTAAAAATCAGTACAATAATTCTGTATTAAATTCGGAGTAATAAACTTATCCCCACGTAATTTGGAAGCAAATATTGTTCATCTTCCCCTGAAAATCGCACATTCAATTTCCTCTAAATACTGTTCATCTTCCTCCAAAAATCGAATATTCATGAGTTATTAGTATTAAATTATGGTTTGAACAAGCATATATATAAAATTATAAATAATATAAGAGCTGAGATTATCTTTACAACCATAATTCAAGAATTATATTCTAATGTCTCTCGCTGACGCCAACAGTCAACATATTATTATTTTATTATTAAAATGTCTATTATACTCTTAAGTTGTCTTTTCCCATCTCCTCCATCTTGAACAATTGACCCAGACATTTCCGACAACCCATCTTCAACGGCGACCAGAATATTCATGAATTGGCGTCTTCCTCGAGCCCAACAAGGATCCCAAAATTGCCGCCGATAGATTTTGTTTATCGTCTGAGCATCGGCGTCTATTCTCTAACTTGTGTTTTGTTTTGCTTCTAATCAATTTTTTTTTGTTTCTTTGCTCTTGTCTTCGTTGATATTGTGGATGGGGTTTCGTTTGCTAAGACCATCCGCATTCGTGCCCTGCCTCAACCTAGGTCACGGAATAAACAATTAATTTCTCTCTCATCCACATCAGCACAACCCAATTATCCCTTATTCTACCCACATCCGCAACCTGCCCCAACCTAGGTCACAGAATAAACAATTAATTTTTCTCTCATCCACATATTATCTACTTCATTTTTGTTTATATAAAAATTATATTAAATATACATAAATATTTATTTCGTAATTAAGATAACAAGAAATTTTTTTTGGCCAAAGTAAAAAAAATTTATTTTTCTCGAAGTGAGAATACAAAATTAGAGAAAAATAATTAAAAGTACATAGAGATGTCTTAAATTATATATTACAAATACGGAAGATGCAAATTACATAATACATAATTAATTAGAATTGGCAAATTTTTGCTAAATATGCTCAATCAAGTCACTTTTGAGAGCGCTATGAGCTTCTCTACTGCGAAGGTTTTTCCTGGCAGTCATATAGGATGATAGGCTTCCGATGCGTTCAATAGAGAACTGAAAAAGTTCTTCTTGTTCTTCATTTTAGAATTATGTTGGATCATAATAATGGAGATATGTATCTCGTTCATCCTCTACTATCATATTGTGTAATATGATATAAGCCATCATAATTTTCCCTATGAAATCCTTGTCCCAAAGAAGACATGGACGTCGAATGAATGCAAAACGAGCTTGTAGAACTCTAAATGCTCGCTCCACATCTTTTCTAGCAGCCTCTTGATGTTGAGCGAACAACTTGTGCTTTAGGGTCGACAGAGATGTAATTGACTTGACAAATGCAGTCCATGCAGGATATATCCCATCAGTAAGATAATAAGCCATATCATTTTGGCGACCGTTGACGATGTAACTCACTTTTGGTGCTCGACCTTCCAAGACATCAGTAAAAACAGGAGATCGATCCAGTACATTAATATCATTGCACGTACCTGGTGTTCCAAAGAAAGTATGCCATATCCATAAGTCATAGGATGCAACTGCCTCCAAAATGATTGTTGCTTTCCCACTCCTTCCTGCATATTGTTTAGCCCATGCAGTTGGACAATTTTTCCATTCCCAGTGCATGCAGTCAATACTGCCTATCATACCCAGAAATCTACGTTGTTCCCCGACATAGAGTAGTCTTGCGAAGTCTTGTTCGTTAGGCTTTCTCAAATACTCGGGACCAAAGCAAGAGATGACACCGTTAACGAACTTCACGAGAGCTTTCCTTGTTGTAGATTCACCCATTTTCACATATTCGTCAACGACATCAGCTGATGTCCCATAAGCTAACACTCTCATGGCTGCTGTACATTTCTATAATGCTGAAAGACTTTGTCTACCTGCAGCATCTCGTCTTTGTTGAAAATATTCATCTGAAGCACTCACCGCCTCCACATTATGAAGAAATAGTGGTCTGCGCATGCGAAACCTACGTCGGAAAGTTTCAGGTGGATACGTTGACCTCTCTACAAAATAGTCATTCATCAAGCGCTCCTCACCAACCTGGCATTTCCTATTGACAAATCGCCTTGTGGTGGAGTCATTTGCTGATTAGCAACGAGCATATCCTCGAGTATGTGATCAATTTATTGATTCTGGTGACAGACTCGTGCCTCCCATTCATCAAATTCAATGGTGAATGAATCACTAGAACTTGAACCAGAACTTGATCCAGAATTGAGAGACATTTGAAAGGATATTTGTGTATGTTTAAGTTTGATATTAATCCAAATATATAGCTACGAGACAAGTAGCATATGGGGGGACTAACATTAGATACCAAAGTTGAAGTGACATAAAATAGCTACGGGATAAATAGCATGTGGGGGGAACTGACATTGGATACCAAAGTTGAAGCGACATAAAATAGCTACAGGATAAGTAGCATGTGGGGGGGACTCACATTGGATACCAAAGTTGAAGTGACATAAAATAGCTACGGGACAAGTAGCATGTGGGGGGAACTGACCTTGGATACCAAAGTTGAAGCGACATAAAATAGCTACGGGACAAGTAGCATGTGGGGGGAACTGACCTTGGATACCAAAGTTGAAGCGACATAAAATAGCTACGGGACAAGTAGCATGTGGAGGGGGACTCACATTGGATATCAAAGTTGAAGTGACATAAAATATAAAATCAGCACACATTACATTAAATAAGTACACATTACATAAAATAAGCACACATTACATAAAATAAGAACAAATTACATGAAATAAGAACAAATTACATTACATAAGAACAAATTCACATTCCAAACAAAACAGACATTAAGTAGCGCTTCATCGCTTCATCTTCTGGGGATAAGTACTCTTTCGCAAGCAAAGTATTCAACATCACTTAATTCATCTCCATAGTCTTCATTTGAGCCTTTTTTTGTGCTCAATCTGTTTTATTTTGCTCTTTTTATTGCTCGAGCTCTATTCTCTTCTTCATTAATTCAATTTCATTATCTCGGGTGATTCTTAAAGCACGAATTTCTAAAGCAACTTCATCACCTGCCTTACCTTTTCTTTTTCTTTTTTTGGCAGCCTCTCTACCCATAGGACGAGGAATTGATGATGATCCGCTGACTGGAGTTTCTGGGTTGGAGGGGACTGAATATTCACCATCTTCAGTGGTCCTTGATCTTTTTGAGCTTCCACCACTTTCTACATGATCCTCTTCATTCTCTGGAGAGAAATTTGTTGAATCATGATCTAGTTGTAGTTACCACTCGAGATGTTTACACATAACTTCATTGAATACAGCCAAGTCACTAAACTTGTTATTATTGCTCTTCCCTGCATAAATTGTTTGTGCTTCAGTCTCAACATCGACCATGCTCATTCCGCTCTTTTTCTGACTATATGCTTCCCTGTATGCACCAATCCACTTTTGTGCACTTGCATTAAGTCGTTTGTAACGACCTTTCATAGATTCCACATTTCTTTCGTGCATTTGTTCCGGATTTTCTATTTGAGCTTGATGGTACAAAGCACTCACTCGTGCCCAGAGCGAGGCACCCTTCTGATTTTTTCCTCGCTCCCTATCTTCGCTAACGTAGATGAAAGATAAAATTAGGACAGTGTCTTCTTTAACACTCCAAATAGTTGACGACCATTTTCCAGGTTTTTTGTTGCCGGCCACATCGTGAGCCAAATTTTGTGGAATATTTGGTGGGCTACGGTGTTCATATATCAGAAGTTGGAAAAGATTTGGTGACAACTGGGAGTAAAAAAAAGATTCAGAGTTCGGATTGTCTTCGGAAGTTGGAAAAGATGAAGGATTATAAGATCCAAATGGTTGAAAATTTAGAAAATTAGGATCATTTGGATCCATAATAGAAATAATATAATAAGAAAAATTAAGAAGATAGTATATAGTAAAAAAAGAGAGAATTTGAGAATGTGTGTGAAAATATGTTAGTGTTGGACTCTATTTATAGAGATTTAAAAAATACAAATTTTTATATAAATTATAATTATTTCTTATCACAGATAATTCAAAATTTTTTTAACCACATAAATAATATCCAAAAAATTTATTTATACGAATAATATTGTACCAAGTGTAACTAACTAGATAGAAAAGTAAAAAAAAAATCAAGGGTCGAGAGCGAGGGCTAGGGGGCGAATTTCGCCCCCACTTTATTTGAGGGGACCGCCCCTTTTTGTTTTTGATTTTTTTTTATCCGACGTAGCCCGGGTCGAGGCCGTTGAAAGGCGTGAATGCGCCTGGTCTAATGGAACCATCAAGAGGTCTCGATTGCTGCGACAGGGTTTCATAAAGCCCCCTATTCCTCTCCCTCGCCGGAGGAGGAAAGCAAGGTTCTGGTCGGCCACGGTGACCCAACTAGGTTGACCGGAGATGAGCTTGGTGTCGGAGATGGTCAGGGACGGAGAGAGAAAATTAATTAGTTTTTTAATTTTTTTCTAAGGGCACAAATATCGATGAGTCAGAGAATATAATAAAATCAAATTTCAAAAATTTTTTAATATATTTTTGTAAAAAAAAGGCGAACACTGAATATTCTAAATACTAAATACCAGAGATCTCAGATTAATTTGCCGTATAATTATAACAGCAATGGTCAATATTCCAATGCGGTTCTTCTAGTAGAAAATTAGTTCACACGTGTATTTCAACTGTCAAGAACCGAAAATTCAACTAGGAATTTTAGGGGTTGATTTTGGTGACTCCACCAATAGACTTGTCGAAAGAAACGTGCATTTAATTTGTTGAACGATTCAAAATATCAATAACAGTTCATTACACCAGCTAAATCGGTCAAATTAATAATATTAAACAAGTAGGTATAATTTAAAATTTGTAACCGAAAACCAAAGCACAAGTGCACGCCTAACAGATTCTAATCAATAGTCTCAAGATTTTTTTTGAAAGGTAAAAGTTATTTTATTTCTCAGAAAATACTAAAATATTATACTAAACTGTACCGAAATATAGCTCCATAGGTACTAGATATATAGTTATCAGGACTAAACGATGATACACATTGTCTAGTACACACCAAAATTCCACAATTTATAAGCAAAAAAAATCTCCAAAACTCCTAAAAGCATGATGAACCACGACCAAACATCAAAGAGGGTCAAATCGCTTGACTCAGTCAATTTCACACGCCGATTCTTTGAATCATAGAAGAGTCGTGGAATAGTCTTCCACCAAAGAAAATCCACTTGCAAGGCGATGTTCAAAGCCTCAGTCATTTGCTCCTCAACTCGCGCATCATTACTAACCTCCGGAACCACATGACTGACAACTGAAGGCGGAACAGCTTGATCAACTAAAGACAAGGACGGAGGTTTAATCTTTACCTTACGTAATGGAATCTTCTGTAGGGCCGCCGCTTTGCTAGTGAGCTTTCTTTGTCTAGTACTTGACCGCGTCGGAATCACCAGGGGAACCTTCGGAACCGAAACAGCGGTACTTGTACAAGAGCTGGATCTAATCGGTGTTTAAATCTCTTTCTCTTTACATCAGGATTTGGAACAACAAGCAAAATTCTTTTAGGTTGACGGTAGAAGCTGCAAACCAAAGGAGAATGATGTGCCACCTCCTTCAAGACGCACAATCGTGGGATGCAGGCCCCTCTCAAGATTTATTATTTAATTAGTTGATAGTCCACCTCAAAAAACCTAAATGGTTAATTATGCTATTTAATCGTTCCCTCACAGTAGCAACAAATGTGGGAGTAGCTTGTTCGAAAAAATTAACGACTCACAGAAGCAAGTGCTAGTCTCAACGATAACAATTAACAGCACAGAATACAATAGCGACCAGAGAGAAACGTACAAAGCTAATTGGCAACGACAAATTTAGTTGACGTTATGAACTTTCCACGTTTTTCAAAATTTTCCCACTTTCTATATGAATAATTTATGCTGCAACTTTGAAAAAATCGACCCAATAATTGCAAGCGAAGAAATTGATAACCGGCTAGCCGGGTGCCGGTAATTCTTATTACCCATTTTATAGTTCTAGGTCTCCATTGGTAAGAGAGTTTCTAATGTACAAAGCACAATCATGTGAACAATATAAAATAGTAATGAACACCTTGCGAACTTTTGAAAGTTGCAGAATTCCGACACTATGTAAGAATTAAATGCGCTAATTTAGGGGGAGAGTGGAGAGTAGAAAACTCTATGTGAGCGTGAAAGTAGAAGTGTTAGTTCCGAATTAAATTGATATAATAAAAAACAAGCATTAATTTTTCATGTTCTGTGCCAACTGGGTCACTCGGAGATGTCTGACCGGACAAGCCGACTAGATTTTGAACGGTCGAACTGCTCTCCTATTTTTTTGGCAGAAATTCGAAATTGGTCCTGAGTAGCAGTTCAACCGGTCAGGCCATAGTTTTTAAACATTGATTATCATGTTCTATTTTGATGGTGGTTTTCTTAATGGTGAATATTATTTAATAAGTTTGATTCCTTCCAATGTATCAACTGGAAAAATTTTAAATCTTTAAAAAAAATAAATCCCTTCAAAATGTTACTAAAAAAGATATCATTTTACATTCAGTTAAAACTTTAATACTTTTATTATGCACTCATTTTCGTGACATTTTTTCCTATAAATTACACTTCTGGGCAACGACAACAAGTGTACACTTCCAAATAGAGGCAAAGCAGAGAAAGAAAACAATGGAAACAAAAGAAGTGAAGGAGCTCCTAGGCCAAGCTGAAGCATGGGAGCACATGTTTGGCTTCTCAGTGTCTATGGCACTAAAATGCGCAGTGGAGCTAGGCGTACCAGACATCATCCACTCTCAAAACCGACCACTTAACATCACCGAAATAGCCTCTTCCATCGGCTCACCTTCCCCTGAAATATCCTACCTCACTCGAATTATGCGACTGCTCACCCGCAAAAACATTTTCACAGTCAATCACCCATCCGACGATGGAGAGCCTATTTACGGCCTAACCAACTCGTCCAGGTCGGTGGCCGATCGAGTGATAGGTCGGATTAATGATGCTCGACTATGAATTTATTTAACATTATTAACCTTGCTAACAAAATTTTCTGGGTACGTTATCAGGTGGCTCATGCGTGATTCCCCTTGGAGCCTGGGCCCCATGCTACTATTCCAAACCAATCCGATTGTGTTCTCTCCCTGGCACTTGTTCGGCCAATGCATCAAAGAAGGCGGCGGCTCCGCGTTCGAGAAGGCCAACGGGTGCGGGATCTGGGAGGTGGCTTCGAGGGACGCCGAGTTCAACAAGTGCTTCAACGCTGCGATGGCGTGCGGGGCCCCCATCGTGACACGTGGCATCCTGACAGGGTACAAGGACGGGTTTGCGTCCATTGCCGGGACCTTGATGGACGTCGGGGGCGGGATCGGAGCCTTCATGTCGGAGATCGTGAAGAACTATCCTCATATTAAGGGCTTCAACTTTGACCTGCCTCACGTCGTTGCCACGGCGCCTGAATACCCGGGCGTCACCCAGATTGGAGGTAACATGTTCGAGGCCATCCCCAAAGCTGATTCAATCATCCTCAAGGTACATAGATACGAATACTACTATCTATTTCATCATTTAAGTTCACCTTTGAGTCGGTGAGAACCGCATTTTCATAGTACAAACACAAATTTATTGCGAAAGTGGAACAGTTTATTACTTCTTGAATTATTTCGTTTCATTTAATTGATATTACCAACTATGGTTGCAAGTGTTCCATTAGCCGACCGAAGACATAACCTCGTCAATTGAATACATATATAAGGGAAAAGTCAACGGCTTGGATCTTTTACACATAAATATGTTTGTGATTTAAAATTCATTAAAAATATCTTTTAGGTACATCATTTAAAGGCTCGGATAGATATCCATGCCTAGTCAACATTTTTGTCTCTCGCCCTAACAAAATGATGATGTTTTTAGTCCTACGAGACATGCCACGTAAGATTAAATATTTACCTGAAATTGATGACATGACAACTTTAAAAAATCAAATAATCCCCATTCCTTTATATTTTTAAAAAACCCCTTTTTATATTCCAAAATTCCCAATTGTATTTGCGACCCCTGGACTCCTTTTTTTTTCTCTCCCCTTCCCAACCCTTCCCCTTCCCCTTCCCCTTCCCGATTCTCACCTTCGCCTCCCATCTCCTCCCGATTCCTTTCGACCGTTCATAGGAGACATTAAAAAATGACTTTACATGTCCTCGTCTTCCTCTTCCATTTTGCCGGCGATTAAAAAAGAATGGCTTCAAACCTTCAGACGAGGAAAACCACTAAACTTTCCAACCTTCAAACTCAGTAATCAATTAAGCACTTGCCTTCAAACCTTCAAAGAGAAAGTACCTTATGAACGTTCGTGGACGGACCCGGAGACAACGATAGAGAGAGAGGAAGGTAGGCAGAGTACGAGGAGGATGAGGAGAACCGAACTCCGGTGGGATTATAGAAGAGTGGCCATAGGCCCCACAACCGGAAAGAGGCGCCGATTGGAGCTTGGAGGAAAATCGGGGGTCTTTAATTTTATCCCTTTTTTTTTATGCGTGAGTGGAAGAGAGTAAGTGGAATGGGAGTCTTTTTTGAGAAAAAAGAGAATGGGGGTCGAGGGGACAGGAACTTTTGAATAAAGATATAGGGATTATTAAATTTTTTTTAAGTTGACACATCATCAATTTCGGACAGAAATTTTATGTGGTGTGTTATGGAGGGGAATGGATTGAGCACGGAGTGAAGGAATCGATTCCGTACGGTTTGGAGTAAAAGGAGACCGCAGTGGCAAGCGTAGTTATGTGATAATGGCAAGCGCAGTTATGTGATAATGGCATGTGTATTTGTGACAGTGGCAAGTCCCCGTTGATGATAATGGTGCGCGTGGTTTTTTCATTTTGGTCCCCCATATTTTAGCATTTTTGCAAAAAGGTCACACTGGCATGCGCAGTTATGTGATAGTGGCATGCACAGTTATGTGATATTGGCATGCACAGTTATGTAATAATGGCATTTGTATCCGGCCTGCGTTTGTGCATAGTTTTTTTCATTTTGGTCCCCGTATTTTAGTGCATTTGCAAAAAAAGTTCCCGCGTGTCTTCATTCCGAACGGTTCGGAATCTGAGCATTCTGTGCCCAATCCAGACCCGCGAACAATAAAAATGCTGATTAAGTTCAGATATCTATCCAAACTTTTAATTGATGAGCCTAAAAAATTACAGAAATTTCTCTAATAAATTTTAAACCACAAATTTTTATGTTAATCTACGTAGACTTTTTCCTATATTAAATGCTCGTACCACGCTTTATAATATCAAGAGGATGTAGATGTGTACGAACCATAAAGAAAGTGTAAATCAATAATATATATATATATATATATATATATATACAAAATTACCAAACCTCTAGTAATATTATCAAATAATAAATATCTCCATTTTTCAAAATTACAAATATCTCCATTTTTCATATTATTAGTTAAGTTGAATTTTTCAAGATACTTTCAGTCGCATCACAACTCTTCTCCGTTTCATTAAATTTGTGAAACGATACATTTTGACCAACATAGTTGAGAAAATGGACTCCCCATCGATCTATTTCCTTCCAACCTGCCTCAGCCGGCATTGACCCATTTCACTCCGAAGAAAAAAACGTCATGGCATGTCTTGTATCGGAAAAACACAACCTAAAATTGTGTTTTTTCTGTTGCCTGCTTTCCGTGAAATTGGAATGGCCTTGGTCTAGTTGGCCTCCTGTCCTAATCTAAATCTCCATTCCCCATTCTTTTTTTCCGGAAGATGGTGGATCAGTTGGTTCACAACAACTGCTTACTCTCAAGTGACCCACTTACCCAAAAGTTAAAAACCCTAAATTCGAGACTCCAATCACAAATTTTCACTCAACTTCTTTTTGTCACTCCAATCAGGTCTCAAAGGCACAATTTTCTTAATGATTAGGCGACATTTTGTTTAACTTACAGATTACGGTATTCAACGATTTGAGAGCTTATAATGACATACTCATTCATGATTAATACTAGCCAATTTTGCTAAAATACTTTTATGCAGTCGGTACTACACGATTGGGGTGACAATGATTGTGTGAAGATTCTAAGAAACTGTCGTAAATCGATTGATGAGAAGACCGGTAAACTGATCATCGTGGACATAGTCCTTGAACCCGAAGGAGACGACCCTTTGGATAGCACTCGTTTGGCTGTTGATCTAGTGATGATGGCCCATTGCAACGGAGGAATGGAAAGGACTAGGCAACAATGGAAGAAGATTTTGGAGGAAGGAGGCTTTCCTAATTATAAGATCACTAAAATCCCAGCTGTGCCTTCCGTCATCGAGGCTTATCCTGCATAAACAAGGACGGTTCGATCATGTTCATTAATCGCGTTGCCGAAGTTCTATCAAATCATGCTTCGTCTTTTTTTTAATATTACTATGTCCTAGTAAGAATCTTCGGTATCTTGTTTTTGTTTAAGCGCATTTGAATAATTTGAGCAGGGTTTATCTCTTGCGATGTACTGAGTCTAATATTTAGTCAATGATGAGTTAATGGATGATTTAATAAATTAGTAATATTGCACTTACCTCTTCTACTAATTTAACCCTTTGCAGTTACGTTAATTTCTTCTATCAATTCAATCAATAATCCTTGTCACATGGTTATCACATTAATTATAATGTTTTTATTTTTGAAATTTAAGATAACAGTGATTCAGTGAACGTCAACCACATCATCTATGAACATATTATAATAATGATGGTCTGAGGGTCACAAACATTAATCTTTCCATATTAGTGTATGTTATCTATTTCTCTTTTAATGTTTGATACGAGTGTTAAATATTCATTTTTTTTCTATGCTCTAACAAATTGGTATCTCAAAGGAGTGTACAAAGGGGGTTTGGATTGAGTGTTTATGTTGTCCCTACAGAGGGGATTTCATTTGAATCATCAGATTTTATTAAAAATCGTGTCTACAGATCTGACAGTCATCAAAAATCGTGTTTGTACATCCATTTCAGTGGAAATAAGTCTTGTCCCCACTGAATCCAACCTCAACAAAGGATTGTTTTGAAGGGCCGTTTGAATTTGTTGGAAAAAAATAGATCTGAGTTGTCCTCTGCAGTTTGAAATTTCAGAAAATTGGGATTCGTATTTTACACCCTTGGATCAGCCTCTGACCTCCCCCCACTTCATGGCCGCTGTCACTTTCGCTTACGGTGTTCTCGAGTCGAGAAAGAGAGAAATTGATAAGAAAATTGGATTCATTTAAGAAAATTTTACTTCCTAAAATAAAATTTTAATAATACTCGTTCTAAATATCAGAGCTAATACTAAAAAGAAAAATAACGCATTGAGAATTTTCTCAGTATAGAGAATAGTAATCTTGCACCATATGGTATATATTCCAAATGGAAGAAGCCATGAAAATAAACCATACTAGGCTAGTATTACTAGCTAAACAACAATATATGGCTCAAAACAGAGTTGTTGTATAACAGTCAATACAATGGACAAGTAGACATCGACAAGGAGGACTCCAAAGTGCAACTTGGTCAATATCCGACATTCAAGAACATGTGCTCGGAATCTGAGAAGGTATTTCACCATTTAGGTGATAGAATTTAACTTGCTAGAACATAAATGTCAGTGGGACCGAATAATGTACCAGATGAAAGAAACAGATGAAGCGGTTGGGAAGACTGCCAGGGCATTGGATGTCATGAACTTAATCAGTGTTGAGGTTGTTAATGCCATGAAGACCCTACATGGAAAAAGGATTGATGGTAAGGAGCTTGAGGAAACAGAACTTATTGCACAGACAATGAAGATCCCTACCGGCAAGTACCTGGAGGATAATATCCAAGACAAGTGTGAAGTGACAAGCCCAGTGATGTGAAGCTACAAGACTCACAGCAAGTGCAAGTACCAATTGGGCCGATGACACGAGCAAAAGCCAAAACGTTTCAAGCAGAACTTAATGGATTAATGCAAAAAGTCTGGGCTCAAGCCAGTGCGTACAAGTGCAAGGACGTGCATGAGGCCCATGCAAAGCCCATGCACGTGATAGAGGCTATTTTGGAAGCTTGACATGCACGTAAACTTCTGGATGCATGCACACATGGAGAATCAAGAAGAATCAGCCTATTTACCGTGCATCTACTTGTTTAGGACGTGCAGCTATTAGTTATTCTATTAGAGATTATTTGCTTAGATTATTTCTTATTTAGTTGAATAATTCGGCCAGAATATCCTTAGATTAGGAAAGAGAGTTTTGGTCAGCCTTTGAACTCCTTTTTAGGAGTTAGCTTATTTAGGAATACTTTGGTACTTTGGAGCCTATATAAGGAGGTCTCCTAGCAATAAAAGGGGACGAACTTTTGAGATTGATAATTTTTTGTGAGTTAAGATACTCCTTGTGTGTTCTTGCTAATTGCTGGATTGCTTAGCTTGAGCAAAACTTTTCACTTATCAAACGATTCTTTCATCATCGTTTGTGGCGTGATTCAACTTGGACCATGGGTTCACGAAATTCCATTGCTTGGGTTGCAGTTCTTCCAAACCAAGGTTCTGGCAAGGCTCGAGTTCGTGGGTTGCGCTCTGTTCCATCCAAAGTAGCACGGTCCGTTGTGAACCTCCTGCCGAGGTCCATATCATTTGGTATCAGAGCCACGGCTTGCTACTATCTATCTTTACCTTTCCTTTTGTTAGTCTAGTATCCAACTCATTTTTTTTTTCATAAGTAGTTTGTGTTTCGTAGCAATCAGATTTGTGACTTAGTTATTCTAGGTTGTGTATTCTGATAAATAAAAAAAAGAAACAGAAAACAAAAGAAGAAGCAAGACTAAACAGGAAATTGCAAGACTAAAGCGGAACAAGGCGAATTAGGAAGCTTGCGATTAAAGAGAAAATGCAAGAGAAACAAAAGAGGAAGCAAGAAGCAAAACAGATAGGCGGACAGAAAATAAGAGGAAGTCAGTCCGAATTAATCTGCGTGCAGCGCAAGAAAATAAGGAACTACCTTTGATAGTGATCCGTGTAGTTCAAGCAAAGCCTTGTTAGCTTAGTAAGAACGTACAAGAGTATCACAAGAGGAAAAAGGCAAGAGTTTGTGAGTGCATTAGAGAGAAAAGCCAAATAATTGAGTGCAAACACGAGTGAACTTGAGTGCAACTTACATTGAGAGTAAACACGTAAGGGAGTGAACTTGTGAGGCCATCAATTTTTTTACTAACGAAATTTTCTTGCAGCAAGATGTCTTACGAAGATCAAAGAGAAAAAGAGGGTACGTTGGCTGATGTTGGTCTTAAGGTATTTGTGGAGGCCATGACAGGAAAATTCCAACAAATGATGCGAGCGGAGATGGAGCCGTTGCAACAACGCATAGATGCAATGGAGGACACTCGCAACAGCCAACAACCAAGAAGAGAAGTCCAAGCACAACAAAGGTTTGCACCTTTGGGAGGCACAAGTGGAGGAGAATTCCGTGCACAAAGAAGGAGAGCACCTTTGGGAAGCACAAGTGAAGAAGATTCCGACCCTTTTCAGGAGGAGGACGTAGGCTCTACAAGGAATCTTAGGCGAGCAAGGACTGACCGCCCACCTAGAGAGGCAAGGCGAAGAGGAGATGACAACTTGGGAAGTATTAAGCTGAAGATACCTTCCTTTGTAGGTCGTTCTGACCCGGAAGCATACCTAGAGTAGGAGAAGAAGATTGAGTTCGTGTTTGATTGCCACAATCGTTCCGAAACAAAGAAGGTAAAGCTAGCTGTGACTGAGTTCACTGATTATGCTATAACGTGGTGGGATCAACTTGTCACAAGCAGGAGGCGTACTGGAGAGCGTCCTATAGCTACATGGGAGAAGATGAAAATGGTGATGAGGAAACGTTTTGTTCCAAGTCATTACTACCGAGAGCTATACAAGAAGTTACAAGGAATGAGACAAGGAAGTCTGAGCGTGGAAGAATATTACAAACAGATGGAGATGGCCATGATAAGAGCTGACGTGGAGGAAGATAGAGAAGCTACCATGGCAAGGTTCTTGAATGGACTCAATCCTGAGATCCATGACAAAGTAGAGTTGCAACACTATGTAGAGTTGGAGGACATGGTGCATATGGCCACGAAAATTGAGAAGCAACTGAAGAGAGGAGGAGGAGGGACAAGAGCTACATCAAGTGCTAATTGGAAGCCAAACTATTCAAAGAAATTTGACAAACCACAGGCAACCAAGATAGAGCACAAGACTGAGAGTTCCAATGCCAATTCTCAAAAGAAGGTGGAAGCCACTCCCACACGAAACCGTGATATCAAGTGCTTCAAGTGTCAAGGAAGGGGGCACATCTCAAGTCAATGCCCTAACAAATATATTATGGTGATTAGAGAGAGTGGGGAGGTCGTAACAGAAGGAGAAGATTCAGATCATGATAACATGGCTTCATTGGAAGACGTATCCGAAGAGGAAATTCAAGTTCCTGAAGGACTCACTCTAGTGGCAAGAAGAGCCTTGAACTTGCAAGCAAGAGAAGAAGATGACAAAGCACAAAGGGAGAATATCTTCCATATAAGGTGTTATGTCAAGGACAAGGTGTGTAGTGTCCTCATTGATGGAGGCAGCTGTGCTAACGTGGCAAGCACTACTATGGTTGAGAAGTTAGGGTTACTCACGAAGAAACACCCTAAACCTTACAAGCTGCAATGGCTGAATGATAGTGGAGAAGTACGAGTGGAGAAGCAAGTGCTAGTGACATTCCGCATTGGCAAGTACGAAGATGAAGTGTTGTGCGATGTTGTGCCAATGCAAGCTAGTCATCTACTGTTGGGGAGGCTGTGGCAGTTTGATAGAAGAGTAACTCACGACGGACACACCAACAAGTACTCATTCACACTCAATATAGGCGTGTGTTCACTTTGGCACCCTTAGCGCCATCACAAGTTTGTGAAGATCAGATGAAGTTACAAAAAGAAAGTGATGAGAGAAAAAAAGTGAGCAAAAGAAACGAATTGAGAGGAGAGAAGAAGCCAAAAAACAGAAAGGAAAAACGGCCAAAAGAGAGGATACAATGGAGCGAGCAAAAGAAGCCGGAAAAACAGAATTGAAATCGGCCATTGAGAAAAAATCCGAGGGATGAAAAAAGAACTACTATGTGGGAGCAAGTGAAATCAAGCAAGCTTGTTTTAAAAAAAAGTCTATGATCTTACTTCGGTGTAGGGAGACACTTTTGATCACTAACGAACTTGAACCACACTTGCCTAGTATGGTTGTTTCTCTCTTGCAGGACTACAAGGATGTCTTTCCCGAAGAGCTACCAGCTGGATTACCACCTATACGAGGGATTGAGCATCAAATTGACTTTGTTCCAAGAGCTACCATACCTAACCGCCCCGCATATAGAAGTAATCCTGAGGAAACAAAGGAACTTGAGAGGCAAGTCAATGAGCTTTTGGAAAAAGGGTACGTGAGAGAAAGCATGAGCCCATGTGCTGTTTCAGTCCTACTTGTGCCTAAGAAGGATGGATCATGGAGGATGTGTGTTGATTGCCGAGTTGTCAACAACATCACGGTAAAATATCATCACCCTATTCCTCGCTTAGATGACATGTTAGATGAGTTGCATGGATCTTGCATGTTTTCTAAGATTGACTTAAAAAGTGGTTATCATCATATTAGGATGAAAGAAGGAGATGAGTGAAAGACTGCTTTTAAAATAAAATATGGGTTGTATGAGTGGATGGTCATGCCGTTCGGGTTATTTAATGTACCTAGTACATTCATGCGCCTTATGAATCATGTCTTACGTCCATTCATTGGCAAATTTGTCATTGTGTACTTTGATGATATACTCATTTATAGTACGAGTTTAGAGGATCATGTAGAGCATTTGAAATCTGTCCTAGATGCACTTAGAGAGGATCAATTGTTTGCCAACTTGAAGAAGTGCACCTTTTGCACAGATAAACTTGTATTCTTGGGTTTTGTTGTTAGTGCTCACGGGATACAGGTTGATGAGGAGAAGATCCGAGCCATCCGGGACTGGCCAAGTCCTACAAGTGTTGCTAACGTTCGAAGTTTTCATGGCTTAGCTAGCTTTTACAGGAGGTTCGTGAAAGACTTTAGTAGCCTAGCCGCGCCCCTCACTGAAGTCATCAAGAAGAACGTTGGATTTAGTTGGGGAGAAGCTCAAGAGAACTCATTCCAACTCATCAAAGAGAAGTTGACTAATGCTCCTTTGTTGGCTTTGCCTAACTTTGCTAAAACCTTTGAAGTTGAATGTGATGCCTCAAGTATAGGGATTGGAGCTGTCCTCATGCAAGAAGGGAAACCAATTGCCTACTTTAGTGAGAAACTAAGTGGAGCAACCTTGAACTATCCAACTTATGACAAAGAGTTGTATGCGCTAGTTCGAACATTGGAAACATGGCAGCATTACTTGTGGCCCAAGGAATTCGTGATCCACACTGATCATGAATCACTCAAGCACTTAAAGGGGCAACACAAGTTGAATAGGAGGCATGCACGATGGGTGGAGTTCATTGAGACATTTCCTTATGTCATTCGCTACAAGCAAGGTAAGGAAAATGTAGTAGCTGATGCCCTATCGCGAAGGTATGCTTTGATCTCAAATCTTGATGCGAAGTTAATTGGTTTTGAACACCTTAAAGAGTTGTATGCTGATGATACTGATTTTGGTGATCTGTTCCGAGCTATGGAGAAGAGTGCAAGTGGTAAATTTTTTCAGAATGAAGGTTACCTATTTCGTGAGAACAAACTTTGTGTGCCTAATTGTTCTATGCGAGAGTTGCTAATTCAGGAGGCACATGGAGGCGGATTGATGGGGTACTTTGGAATCGCAAAGACTTTGGCAATGCTACAAGATCACTTCTATTGGCCACACATGAAGCGCGATGTTGAAAGAGTTTGTGGGCGTTGCATCACATGCAAGCAAGCCAAGTCAAAGGTAAAACCCCACGGTTTGTATACCCCACTACCTATACCTAGTGAGCCTTGGATTGATATCTCTATGGATTTTGTGTTAGGACTGCCTAGGACTAAACGTGGAAGGGATTCAATCTTTGTGGTAGTGGATAGGTTTTCTAAGATGGCACATTTTATTCCATGTCATAAGACTGATGATGCTTCAAACATTGCTGATTTGTTCTTTAGAGAAGTTGTTAGGTTGCATGGTATGCCTAGAACTATTATTTCTGATAGAGATGCTAAGTTCTTGAGTTACTTTTGGAAGACCTTGTGGAGTAAGTTAGGTACCAAGTTGTTATTTTCTACTACTTGTCATCCACAAACTGATGGTCAAACTAAAGTTGTAAATAGGACTTTGTCTACTTTATTGAGAGCACTTATCAAGCATAACATTAAGACTTGGGAAGAATGTTTGCCACATGTTGAATTTGCTTATAATCGTTCAGTTCATTCTGCTACTCAATTCTCACCATTTGAGCTTGTTTATGGATTTAATTCTTTGACTCCATTGGATTTATCACCTTTGCCTTCGAGTGAGCATGTTAACTTAGATGGCAAGAGGAAGGCTGAATTTGTCAAGCAACTGCATGAGAGGGCGTGAATGAACATAGAGAAACGAACGGAGCACTATGCGAGACAAGCAAACAAAGGACGGCACAAGGTTGTCTTTGAGCCTGGTGATTGGGTCTGGTTGCACATGAGAAAGGAACGATTTCCCGCGCAACGACGTTCAAAGTTGCTACCACGGGGCGATGGTCCATTTCAAGTGCTTGAACGCATCAATGACAATGCCTACAAGCTTGACCTGCCAGGTGAGTATAATGTTAGTGCTTCTTTTAATGTTACTGATTTGAGTCCGTTTGATGTAGGTGACGATTTGAGGACAAATCTTTTTCAAGCGGAGGGGAATGATGTGAAGCTACAAGACTCACAGCAAGTGCAAGTACCAATTGGGCCGATGACACGAGCAAAAGCCAAAATATTTCAAGCAGAACTTAATGGATTAATGCAAGAAGTCTAGGCTCAAGCCAGTGCGTACAAGTGCAAGGACGTGCATGAGGCCCATGCAAAGCCCATGCACGTGATAGAGGCTATTTTGGAAGCTTGACATGCACGTAAACTTCTGGATGCATGCACATATGGAGAATCAAGAAGAATCAGCCTATTTAGTCCGTGCATCTACCTGTTTAGGACGTGCAGCTATTAGTTATTCTATTAGATATTATTTGCTTAGATTATTTCTTATTTAGTTGAATAATTCGGCCAGAATATCCTTAGATTAGGAAAGAGAGTTTTGGCCAGCCTTTGAACTCCTTTTTAGGAGTTAGCTTGTTTAGGAATACTTTGGTACTTTGGAGCCTATATAAGGAGGTCTCCTAGCAATAAAAGGGGACGAACTTTTGAGATTGATAATTTTTTGTGAGTTAAGATACTCCTTGTGTGTACTTGCTAATTGCTGGATTGCTTAGCTTGAGCGAAACTTTTCACTTATCAAACGATTCTTCCATCATCGTTTGTGGCGTGATTCGACTTGGACCATAGGTTCACAAAATTCCATTGCTTGGGTTGCAATTCTTCCAAACCAAGGTTCTGGCAAGGCTCGAGTTCGTGGGTTGCGCTCTGTTCCATCCAAAGTAGCACGGTCCGTTGTGAACCTCCTGCCGAGGTCCATATCACCCAGTCATGAGTTTTTCGGCTTCTATGGAAATTCATGCGAAGGGAAAGGGCCATGGTGAACAATATGGAAGCCTAAGTGATAAACAATTCAGCTGCAACGACAAGCTTTTACTCAAAATACAACAAAGAACAGTGCAGAACGAAGATGTTCAACAATTCAGTTTCATGTTCTTGGAGCATCATCAATTCACTACCACGAAAAGGAACAACATTGATTCCTTACCTTTTTCATGGAGGTTGGATGCCACAACTTGCTTGTTTGATATTTTATGCTTGGTGAGTGTTAGAATTTGTCTCAAATTCGAGTCAAGTTAGAATTCCTATTCATATCGAATAAATTTGAAGTTATATATATATATATATATATATATATATATATATATATATATATATATCGACTTATGCCTAGGTCTTATGTGTGCATAGTTGTCAATGCGGGTGACGCAGCGCGGCACGGCCAACCCCAAATATGATGTGGCGCAGTAACGCAGCATGGAACAGGAATATTTAGTTTGATGCGGATACTAATACTGTTATTCATAATTAGAAATAAATATTTATAAATATTCATAATTAAAAATAAACATTTACAAATATTCATAATTAGAAACAAAAGTCAATGCAACAAATCTAAACATACATGCAAATGCCAATAAATTCAAGGAAATAAACACTCTAGAGAGAACCCTTACAGAGGCCTTGTAACCAGATTGACTCGCATATGTGGACGACTCTCATTTCCTCGTGGTTTTCACTCCGTCTTGGAATTTTCACGTAAGTCTGTTTTGTGTTTCTCGTTTTCATCTTATTTCTCAACAGTGAATTAGCATGTTTCTCAAATGAGTGAAACCTCGAGAGGATTTGTCATTGATGAAGAACCAGAGTCCATCTGGGCTTGTTGCAATGTTCAGCACCACATGCAAACACAACAACTCAGCCCACATGTTATGGGTCACTACTACATGTTATGGATCACTGCTGCATAATTGACCAAGGGCAGGAGAGGGTACATACCCTTGCGAACGCCGGGTTTGTTGAGGATGCACACCGCCTTCAGAAGCGAAGTTATCCAAGTTGAGCAATGAGCCAGACCAGGTGTCGACCTTAGTCTTGGCACAAGGAGTCGATTCATGTTCCCTCGACATCGGATGGAAATTTTGTCGAGAACGAAAGGACTTCTGCTCTTCTATTTCCTTGAGGACAAAGAAATTAAGCGGGATAGAATGTAATGTGGGTAATCTTGTGGGCGGATGAATCGAAGGCGTATGGACTGAAGTGTTCGACGAATTGCCCGAGAGGAGACGCTGTGGTGTTTTGGGTATTCTTGTGTAATTTATGTTGTGGGCCATGGCCCAGGTGTCATGTGATTTTATTTTGTGTATGGCCTTGGGCCTTAAATTATTGTGTTAGTTATCTGCCCTGGGTAGTTTCTAAGTTAGTTTTTGTTTATAAAAGGGTGGGAACAACAACGTGAAAAACTTATCTAATGGAATAGAAATGGATTAACCAAATTGGTTAATTGGGTTTCTCTCCCTCCCACTTTCTCTCCCTCAATTTATCTCTCGAAAAACTTGGCAATTGGCCTCGAGTCCCTTTCAACCCCAAAGATTCTTGGCTTATTGTTCGTGTTGTAACACCGTAGTTAATCTACCTGTTACAGGGACCACCTAAAGTTAAAACCTTTATGTTCGATGACTAACTAATTCAATTGAATTCCAATAGACAGACATGAAACTGGGAGAATTGGATGAGGAGAAAAGGGAGTAAGAAGCAAGATTTTCAAATACGACCCGGAGAGCGACCCGCTCTTACCTCAGGGTCAGATTTCAACCGGTCCAACGGGTTGGACCATCGGCAAGACCGGTATTTTTTATATATATTAAAATATATTTTTATTAATATTTTAATTACCCCTATCCCACAACCCCAATTTTTTCTTTCTTTTTTGACCCACCATAACCTTAAAATCTTAAGAAAAAATGTAAATATTCGACCAAACATAATTTTTCTCTTGTTATTACGGTTTGGTCAATTTTTTTGGGTCAAAATATCTGACCAATCCTAATTTTTTGATCAAAATATCTGACAAATTCTGATTTTTTGGTTCAACCTTACGAATCGAAAAAAATGGAGTCAAAATTTTGGTCAAACCATTCAGTCCGATATTTTTTGGGCGGTTGGTAAAGTTGGCAGTTTTATGGCCATACCCGATACGTTCTTCTGATCAAATTGCAGTCCGACCAGTCTGACCACTTATTTAATAACCTTGGTAAGAAGAAGAAGCGTACCTTGGAAAGGTCCCACCTAAAGTTTGTGCCTTTTATCTCTTAGAAGAAGGAAAGCTAGGAAGGAAAGATTGGAAAAGGAAATTACCGAGAGAGTGTAGGGGGCGGCGAGAAGGAGTGTGGGGCTGAGGAGGAAAGGTGTTGGGAGGGTAACGGATGTCGAAGAAATCAAAGAGATATAACTATAGAGTAGTCGGAGATGATGACCGGAGCTAGTGTTTGCAAGAAAAATGACTTGGGAAAATGATCAGAGGTTTTGGTTTACCGAAAAAATGGTATAACATATATTTAAAATAAAAAATAAAAAAATTAATTAATAATATTAGCGAGGGACCCGAGAGTATAATAAAATTAAACTTTTATTTTGATAAATAAAACTATATTACTCCTGAATAACTCCAAAGTAACTTACAACCACATAAGTACAACTCAAAAGGAGCTAATAAATATCTATTAAAATAGTACCTACAAGATAAATACCATCTAGCTCACAAGAATACTTGATAACCAAGCCAAAAACTTCCTAGAAAATGCACTGCAAGGATCGAAATATCCAAAGGAGGCAATCACCACCAAAACCAACAGAAAGTTACAGTGAAACCAAGCAGGCATCAACAGAAATACATCAAGGAGGGTCAAAAATTCAAGCAAAAGATGGACCGCAAGCCACAAGTTTGATCGCGTGGAGGATACGCGAAGAGTCTTCCTCCCATGAGAAACCCGCGGCGATTGCAAGGTGCCACACCTCGGTAGTAAGCTCCGACCGAAGGACATCATCAAGCAACTCAAAATCCTCCATAACCGAGGAAAGGCTCAGCTCCAGCACCAGCCGCTTCGGAGACTTATCCTTCAAAATCTGGTTCGAGGCATCTAACAAAGCAGTAGCCTTGAACGAAGGCTTCCTAACTCGACTACTAGAGCGGATCAGAGTCGACAGAGTCAATCGACTCACTTTAAACTTCTTGGCCACCCTAACAGCAGCGACAGGTTCTGACGGAGAGGCAAACGAAGAAGCAGGACGATGCGACGCTGCTGCACAATCTGACACTTCAACAGAAGCAAGAAACTTCTCCAACCAAAACGGATCTTCAATGACAGTAGCTTCGACAGGGGCATCATCAACAACACCACCCATCCTCTCGGAAATAGGAAACTGTCCACCAGCAGCAGGAGGCTGCAAAACGGGCTCCATAAGCAAAGCAGCTGGGAGAAGCGGGTCGGCCACCTGCTGACCAACTCCAAAATAATCCTGTTGCGAACAAGAAACCAACTGCTGCTACAACCAACAACAGGCGACAGCTCATCCACAAGTTGTGTGACAAAAGGAACAAGCCCAGAGACGACGACATCAACCACTTGCGAGAGAGGCACCAACGGGGAGGGGACATCAACCGCAGCCTTAAAGCATCCAGCATTCTCCCAACTCGTCACCCAGGACGAGTCCTCCACGAGGCCAGCAGGAAATTCCTCGATCTTGATATCAAAGACCTCCAAACCAACTTTCAACCTAAGATTTCGAGAAATCATGCCCACCCCTTCACTTGCACGAGAAGAGGGACCAGAATCCCAACAACCGGAACCACCCGTAGCCAACCTCCCCCGGGAAGGGCCGAACGGAGGGGCAGATGGATGGAGGGAGGGAGACTAGCGGAGAAGGAACACCCAAATCTGCAACCCTCCGAAACATTTTAATCTATTTCGAAAATACAAAGCGAATATATCAAATCTCAACGTTCTGAGTATAATTTATTGAGATCTGAGGGCGAATATATCGTATCAAAGTTTAAATGTGTATTTTGGATTATTAGAGTGGAGTTTATCAAAGATAAAAAGTGTACTTTCTCTTTACTATGTTGTTTGCAAGTCGTCGATTATCTGACATGAGATTACGAATGAAAAATATTGTCTTCAATTGAATGCATATTAAATGCTTGTATCAAGCTTTATCATATTAAAGAGGACGTTATATATGTACATAAATAAAGTTTCTAACAACAATATATTCTTTAAAAGATAAATTATATTTGAAATTACGGGACCTCTATTAATACTATCAAATTATAAAAATAAATTGAGCTAGTATTTACAAATATTTCCTTTTCATATTGTTAATTAACTTTACTTTTTTTTTTCAAGATACTTAGCATAAAATTTGAGAAAATTTATTTTTTGATCTATGTAGTTTAAAAAATGGACTCATTACTTAAAGATGTAAATCAACTTTTTAGCTTGTAAAAGACTAATTGCGGTTTGAATGACCCAAATGTTCTCTTTCATAAGAACCGGTCGATCATTTCTATCCACCCTGCCTCAGCTGGCATTGGCCCATTTCACCCACAGCCTAGCCTAGCCCAACGTGTGATTTTGAAGATTTCGTGATAAGTATTATCAATATTTTTAAAATCGATTCAGAGAGCGACCCGCTCCACTCTCCTGGCGGAGGTTCGACTGGTCCGATCGGCAACCAGAATATTTCTTGTACTACAACACATATTGGACTCGTGTGTGATCTGTCCAAGTAAAAAAAACTTTAAATTTTCTCTTCTCCTCCAAGTAATAAGAGTTTTTGTTCAATATGGTGTTACTGTAGATGTATAATACCCAAAATGGTGTTACTGTTCGAAAAATTTCCAAAATGGTATTTCTTTTTTAGGTCGAAAAAAAATTCGACTTGAGGACCTTAGATCGAAAAAGGGAATAAAAGTAGTAGTGGCCAAAATCGAAAAAAAATTTCGACCTGGGATCAAAATCGAAAAAACATTTCGACCTGGGACCCAAATCAAAATTTGTTTCAACCAGGGACCAAAATCGAATTTTTTATTCGATCTGGGACCCAGGTCGAAATTTTTTTTCGACCTGGTACCAGGCCGAAAACAAGCGTTCGACCACGGAAGTCAAAACCTTTTTTCGATTTGATCCCAGGTCGGAAAAAAAATTCGATCTAAGGTTCCCAGGTCGAATTTTTTTTTTCAACCTGAAAAAGGAACACCATTTTGAGAATTTTTCGAACAGTAACACCATTTTGAGTATTATACATCTATAGTAATACTATATTGGGCAAAAACCCAAGTAATAAACACCCCTTCTCTCTCTCCACGCCTCATCCTTCCCAACCACTCACGTTTTTCAATCTCACAAGTCTCAATATCACTTTTACTTTACTTTTACTCCTCTTCCCTTCTCAATTAATATTTATAACGATACTCTCTCTCCATCTCTCACACTTCTCGACACTCAAAATCTTTCACATTTTCCCAACTTCTCTCTGGTTTCTTTTATTTCATCTTCTTCCTTAGTCTTTTTTCATATTCTCCCTTGTCCTTTTTTCAAGGACTCATCACCCATTAACTTCTCCAAGAACCAAAAGGAACGAAACCATGCCGTATAAAAAATAGTACCTTCGAAATTCGAAAATTAGCAGCACTCTTTCCCTATGACAAGGAGATAGCGAGTTTGGGGACTGAGGAGGTCGTCTATACGGAGAAGAGCATATTTTTATTTTTTACACTATTAATTGGAGAATATGGGTGTCCATTCAAGTTTTAGGGTTCTTGTAGAGAAACAACAGTGGGAGCAAGTGAAATGTTGTTGCTTTAGGTAAAAAATATGTCAAAAAAATCAGTGTTTATTCTCTTTATTTTTTTCAATTCGGGCTGAAACGGCCAGTTTCGGGTCAACCGGCTGTGCGAACCGTACAGTTCGACCAGAATTTGAGCGGTTTAACAGCTCTCCAGGTTTCAAGGGAAAAATGAGCCGGGATTTTTTTCGGGTGGCGGTCGGACCGGTCGAACCATTGGTCTGTCTGCGGATTTTAAAACATTGAGTATTATGAGAATTTTTTTATTCGATTTTGAATATCAAATTTTTTGCTATAAAATCTAATGGGCCAATTCAAAAGGTTTGCTTTTGAATCATGCCGGTTAAAATTACCACATTATTTATTTCAAACAAATTATATTTATGAATAAAAATTTAAGAATTCATTATCTTAATAATTTTAGATAATATTTTGAGATTTTAACAATGTTGTAAGTAGTCTAAATTAATCCATCGAATTAATCCAGAAATTGAACCTAATATTATATTTTCTCTCCGGTTACGTAGGAAATTAGGAGTTGCCTCCCGTGAAACTGGAATGGACTCGGTCTCGTGGGACTCCTGTCCTAATCCACCGGAAGATCCGTCTCGGTCTCGGCTTCATTACGGAACATGGTAAGTCTACATTTGCAAGCTAAACCAATCACTTTGGTTTACAAAAGCTGACCAAGCACTTTCTAAGTCTTCCCTTAATTACTTGCAATTTTTATGAATAATAGCACTTTACATATAAAAAATATCCTTGATAATTATGTGAGAGGTGTATAATCAACTAATATAACCTATGTAGTTTTCTATAATTTGACAACTTATAGTAACACATGATTAATATTTCTTTTCTTATGTGAGAGCTGAGATTTAGCCTAGCGGTATATGAGTAGTATAATTTGACGGAAGTTCAAAATTCAAATCCTAATATCGTGTAATTCTGGGTTTAAATTACTCTTTTTTTTAAAGCTCACACACGAATTTTAGACCAAGCTCTTCTATAACTTTGTTGTTGAAAGTAATGGTGATCCCATTGATAACAAGTTAGAACAAACAATTTAATTCGGGTAGTTGCTAAACCACACCACATATGAAGTTATTTTTTTCCATAATTTAAATTATGGTCTCTATTCCGGATCTCAACTTCCATACGTGCTTTAAATTACTTACATATGATATAATATTATTTTGAGTGGCGTATATGGTATTACCAATTACTGAAAATAGTTTTGGATTTTATGTTTGGTTAACAGGATCACGTACTATACATTAATGCTGAATTTCACATCAGATGTTCTAATATATACGTGGTTTATCAGTTTGGCAGGGTTCAAATTTAGTGGGGACGTGGATAATCTCTACTGAAAGGGATTAAAGGGGATGAATGGGTAATCTAGGTATTAAGAAAATAATCAGGGGCAATATCGGACAAATACAATAAAGATATAATACAATTCAGGAAATAATTAAATAGGAAAATATTTCTAACTAATTGTCCTAAAATCACGTTGGGGCTCAAATACTGACGTGAGAACCAAAAAAATGCATATAGCAGCATTCTGTGGAACCCTACTAACAAAAAAAAATCTAATCACATTGGAACCCTAATCCAAAATCATTCGGCCTTCTTTCCAACCATTCTTATGGCTAAAGTGAATGTAAATCAACAAAACGGAGACGAATTTTTGGATGACGAATCAAATAGCAGCCGACTAATTGAAGGTAAATATTTATTATTTCGATTTTTCCATACAAAAGTTTCAGTTTTAATTTATTTTCTTGATAGAATCCAAGTTACAGATTTTGAAAGATGTTTGTGTCACATCAATTTGATTATATTTTCCATCGGTATCGATTTTGCAGTAACACCAACAATGAACACATCCGCAGATACTCAGTATTACGAAGGGCAATATAGTAAATTCATGGATGATGGTAATACTCGAATTTAAATATCTGAATTATTGAGTTTTTATCGTCCAATATCGCAACAGACATCATAGCGGAGTGTTTAATTGACGATCAGAACAATACAATTGGAATAGTAGGTTAGTGTATGTATTTTTTATTTTATCCTTATATAACAATTTTGATAAAAGTGGCTAAACTTATAACTGTAAATATTCACATCAGAACGTTGATGGGATACTTACCCAAGAATATGTGATTTCCAATAGTAATCAACAACTTGGAGTTAAATTGTATTCTTCGGATTATACATTCTCTTTATTGGGAGCCTTCTGATATTGGTTTTCGATATTGGTTTCTTTTTTCTATGAAATTGGTTTCCAAGTATTATGATATTGGTTTTCATTAACACTGATATTGGTTTTCATTAACACTGATATTGGTTTCTTTTTTCTATAAAATTAGTTTTCTTGTATTATAAAATTGGTTTCATTCTTCTATGAAATTGGTTTCCTTATATTATGATATTGGTTTCTTTCTTCTATTAAATTAGTTTTCTTGTATTATGAAATTGGTTTTCGTTTAATATGAAATTGGATTCATCCTTCTGTGAAATTGGTTTCCTCCTTCTATGAAAATGGTTTCCTCCTCCACTGATATTGGTTTCCGTTTACTATGAAATTAGTTTTCTTCTTCAATGAATTTGGTTTACCCTCTTTGAGAATATTAGTTTCCTTCTTTTATGCAATTGGTTTCTTTCTTTGATGAAATTGGTTTCCTACTTTTATTAAATTGGTTTTGGTGTAAATTTATGAAACTGGTTTTCTTCTTCTATGAAATTGGTTTCAAGTAACAGGTAATGATTCTTCTGCAGGGAAAATAGTTGAGAAAATGGAAAATAAAGAATGGTGGAAAATTACAGTTTCCTACGATGGACGAGACGCTGAATTTCTGCCTCTCTTATGACGTTGCAGCCAATGGCTTGAATTCAAAGACAATACACGAGAAAAATCGTTTGGACATAGACCTGAATCAGCCACTTGACGAATGATATAGTTGAATTGAACCAAGGGACCTTATTTCTATGAATTTGGTTGCCTTCAGCAATAAAATAGTTTTCCTTCTTCAATCAAATTGGTTTATTACTAATAGCATATTGGTTCCTTCTTATATGAAATTGATTTTCTTCTCCACCGATATTGGTTTCTATTTAATATGAAATTGGTTTTTCTCTTCAATGAAATTAGTTTATCGCTTCTAGGATATCCATTTTCTTCTTTAATAAAATTAGTTTACCGCTTTTAGGATATCAGTTTCCTTCTTCTATGGAAGGGGTTACCTTATACTCTGATATTTTTTTCCTCCTCCTATGAATTTGGTTTCCGTCTGTACTAATATTGGTTTCTGTTTACTATGAAATTGGTTTTCCTCTTCAAAGAAATTCTTTTCCCTGTTCAAAGAAATTGGTTTATCACTTCTAGGATATCAGTTACCTTCTACTCTGATATTTGTTTCCACCTTCTATGAAATTAGTTTTCCTCTTCAACAGAATTGGTTTCCCAGTTCAAAAAAATTGGTTTATCAATTCTAGGATATCGGTTTCCTTCTTCTATAAAATTAGTTTTCTTCTTGTATGAAATTGGTTACCTTCTACTCTGATATTTGTTTCCTTCTCTTATGAAATTGGTTTTCCTCCTCAAAGAAATTGGTTTCCCGGTTCAAAGAAATTGGTTTATCGATTCAATGATATTTGTTTCCTTCTTCAATGAATTTGGTTTATCGCTTATAGGATATCTATTCTCTTCTTCTATAAAAATTAGTTTTTTTTCTATGAAATTTATTTCCTTCTACTCTAATATTATTTTTCTTTTATTATAAAATTGGTAGCATTTTACAATGATATTGGTTCACTTTTGTCATTATCTTGAAAATCAAGGATGTTATAAAGATTATGACGAAAGCTACTTCTATTATAACCTGTACAAACATATGGTAATAAAAAATAATAATGTAAAATCAATCTGAAACAAAAGAAATAATCCACCAAAATCGCTGCCATACGAACCAACGTTCTTATAAATATCAAAGTCAATCCACAAAAAGAAGACTACTCCAACTAGAAAATGTTCATTCAACAAAAGTAAGAAAATCATGGTCAGAACTGCTACACCCGATGAAGATGAAGATGAAGATGGGGAAGCACATTTGGGGAAAGGAGATGTAAGAGGAAAGAGGAAAACCCCAAAATACCAAAGATGAAATTTTTTTCTCAAAAGCAGATTTGATTTCCCTTTTCCGCTTCCTTGTTAATTTTCCTGTGATTGCACCGTTTGAAATTTTTTTACGGGTGGTGGCAGAGGAAATTACGGGAATGGTAGCTGGCAATTTTTGGGTTAAACCCAAATACTCTCTAACCAATTTGAACCGTTAGATCTGAAATTTTTTTAATTTAATCAGATCTAAAGGCTTATATCTAGTCCATACCATGGGGATAATTTTTATGTAGTCCCCACTGAATCCAATGTCAGCAATTCAAGTGTGTTTATTTCCAATTTGTGAATGTAGCCGATACAAAGTTATGTGATGGCCCCCAATTTTTCCAATTCGACTCTGCTATCTATTATTATTTTGATGAAAATTTTGAACTTAAGATTTTATTAAATGAATCCAAACTTTTTATTAGGTAGATTCTTCTCTATCTATGATTTTGTATTCTTATAGAAATAAAATATTTTTTTCAATAAATCATGAACTTTATTAATCAAATGAAAAGAAAATAGTTTTGATGTCATCAAAACCTCAAGATGGACACCCAAGCTATCCCACAAGATATTAGTTAAGACTTTTCTAAATTTCATCAATGATGTGAGTTACAACTACGGATCTTAGAATCTGAAGTAGGTGCCTAGATTTCTCTCTCATGCTAAAAGCGTACAATGTTGTAACTGCGAGTCTCTATAAAAAAATCATGCCATGTGGAAAAAAACTAAGGATAGAGAAAAATAACTCCTGATATAGGAATAAAGTATAGATCCAACATATTCGAGCTTCCCAAAAGCATATCGTCATCTTTTTTTCAATAAAAAAGCATATCATGGTTTTTTTTGGGAATATCACCATGCTTTTTAGACATTTGGATCTAAGAAAAGAGTATTGTGATGCTCTATTTTGATGGTGATTTTCTTATATTTATTCGTAAAGTTAAAATCTTTAATAAAAGTCAAATCTCTTCAAAACGTTACTAAAAAAAATATCATTTTACACTCAGTTAAAACTTTAACAGTTTTTCTATGCACTTCTTTTCATGATTTTTTTCCCATAAATTACACACCTGGGGGAGGCCAGCCAGTGTAAACTTTCAAAGAGAGGCAAAGCAAAAAAGAAAACAATGGAAACAAAAGAAGTGAAGGAGCTCCTAGGCCAAGCTGAAGCTTGGGAGCACATGTTCGCCTTCTCAGTGTCTATGGCGCTAAAATGCGCAGTGGAGCTAGGCGTACCAGAAAAACCGACCACTTACCATCACCGAAATAGCCTCCTCCATCGGCTCACCTTCCCCTGAAATATCCTACCTCACTCGAATCATGCGACTACTCGCCCGCAAGAACATCTTCACCGTCGATCACCCATCCGACGATGGAGAGCCCCTGTACGGCCTAACCTACTCATCCAGGTCAGTGGCCGATCGAGTGACAGGTCGGATTAATGATGCTCGACTATAAATATAATTACTAACTAAATTTTATGGGTGCTTTATCAGGTGGCTCATGCGTGACTCCCCTTGGAGCCTGGGCCCCATGCTACTATTCCAAACCTACCCGATTTCGGTCTCCCCATGGCACTTGTTCGGCCAGTGCGTCAAAGAAGGCGGCGGCTTCGCGTTCGAGAAGGCCCACGGGTGCGGGATCTGGGACGTCGCTTCCAAGGACGCCGAGTTCAACAAGAGCCTCAACGTTGGGATGGCGTGCGGGGCCCCCATCGTGACGCGCGGCATCCTGACAGGGTACAATGACGGGTTTGCCTCCATTGCCGGGACCTTGATGGACGTCGGGGGCGGGATCGGAGCCTTCATGTCGGAGATCCTGAAGAACTATCCTCATATTAAGGGCTTCAACTTTGACCTGCCTCACGTCGTTGCCACAGCGCCTGAGTACCCGGGCGTCTCCCAGATTGGAGGTAACATGTTCGAGGCCATCCCCAAAGCTGATTCAATCATCCTCAAGGTACATAGATACGAATACTACTATCTATTTCATTATTTAAGTTCGGGTTTGAGTCGATGGAAAGTGCGTTTTCATAATGCGAACAAAAATTATTGTGAAGGTGGACTGTCATTACTACTGGAATTATTTAGTTCCATTTGATAGATACAGATAACCAACTAGCCGACCGAAGTCTTAATCTCGTCAATTGATTACATATATTAAATGCTCGTACCACGCTTTATAACATCAAGAGGAAGTATGTATAAAGAATGTTTAAATCAATAATAAATATTGTTTAAGAAATCAATTCTATTTCAAAATTACTGATCCTCTAGTAATATTATCAAGTAATAAATATAATTAAGTTAGTATTTACAAATATCTCCCTTATTTATATTGTTAGTTAAGTTGATTTTTTCAAGATACGTACAATCTCATCATAACTCTTCTCCGTTTTATTAAATTTGTAAAACTATACATTTTGACCAACATAGTTGAGAAAATGGACTCGTTATTTAAAAGGTCCAAACCGATCAATCAATTTCCTTCCACCCTGCCTCAGCCGGCATTGACCCAATTCATTCCGAAGAAAAAAAGGTCATGGCATGTCTTTCTCGGAAAAAACACGACCTACTATTGTGTTTTTCTTCTGTTGCCTAAGAAGTTAGGAACTGCTTTCCGAGAAATTGGAATGACCTTGGTCTAGTTGGCCTCCTGCCCTAATCCTATATTTTTATGCAGTGGGTACTACATGATTGGGGTGACGAAGATTGCGTGAAGATTCTAAAAAACTGTCGTAAATCGATTAATGAGAAGACCGGTAAACTCATCATTGTGGACATAGTCCTTGAACCCGAAGGAGATGACCCTTTGGATAGCACTCGTTTGGCTGTTGATCTAGTGATGATGGCCCATAGCAAGGGAGGAATGGAAAGGACTAGGCAACAATGGAAGAAGATTTTGGAAGAAGGAGGCTTTCCTAATTATAAGATCATCAAAATCCCAGCTTTGCCTTCCGTCATCGAGGCTTATCCTGCATAAACAAGGATGGCGGTCATGAACATTAATCGCGTTGCCGAAGTTCTATCAAATTATACTTCGTTTTTGTGGGAAATCTTCGTATTATACCTCTCTTTCTTGACAAATAAAAATTATGCTTCGTCTTTTTTTATATAACTATGTTCTAGAAAGAACCTTCCATATCTTGTCTTTGTTTAATTGCATTTGAATAATTTGAGCAGAATTTATCTCTCGAGATGAATTGGGTCTAATATTTATTCAATGATGAGTTAATGGACGATGTAATAAATTAGTAATATTTATCTTACCTCATCTACTAACTTAACCCAAACCTGATTAAAACTCGTAATCTTCCGGCTTGAACGTTGCAGTTACGTTAATTTCTTCATCAATTCAATCAATAGTTCTTTGTCACATGGTTGTCACTTTAATTATAAGGTTTTTTCAATTTTGAAATTTAAGATAACAGTGATTCAATGAGCATCAACCACGTCATCTCGTCTTGATGCTTTCGGCAGAGACTTACAAAGGGATTGAAAATGAAGGCAGAAAGCATGAAAGTGACAATGGCATAGAAATTGGTTTATATCTAAAAAATACCGCCATTGTTTATCATAATTGATCTTCATCGTTGAGTCACTAAAGTAATTTAGGACCCACTTCCCCAAAATGGATCCTGAATTTTCTCAACTGAATCCTCCCACCAGCCCATCCAACCCAACAAGCCACCCAACACAGCCGCCCCTTCCCAAACCATCTGAGGCCCCACCGTCACCAAACCAAACCCCCCCCCCCCCCCCCCCCCCCCCCCCCCCCCGAGCATGTTCGAGCACGTTTACACTGGATATTGTCTTATAGGTAGTCGAAGTCTATGGAGCATGTTCAAGGACAAATCGAAGAAGTAATGGATCAGAAGCATTCAAAGGCTAGAGATAGGACTCGGACACGTAAGCACAATGTTCCTCCACGTACATGCAAACCTAGAATTGTATTTTGATGCAAACGCTAGCACTCTGCCATGTACGCCTCATTTCGCGATTCGAATGTAGGTACGTATGCTGACACTCTGCCACGTACGCTTGATTTTGCAATTTGGATGCATACGCATACATTGACTAGGGTCCACGTACGCTCGGGCACTAATTTTCCAAAGTGTGAGAACGCTTCATCCCTGTCCACGTACGCGTGGCCTTCATCCACTTCAGAAAAGTCTCTGCCGCCTTTAATTTATGCCGCTCATTTTAAGAAGGAACTAGAACAAGGGTTTTTGACATTCGAGTTTTCTATATATACCCCATTAATTCTAGGTTTAAGACATTCATCTATCCCACTTACATTTCTCTACACATTTTTCTTGTTACTCTGGTCTGAGTTTAATTTTAATTCAAGTATTCATGAGACTTCTGTTATTGGTGGCTTCTTTCCTACCCTCTCTTTTATACTTTTTATGTTCTATAATATGATTATGTCAAGTATGACTGCTATGAGCAGGAAGCAGTTTTCTTTGAGTGCGGTGCCCATACGGCGCACTTGATGGGTTATATTGTGGATTGAGTATGAACTTGGTTATTGTTCTGTATACTTAATGCTTATTTCTACTTTCATATTATTAAGATTGGAGTAGACTTATCCTATGAACCCTAGGTCATTGTAATGAAGAGTAGGCATGGGTCATTGGTTCAAGATTAGTAATATAAAGTGTTGTCTAGCTAATCTACTACCCTAGCGGATGTAGAGACACCAAAAAGCCGAACAATACACTCTTAGTCTGGATGGATAAAACTCTTTGCAGATGATTCATATGGAGGAACTTAATGAATGATAAATCTAGATCATTGTCTCACACTTTAAATTTATTAGTTACGCTATTAGTAGCCTTGGTAGTTGCCTAGCACCCATCCGTTATTAATAGTATCATAGAAAACTTTGAATACCATTTCATAAAAAATCTGTAATTGATATTGTCAATGTGTTATGGTGTCGTACTCTTCTTTATCATTATTGTATTTATCCCTTTACGCTCTTCATATTCTTGTTCATTTCTTTATTTCTATTTTTACTCACTCGTTCTGCTGTTCTCCAAATCACTGTTAGAGAACCTCTATTACATCGATTCTCGTGCCAATTCTTTAGTTTGAACTCACTTACTACTATATTATTCGCATAGGTTGGTAGATAGATCATAAAATTTACCCCTATCAATGGGACCATCTTCTTGAGAAGTTTGACTACTAATGAGTGTAAAGTTACAAAATTTATTGAAGATGATGTTATGCGAATAATGACACTCCTTTCGAGTCAGAAGTGGGGGACCTTGCAAAGGACGACTAGCATACATGAAGCATGCAAAAGGACCACCAAACTACTACAAGGGTATCACATCAAATTTTGTATCGGGGTCGCAAAAAATGTGTTTAGCTTTTAGGTCCGAAGTGGGGGCGCTCATAGGAGGGGGTGCAGCCTAGTATAGTACCTTTTGGATTTTATATGCTTCCGGCATGGGGTTGGTAGGGGATTCTTTTATGGGTTAATTTTTCGGTAACTTTTATTTTCTTTTATTTTGGTATTAATAAAAGTGGACTCATTAAAAAAAATTAGGAAGGATCTCACTTATTCTTGATTTGTACATGGTCACGATCTCACGGCTGGAACCCGCTCCATCTCATATTTATCGGTTAGGGCCTTGTTCTTTCCAATTTCATTTCCTTGTTCTTGATTTCTAACTAGTCAATAGTTAGAGGTTTAGATATAGGAAAGATCTCACGAGAAGGCACCCGGTTAGGGATTTTTTCTTTCCTTTTCATTTCCTTGTTCTTGATTTGTCCATGGTCTAGTTCTAGTTAGAGGTTTTGAAAAAGTGGGATAAAAAGTGGGGAAAGAAAGACGAAGATGAGTATAAGATCAAAATAATCATGGGATCACATGTTTGAATTTTCTAACATCAAATTTCTGACGCGCATCTATTCATCAAGATCTATGGTCTAGATTCGAGTCTAAACCATCTGAACCTACTTTATTCAGTTTGTACCCAATCCGAAGCGCTCAACATTAGTACGCTTCTCCAAAAAACATTATTATCTTACATCCAATTATTAGTACGTTGATAAATGATCCTTCTGGATTTTGAAATTTCTTAATTTGCATTTGATTTTTTCCATTCGTCATAACACAACTTTCCTAATTCAATTCGTCATATATAATCCTTCTCTATTTTTGAAATTGTTTTACATTTTAATTAACTTGCATTTAATTTAATCAATTTTCCATAAATAGCATTTCCATTCCCATAAATAATATGTCCGGATTTTTGAATTTTTTAATCTTATTAATTACCTTGAATTTAATTTGTTCAGTTAGTCATTAATCAGTCCCCTATTCCTCATAAATGGTGCTGCCCAAAATTTTGAAATCTTTTTCATCCCGTTAACTGACAAGAAATAATCTCGCCTTTTTCTCGTGATGAGAAAAAAATCGTCTTGCGGGCATTTGACAAGAAAAAAGTTCATCATGCAGAAACAAATGGCGAGTAATTTTCTCGTATTCTTTGTTTAGGGTAATTTTTTCGTATTCTTGATGGATACCGAAATGCAAAAACTTTTGAAACAGACCTAAAAAAGTAAAACCATAAAAACCAACACGGAAAAAACTTTTGACTTGCCTTTGATTGGCAGGAGGTTCACTAGGAGAAGTACGGGCTCTGCTAGTTATATCGACAGGGCATTAGTCTCGGCGGATTGGCTAAATGTGTTCCCTAATTACTGCCTTCTTGCGTTAAGTAAAGGCACCTCCAACCATAATCCTCTAATATTGAAGTCTCGCGATCGGAATTGGGGTTCTAAACCTTTCTGTTTTATCTCTACGTGGTTGTTGGACCCTACCTTCAAGGACAAGGTGGTCGGATGGTCGAGGAGTTAGATTTGGCTGCGTCTGGACCTAATAAAGTCGTTACTAAGTTTAAGTTGCTTAAAGCTAAACTCTGTAATTGGAATCCGACTCCTTTGGTTGAGTTAGAAACGGAGGTTGCCACTCTTGAAGAGGAGATCAATAATCTTGATAAACAAGATGAATCTTTTCCCCTTACTGCAGGTCAATTGGAAAGTAGGAGATCGGCCCAAAGGGACATTTGGAGGAAGAATGAGGCTGTTGATTTGGAGGCAACGTTCGAGGTTAAATTAGGGGAAGAATGGTGATCGCAAGACACGATTTTTCCATGCAGCGGCTAGATTGCGGGATAAAGCCAACTACATCAGTGAGATTCGTACCGACCATGAGACTCTTTTCGACCTGGCTGAAATAAAAGATGCGGCTGTGGCTTTCTTTAAAGATCATTCACTGAGGTT
This sequence comes from Hypericum androsaemum, assembly GCA_963995505.1. Lineage (NCBI taxonomy): Eukaryota > Viridiplantae > Streptophyta > Magnoliopsida > Malpighiales > Hypericaceae > Hypericum > Hypericum androsaemum. The sequence continues at coordinate 15,196,828 of OZ023185.1, forward strand.
AGTTGGAAAAGACCATTTATTAATCCTGACCTATTTGATAAAATCTCTGCTCTCCATGAGGTTATGTTGGAAAGTCTGCCATGTGATGAAGAGATAAAGGAGGCGGTGTAGGCTTGTGATGCTGATAAAGCCCCAGGTCCTAGCAGATATACTTTCTCTTTTTAAAAGCATTGTTGGGACATCATTGGGGTGGATGTTTCGACATTGGTACATATTATGTAAATGTGGATAACCTAATAATGGACCAAAGAGTATAAGGATTTGAACTCAGTTAATAGCTTTGAGCTATTTCAGACATTGATTTTGATTATGCTTATTGGTTGGTTGTTTTCAAACATCAAAAGTGAATTACTTGGATGAATAGGGAACTGACCCAATTTTGTACATTGGAAATTTTATTCACAATATTTATGACCTTCTCAAGGTGTTTGATGAGGAGAACAAGCCTTTAAAGATTAGTGAATAAAGGTCCAAAGTGAAAGGAGATTAGAATCGGGAAATCGATATTCGTCATTTGATCTTCATTTGGGTAAGTGTATATTCTTTGTAACATATGTTTAGTTAACAAGACATGGTTATATATTTAATTTGGTGCACCTTTGAGTACTTTTGATTGGTTTGAAGTATGGTTTGATCATTAGTTTTTGTCTATACAGTACTTGATGATTTTTTAGATTGTTTGTCTATTTGGGGCTATTTTGATATAGATATGAGACCAATATGTTTTGGTCTATGTGTATTATGTAAATTTGGAATGTTTGTTGCATGGTTTGAGTGATGGTGGATGTTGAGGACTAGCTGTGACCAACTGGGGACGTTGGCATGTGTGTACTTATTTTAAGGATATGTTTGGATTTGATACGATATGATTATGTTTGGATTGGTACGATATGATGATGTATGTTATGGATTTGGTACGATATGATATGTTTGGCTATCGGGTTAGTTTGATAAGGTATCCTCGTGTTGGCATTTGAGTGACACAGTCTAGATCCTATCGAATATTTGTCAGTTCTGCTATATGAATTGGGACTATGTGTTCATATTTCAAATTGCGTGATGGTTTGGGACGTTGCATAGTTTGCTCATGTATCTGTGCTTATGTGATTATTTGATGACCTTCTATGTGAATTTGTGGTTGTGTTTGTTATGTGATTGATATGATGACCTTCTATGTGAGGTTGTGGTTGTGTTTGTTATGTGTTTGATATGATGACCTTTTATGTGAGGTTGTGGTTGTGTTTGCTATGTGATTGATATGATGACCTGCTACGTGAAGTTGTGATTATGTCTGTTATGTGTTTGATATGATGACCTTCTATGTGGGGTTGTGGTTATGTTTGTTATTTGATAGATATGAATTTGTGTTATGTGTTTATGAAGGTCTACATGAAGTTATGATTATGTTTGTTATGTGACTTTTTATGTGAGATTGTGATTTGTTGTCTTGACTTTGTTTTACATGAATTTTCCGGGTTTCATAGGGACGGATGATTGGTTAAATACATGTTATTTATAATATTTGATTTCTAAGTGTTCTAAAATACTTACCTCACTCACCAGTTTTGCAAGTTCTTTTTACATGGCTTTGTATTTATCTGAAGGAAGTTAAGTTGGTGTCAAGTCAATTTGCTTAATCAAGGCTTGCATAAAAGTCTCGGCTTCTGTTTTGCTCATCTGTCTAGCAACATTGTTCAGTTTGATCTTGGGGACAATGTAAAAATAATTGTAGAAATTTTAGTTTTTGAAAATTATGATTTTGTAAAGTTTAAATATGTTTGAGGCTGGCTACATTCATTTTGTGCAGGTAATGGGTTAAGGTCTAGCGCCGATCACCGATCACAGATTTGGGTCGTGACAAATGCGCATCATCTCTGGTGGTACAAATCTGCTCCATCCTAATGGCTCTGATTCGTACTCATGGTTACCTGACCCAGGAGTGGTTTTACAGTTAAGAGCCTCTATGCTCACACTTTTTTAGGGTTCTCCATTTCCGTCCCAAACATCCTTCGCAAAGGTATATCTAAACTTATTCACTTTAAGGTCAATTGTTATCTTTCGATGGCATTGCAGGGAAAATAAAGATAAGAGACAATCGTATTCGCATTGGCATGCTACGGGGGCAGAACTCTTTATGTGCTACTTGCAACGAGGCTATGAAATCTGCGGTTCGTATTCTTTTCCAATGTCATGAGGTCTACAAAGTGTGGTATCATTTAGCTAGTTTGTTGAGAATTAATTAGTGTTTGGGAGGCTCTGCTATGGTGCGTTTTGTCGCGTGGTTGAGGTTTATTGAAGGTAGCCTTGTAAAAGATCTCTGGCACACTTTGTTTGCCGCCATTTGTTGGACTTCTTTTTTTTTGAGATAAATTTGTTGGACTTCTTGGAAGCAACATAACAGGGTCGTGTTTGATTGTCAAGTCGTGCTCTCTAAGAAAATTATATTATTAAGCATTAGATCTTTCGCAGAGTGGTCGTCATGGTCAATTATATTGTTAAGCGTGAGATCTTTTGCAGAGTGGTTATCTGGTCTTTCTCAATCTTTTGCAAATCAAGATTCTCTCATGGCGCTGGCTTCGCTCTTATGAGTCTGTTTGTTTGGCCATTCTCAGGGAAGTTTTGGGATTCTCGGTCTGTTATTTCACTTTGATTATTAGAACTGTGGTCACTGATTTGATGTCCTAGGTATTTCCACTGTTTTCTTGGATTTCTTGGTTTTGGACTCTAGGACTTGTGTTTTTTATTTTTCATTTCTAGATGACGGTATGGTATTATCTTTACGATATTAAAATGCCAAAGTAGATTTTTCCTACCGAGGTACTCTTTCCCTTACACACCTTTTTTCCTTGTGCTTTGGTGTGGTGAAGTTTTGATGAGGCCGGGGGTTTAGGATTTAGGGTTTAGTCGCAACCCTAATTATCATGGTATGGGGAATACCTTACTTTTTTTTAGGGGTTAAACTACATTACATATATTACGTCAGAAAATCTGAGAATAGGAGTACAAGGATGAAAGCAAATACATAGATAATAAAGCTAGAGATACACACAAAGAAACAAAGGGTGTACATAGTGTAGAAGAACCTCAAAGGCATCGTGCAAAAGATAAAATACATGGCTATAAAATTAGCTACAAGAACCGAAAGTATCTCCGAAGAGAATAGCCAAACCAAATCAATGCTACCCAAAGTTGCAGCTGACAAGCACAAGGTTATATCGAGGATGCAATAATGGGCAGATGAGACCTTTGTTATATCCTAGGCATACCTGAAGAAGAGTCGGACGAATTCAACCAAGATCGAAATGGACACGAGTCTGTAAAAGATAGACACTAACACCCAGATAAAGTAAAAGACTAAATTTAAAAGACACAGACATAAAGCAAAGTAAGCATAGAAAAATACATAAACATGAATAGCAAATCGGAGGGGTGGTCTACATTGACCAACCCATCCGGATTTTAGTACTAGCCTCTTCAGGCACGCCGTAAGTGCGGTCAGATTAGTCGGGACAGATAGTTTGAGGTAGAAAGTAGCTGGAGGTCGGCCAAGCTAGGACCGAACTATTGGAGTGCTTGCCCGAGGTGAGGGCAGGAGCGGCAGTAGATTCTTGTACTGGCCTGTAACGGGGCTGGTCGTCCGAAAGGATTCAGAAGATCGTAAGAGTGACGGTAGCCTTGAGAGAAAAAGACCTCAAGCGGCTACAGACTTGAGGAAGGTTGTGAGGGTGTTGGAACGGTCCTAACCAGAACTGAGGAGGTGGCCAAAATAAAATAATGCATCATTGACAAAAACCCAAGCCCAAAAAGAGAGGGGTGGAAGGAGGTGGCGGCAAAAAACCAAACAACTAAAAGAACTGAGCAAGTTAATGGATGTTGGGTGGAGGAGGAAGAAGGGTGGTGAAGAGAAGGAGGAGGAAGAATTAGGAGGTGGTGGAGTCGTGGGGGTGGGAGTCGGACCGCAGATGAAGGATAAAAATCCTAGTTAGAACTTCCCTATTGAGAGAGAAATCTCTCTCTAGAAATCATAGAGAAAAAGGTAATAAAATACCAAGTATGTTGTAAATTTCATGGTAATTAATAAATATACTTTTCAAAAAAACCAACTTAAAAAATTGATAAAATTTAAATAAATTCAAGACATCTACTACGTTACACATCAACATTCAATAGAAAATTGATGAAACATCAAATTTTGTAATTTAATTTCAATAGTCCAAAGTTTTTTTTAGAGTTTGAAGTACATAAACAATTCAACAAAAGAAAATTATAACACTTCTAGTGATCCATTATTCACGATATCTTCTATGCTAGTTGCGAAATAACATAATAAATATGTTAAAATTAACCGTAAAGTATATTATATATATTATCAATACGGTCTAATAAGGGTCTAACTAGAGTCTAATTAGGGTAGAGTCTAAAATAGGGTTAAAATGTAAGGATAGGTCCGACCCTCAAGCTATGGGTATTTCTGCCATCCCTAGTGGTTGATTTGATCTTTTCCAAAAACCAGCACGTGATTTTGATAACAACTATAAGTGGCAATCTTTTGAGTATCTAATTATCTGACACGTTTCTACCCAAAAAAATTTATCTGACACGTAAAATACAGTCAGTTTCATCCAGGGGCGGAAGGACGTTATGTACTGTGGGGGCAATTATCTCCACTTAATTTTTTGTTTGTTTAATAACTAGGTATAATTTTTAATGTATGTCCCCACTAAAATTAAAAATTGATCCCATTAAAAAATTAATCAACCTAAAAATTGAAATCAAATTTTTAAAAAATTTAGACATTTCTTAATCTTTTAATATATATTATAAGATCTTAATTAGTTTAACTATACTACCATAAATAATAAAGTAATCAACTAAAAAAATTAAAAAGATAATACCTATGTACCTAGCCTAGCCCAGTGGCCCACGCATAAACAAAGAAGCTGCATTTTGTGTTTGTTGTTGTTTATTTAAGTCTGAAAATGACAACCACGGAGGTGGAGACTCCTTTGTTGTGGAAGGTTTTAGTTCCTGGAATAAACCAGAAATGTTTACTACTCATGCAGAAAAACTTAACAGCAGTCATTCTCAATCCGTGAAAAAATGTCATGCTTTGGTGAATCAGAAACAACATTTGAGCACCTATTTTAGTAGCTTTTCTGAGTTAAAAAAAAAGATAGTATTGAACGCGCTTATGTGCTTCTGTAGACTGTGTTCGTTTTCTGTTGCACCAAGGGCTTTCTTTCCGTGGTCATGATGAGTCTGAAAAGTCGATGAACAGAGGTAACTATCTTAAACTTCTAAATTTTCTGACTGACCATAACGAAGATATTAAAAAGGTTATCAGTACGATATTTCGGCTCCTGAAATTAGTTTTGATATTGCTGGTTGCGACTGCAAATATTGAGAGAGCCTTTTCTGCCATGAATATTTTGAAGAATCGTCTTTGCAACAAAATGAGAGATCAATTGCTAGCTGATTGTTTAATTACATATATCAAGAAAGAAGTATTTGATTATATTGACAATGTAGTTATTATGGAGCAATTTAACGCATGAGTAATTGTAGAGGACAATTATAAATATTGTAATTACATACGTTAAACTTTTTATTATCTTCATTTCTCAAATTTTCTGGCTCCGCCCCGGATTCCATCATCCAAACAGGGCAGCAACCTATCTGTCATTTTCTTTCTTTGAAATCTGAAGCCAATTTGTCTACCAAGTCGGATGCAACTATGAAATATGAATTCCACCCAAAAAAACTATGAAATATGAATTTAGCAACAACAATGAATTGCAAGATTAAATCAATTTATATAATATTAAAAAAATATCTGATTCGGACAAAATTAATCATGCAAATTTTGACTTAATCGATTTTGTTTTCATTTGATTTGACTTTTTTTTGTCATGATTAAGGTTCTCCCTTGGACATATATTTTTTAAAGAATTATAGATGAAGTGGGATAAGAACATGACATCTTCGTGAATGACATTGGGAGAGACTTGGTTAGGATTTCCGCGTGTAATCTACGTGCCAGACAACCAATCTTCCATATGGAAGTCCAAGCCCCATGTGTAGTGTAAGAGGATGTTGGTTGGAAGTTGCACTCTTTAATCCAATCTAATTTTTTGAGACCAATCTAATTAATCGAATTGATCTAATTAAAAAAAGACTTATTTATTTAAAAAGATTTAGGTTCAAGTGTACGTAAAAGACATCATTGAATGAGTCATTTTCTGTTGAGGTATAAAAATAATCTCGATATTATCAATATATTTTGAGATATCTAGTGTGGTTGCAAAGTGACCGGGTGACCGGTGATCGATGCGGTCTGAAAGTGATCAGTGGGCGGTGTTGTCTCAAGGCGATCACTTCCGGTTTTGAGTTGAAAAGAGGTTGTTGATGGTATCCCCTCCATCGAGTCCGAAGATGGTCTTACTCGTCAAAACCGGTGATGATAGACGGCTTCCAAGACCAAAGCTCCCGGTTCGGTTTTCTTCTCGCCCGCCTGGGTGACGCTCTTCAGTAAAATACTCATAACTTTCTATCCAGAGCTCGGATTGAGATGATTCAAGTTACTGTGCGAAGCCAAGACATAGATACGACTTTGTAGTTTGTGATGTCTTCGAATTCGGAGAGGAAGCAGGACAAAAATGCGGGTCAAGGCGGGAGGACGCTTTGGTCCTCAAGGCGGGAGGCCGGAACGTGCTTTGACCTACAAAGCGAGAGGCCGGATGGTTGCTTCGACCTACAAGGCGGAAGCCCGGATGGTCACTTTGGCCTTCGAAATGGGAGGCCAGATGTCGCTTTGGCCTTCGAGGCAGAAGGCCGGATGTCGCTTAGGCCTACAAGGCGGGAGGCCGGATGGTTGCTTCGACCTACAAGGCGGAAGCCCGGATGGTCGCTTTGGCCTTTGAGGCGGGAGCCCGGATGTCGCTTTGGCCTTAAAGGTGGGAGGCCGGAAGGTGCTTTAACCTACAAGGCGGGAGGACGAATGGTTTGTTCGACATACAAGGCAGAGACCCGGATGGTCGCTTTGATCTTCGAGGCAGGAGCCCGGAGTGCGCTTTGTCCTTTAAAGTGGGGTGTCCGGGTTGGGCACTTTGGTCCATGAGTCAATAGTGGAAAGTCTAAGGCAGAAAGATTGTTGAAGTACGAAATTAATACTCCAAATTGAGTGACCCGGGCTCGTTGGTGCATGGCCCATCAGACCATCTAGCATGTTACTAGGCAGTATACCGCCTTGTAGGTGCGAGCGGGTGGATGGTGCCAGTTTGGGAATCCGGGCGGTAGGCACATACCGCCTAGGGGCCTGCGGGTGGTAAGGCTTGCCTTTCATCTCGGATTTTGTAAGCGAGAGGCCGGGCGATAGGAAGAGGTTCGCTAGCCCGGGCGGAAGGAGAATTCTGCATAGGGCCTTAGCGGAATGAGCCCGCTCGGAGGAGCTGGCGGTAAGCAAGGCAATGGAGCTCATGGGCGGTAAGGCCCACCTCGGGCCTAAAGGCGGGAAGGCTCGATATACATGAAGCCTTTTTGTTCCGGGTAGGCGGGAGACTTGGGCCCGTTTTGGAGTTCGCTTTGGGCCTAAAGGCGATAAGCTATTTAGACATGATGGGCTTGAAACAGAATTTTGCACAGAAGGTTTGAGAAGGCCGGGTTGACTTATATTTTCCTAAGTAGAGCCCGGATTTCTAAAATTCCAATAAGATTTTGGGACACAGTTGCTTGGGCGACACGACCGGTATATTCCTAATCAAAGACGAGATCTATTCATTTGAGGAAGACGGTTTGGATTTTCCTATTCTAAGCCGGGCTGATTTGGAAATGGAATATTCACTCGGGACGGAGTTTCTTGCACGGGAAGGATGGAGCTAGGTCAAGACGTGCTATATAAAGGGAGCTCGGACAACGGAGACGGACATCATCCACAACACAACACACAACTACTTTACTTATCTTGTATCGCTTTTCCTTTCCGTAGCCTAGCGTAGCCCGTAGCCTAGCTCTAGCTTTAGCATAGTATAGTATAGACCGACCTTGGGACGACCACTCCGGATCCGTCTCGGGTTACTTGTTCACTTATTCCCGCAACATATTTTTTGGCACGCTCAGTGGGACTAAGGAGGGCGTCTGAGAAGATGGTCTTACTTCGCTCAACCAAGACAACCAACAACTTTGTTGCACCGGTTCCCTCTAAGGAGCCAACACCTTCTGCGTCTCACTTGACACTAGGAGGAACTCATCTACTTCGGCTTCTTCTAAAGAGCCGGCTAAGATAAGCATCGTCTCAATGGAATCCAATGCCTCATATGTTGCTCCAAGGAGCTACGAAGAGTTCTATAGACCCATCGTTCCGATGGAGACATATGCCACTTTCGTCCCTCAGAAGTACTATAAGAAGTCCGTTGTTAGGCATGCGGAAGAAGAGCTACCCTTCCAACCAACCTTCGTGCAACCATTGACCGGTCACATGCCTTTCGCCACGGCTCCACCATCATCGGATGTGTTCCGTTATTATCAACTACCAGAAACTCCTATGTATCCCCTGTACCAAACAACTCCTTACATGGCGATGGGGACACATGGAGTGAACCACTTAGGATATTACGAGATTGCAAGGACGGGGGCTAGCAATCTTCAAGTGGAGTCGAGCTAGTACCAACCGGCCCTGACCCAAGACTGGTCATACCCATCTAGGGTCTCGATCGACAAGCACGGATGGACTTGGACGATGAGGACAACCTCCATCCCGTCAACGTACAAGAAGAGCTTGATGAGGATGATGAGCTCGATGACGACAATGTCAACCAATAAAAGAGCTCGATGAGGATGACGAGCTCGATGATAATGACGAGCTCGATGATAATGACATCAACCAATAAGAAGAGCTTAATAAGGATGATGAGCTCGATGAGGACGACATCAATCGACAAGAAAAGCTCGATGAGGATGATGAGCTTGATGAGGACGATGTAAATTGACAAAGAGAGCTCGATGAGGATGACATCAACCGTCAACTGGTGTTTGAATCTACCCAACAACAAGGGATGGAAGGACAACCTCAACTCTCTCAATTTGAGGGTTTGGCTTCACATCAATGTCTCGGGGGGCAACCGGCAATCAACCCCCGTGCGAGTACTTCCGTTGCTATGGTTGGCATCCAACGAAGCCAAAAAGGAGAGAGGCCAAAGCCAACAAAGGTCAATCCCAAAACCTGGAGGGAAAGGCTCGGCGGGCAAGGACGGCCGGACCCTAAGAAAGTAAAAGCTTATCCTAAGACCCAGATGGCAAGACTCGGGAGACAAGGATGGCTGGACCCTAAGAAGGCAATGGCTGATCCTAAGACCCGGCGGGCAAGACTCGGGGTGCAAGGACGGCCGCTCGATAATGACATCCCTAAAAATCAGAAGTCTTTTTATCTGAGGGAGCTGATAGCCCAAAGAAAATAAAGGCTAACCTCAAGACCCGGTGGACAAGACTCGGGGGGAACGAAAGGCCACCCGATAACAGTATCCTAAAGGCTCGAAACTCCTTTCATATAAGGGGAGCTGATGGTCCCAAGAGAGGGAAGGTCTACCTTAAGACCCGAGGAGAAACACTTTGGAGGCAAGGACGGCCGCCCGATAGCGGCATCCCAAGGACTCTAAAGTTTCGTCCAAGGAGAGCCGATGAAGCATGGAGGATCAGTCATCCTCGTATCAAGGTGGACCTTTAAGACGAGTCTGACTCATGTAGGTATGCCTTCAACCGGCTTGGAGATAAGAGGGTCATCCTTGAGCCACCAACACAAGATGCCCTCACTAAGACTCAGAGGCGTCGCCTTGAGAGGAAGATCCAGAAGCGGAAGCAAGTCGTCAAAGACCTTGAAAGATAGCTTGCAGAGCAAAGGGTCAAGTTGGAGGAGCAAAATACCCTCCTAGCACCTACGCAAGTTAGACGCCTACCGAACTGTACTCAAGGCCGGGCCAGGGAAATCAAAGCTTCTAAGGCAAAGAAGTACGTTAAGGAGGTTCGACCAAAGGCACCCGCTGACCGACACAAGAAGTTGATCCACAAGTGGGTACCCAAGGTACAAACTGATGTCCATATGAGAGAAGGTCGCCCTCAAGAGGATGAGAAGGAGATTGCCCAGAAGGAAAAAGATATCTCGGTCACTCTTGAGATTGGTTATGTAAAGTTTGGAGACTTTTCAGACAAGGTATCGATCAACAAGGCGTTCACCCTACCGGCCATCTTTAGGCCAAAACTCAACCAACCCAGCCATCTGGAGAGGGACGAGAGTCAGGAAGATATACCTTATCCTCACAAAGCAAAAATGTCCTTTGTCATTCCCATGGTGAAAGCCTCAAATAGCGATGTCACCATTATGAGGCCAATTCAAAGAATGGACAAATGCAAGAAACCTCTTTGCATCATAGTTCACATCCTTGGGGAGCTGATCAAGAGAGTACCCGTGGATGGCATAGGTGTGGCGAACACCTTTCTTTAGTTGCACCTCAAGGATTGCAATAAGGAAAAGGAAGATGTCAGCCTGACCGGCATGGTCATGACCAACCTTAACGGGAAAGGGAGAGACTTGATCTGCTCCAGTCCGGTAATCCCATCTTCCATCCACCAATGTCTAATCTGGTGGAAGTCAGGTGGGAAGGTGGAGATTATGATGGTTGATACATGTCAGTTCATCCCGGCCATATGCTACATAGAGGCGGCCTTCAACGACAGAACCACAATACCAATAAGGATGGTCTGGAGCAACGTAGATGGCTGGTTTGCCTGGTCTGCAAGTTTGATCAAGCAGAACGTCCTTTCAACCCAACGACCAATTAGTGCCACACACGGGGGGAAAGTACTTCAGAATAAAGCAATAGGTGAGGTGACAAGACGATTGGAAATTTGCACCTTATCACTTTATAACTCGGCCGGGTATATCATCAGGACAGCGGCCTAGACCTCTTTGAGCTGCTCATCTTCATTCCGTTTCAAATTAGCTGGTGGGTGCCAAGTCGGAGATGAAGGACCACGTCAACACTTCTTTCCTGATTGTACCAAAGTGTTAACGTGTGGGGGGTATTGTTGAGGTATAAAAATAATCTCGACATTATCAACATATTTTGAGGTACCCGATGTGGTCGCAAGGTGACCGGGTGAACGGTGATCGATGCGGTCTGAAAGTGATCGGCGGGCGGTGTTGTCTCAAGGCGATCACTTCCATTTTTAAGTTAGAAAGAGGTTGTTGATGGTATACCCTCCATCGAGTCCGAGGATGGTCTTACTCGTCGAAACCGGTGATGATAGACGGCTTCCAAGACCAAAGCTCCCGGTTCAGTCCGCTTCTCGCCCGCCTGGGTGATGCTCTTCGGTAAAATACTCATAACTTTCTATCTAGAGCTCGGATTGAGATGATTTAAGTTGTTATGTGAAGCCAAGACATAGATCTACGACTTTGTAGTTTGTAATATCTTCGGATTCGGGGCAGAATTAGGACAAAAATGCGGGTCAAGGTGGGAGGACGCTTTGGTCCTCAAGGCGGGAGGCCGGAAGGTGCTTTGACCTACAAGGCGGGAGGCCGGATGATTGCTTCGACCTATAAGGTAGAAGCCTGGATGGTCGCTTTGGCCTTGGAGGTGGGAGGTTGGATGTCGCTTTGGCCTTCGAGGCAGAAGGCCGGATGTCGCTTTGACCTCAAGGCGGGAGGACGGATGGTTGCTTCGACCTACAAGGCAGAGACCCGGATGGTCGCTTTGATCTTCGAGGTGGGAGCCCAGAGTGTGCTTTTCCTTTGAAGTGGGGTGTCCGAGTTGGGCACTTCGGTCCATGAGTCAACAGCGGGAAGCCTAAGGCAGAAAGATTGTTGAAGTACGAAATTAATACTCCAAATTGAGTGACCCGGGCTCATTGGTGCATGGCCCATTAGACCGTCTAGCATGTTACTAAGCGGTATACTGCCATGTTGGTACGAGCAGGTGGATGGCACCGGTTTGGAAACCCGGGCGGTAGGCACATACCGCCTAGGGGCCTGCGGGCGGTAAGGCTTGCCTTTCATCTCAGATTTTGTAAGCGAGAGGCCGGGCGATAGGAAGAGGTTCGCTAGCCCGGGCGGAAGGAGAATTCCGCCTAGGGCCTGAGCAGAATGAGCCCGCTCGGAGGAGCTGGCGGTAAGCAAAGCAATGGAGCTCATGGGCGGTAAGGCCTACCTCGGGCCTAAAGGCGGGAAGGCTCGATATACATGAAGTCTTTTTGTTTCGGGTAGGCGGGAGACTTGGGCCTGTTTTGGAGTTCGCTTTGGGCCTAAAGGCGATAAGCTATTTAGACATGACGGGCTTGAAATAGAATTTTGCACGGAAGGTTCGAGAAGGCCGAGTTGACTTATATTTTTCTAAATAGAGCCGGGATTTCTGAGATTCCAATAAGATTTTGGGACACAGTTGCTTGGGCGACATGACCGGTATATTCCTAATCGAAGACGAGATCTATTCATTTGAGAAAGACGGTTTAGATTTTCCTATTCTAAGCCGGCCTGATTTGGAAACGAAATATTCACTCGGGACGGAGTTTCTTGCACGGGAAGGATGGAGCTAGGTCAAGACGTGCTATATAAAGGGAGCTCGGATAACGGAGACGGATATTATCCACAACACAACACACAACTACTTTACTTATCTTGTATCGCTTTTCCTTTCCGTAGCCTAGCGTAGCCCGTAGACTAGCTCTAGCTTTAGCATAGTATAGACTGACCTTGGGACGACCACTCCGGATCTGTCTCGGGTTACTTGTTCACTTATTCCCGCAACACCTTCTAAATAAGGACTGACGATAATATTCAACTATGAATACCAGAAGTTAACAAAAATATCGAATCATGTTAGTTTTTCCCACCATTTATAATCCATGATCCATTGTTTGTAGTTGCACTTTCTTTTGTCGAATTGATATGGCTTGTCTGGATAAGATGGGGACTCCGTTCACACTTAAAATGCCTAATTTTTAAAAATTAATTATAAACTAAGTAGTTGTTTCTTGTTGGAAAACGGAGGGAGAATAGTTCCTGGTTAAAGTCAATGGCATGGCACTGCCGTTGGCTGTCAAATTCACGAGCAGTCACTTGGGATGCTTTCTTTTTTTTTGAAAAATAACCTTGTAATATTAAAACAACCTAGGTCGAAAAGTCAGAATACAACAGAGCATCCAGTTTGAGAGGGTAAATGCTAATCTAGTCCAGAGGTAAAGAACCTAGTCTACAGTGTTTGCAAACCCAATCAGCAACATAGTTCTGCGAACGACTAATAAGACTAAGATTACACAGGAGGAGCAAGCACAAATCTTCTCGAAGATCCAAGATCAGCGTCTCTAGTTGTCAAGAGACGTGAGGATGAGGATCCAACAAGAAGATGTATGCTAGCCGGCTGTCGATTTCAATCATAGTTGCCACACGATCAAAGCAAAGTTGAATAAGCTTGATCATAGCCTGGAGTGCAAGGATTTCAGCTTCCAACAGAAAGGAAGTTGTGATTCGCAAAGCCTGGCCTTCAAGGTGAAGGCCTTCTAAGTTTCTAACAACCGATGCAATGCCCAAGGAAGATGACTCTTCGATCCAGGATGCATCACAATCGAACTTCAAAGTTCTGAGTTCCAGAGCCGTCCAAGAAGTTGTAGTTGAGGTAGTTCCCAACGCGACACGTCTTATAGAACCTAGGTTCTGCAAAGTTTCATCACAAAAATAAGTAGCTTAATAACAATACCATGCGGATCAGGTTTAAGATTATCAAAAATAAACTTATTCATTGATAACCAAATGGACCAACACATATGCACAGCAAAAGACAACATTCTTCCATTCAATGCAAGGGGAGAAATGTCAAACAACGCATTCAACCAACCCGTAAAATTAAGATGCATAACAGGGTCGAACATAAAGCCAAAAGGGCTGCCAAACCAAACTGCCCGGTCATAAGAACATTCAAATAATATGTGTACAGTAGATTCACCTGCAACAAATTTTGCAAAGGGGAGAAGGGTTTTATTTTCTCCTATGTAAATTCGGTACAATTGGAAGACCATTTTGTGCAGCCCTCCAAGCAAAATGTAAAATCTTAGGTTGAGCCGCCACCAGCCACAACTTCCTCCAAAACCCTACACCAACAGGATGAAAGTTAGGAGTGGTAGCAAGTGTAGGTGTAGGGAGAACACTTTGAGCTTTAAAAATTTGATAGCCTTATTTAACAGAAAAAGCGCCATCAGTAGAATGAAGCCAAACAGCTCTGTCAGGAGTTCCTGTACACAAATCTTGATCTTATTAATGGCAATTCGCTCCTCTTGGGAGAATATATCAAACGACAAATCAATTTTTCAGCTTCCAGTAGACAAACAGATTAGATTCGCAACTAAAGAAACATACCAGGGAACCACACTCCTAGGATTCGGTTTGAATCCAGGCACACCTGGAATCCAAGGGTCATTCCAAATACTAGTGGTAAGACCATTGCCAACCCAGATCAGAATATCATCTTTAATAGTAGCTTGGCCGGCAATGAGACTGCTCCAAATCCAAGAAGATTTAGATCCCTTATTAGCACTCAATAAGTCACCACTAAGAAAGTACATGCCCTTAAGCACCTTGAAGCACATGGAATCCTGATTCGAATAAAGTCTCCATACCTGTTTGGCGAGCAAAGCGACATTGAAGATCTTAAGGTCCTTAAAACCTAACCCACCAGATCTTTTAGAACAGAAAGCTTGCTCCAACTAAGCCAATGTATTTTATTCACACTAACATCACCTGACCACCAAAATTTAGAAATCAATCCATTGAGCTTAGTGATAAAAGTATAGGGAAATAATAAATACTGCATAGTATAGCAAGGTATAGCTAAGAGGACAGCCTTAATAAGCACTTCCCTCCCCAGAGTGGAGAGGAGCTTTTGTTTCCAACTCGTGGTTCTGTTAACCGTTCGCTCCATGATGAAGTTCAAGGCATCTCTCTTGGATCTACCCCAGAAGGAAGGTAGACCCAAGTATTTATCATCCGCTGACATAAGGTTCATGCCCAGAATATTCGAGATTGCTTGTATAATGGGAGCATTCTCCCACTTGGTAAAGCAAATACTTGATTTTTTAAAGTTGATCTCCTACCCCGAAGCGTTAAAAAAATTAGTAGCTTTTAAGCAGCTCTTTAAGCTTAGTAGCTTCACGGAAATTGGCGTCACCAAAAAGCAACGTCATCAGCAAAAAGAACATGGGTGAGAGAAGGACATTGTCTGTTGAGCGCGAATCCCTCAATATTCTCCAAATTCTTGGCCTGAGTGACAAAATGTGCAAAAGCATAAGAAATGAAAAGAAACAAAAAAGGCGAAAGGGGATCACCTTATCTTATACCACGGAAAGAGGGGAACCACGACAGAGGTTGACCATTGAATAAAATACTATAAGAAGTAGAAGTAATGCAGCTCATAGTACACCTAATCCACTTCTCGGCAAAACCAAGTTGCCACATGGCCGACTCCAGAAACTTCCAATTGACCAAATTATAAGTTTTTTTTCAAATCAAGTTTTATGGCCATAAAGTTTTTTTTTCTTCCTAACAGTAGTGCGGAGGCAATGGAAAGCCTCATGGACAATAATCACATTATCCTGAATAGACCTACCCTTGACAAATGCCCCCCTGACATTCAGAAATTAAAAAAACCATGCAAGGCCTAAGTCTATTCGCAAGGACTTTGGAATACACCTTGTAAGAAAAGTTACATAACTCGATGGGCCTAAAACCATGTATGTTGCAAGGGTTAGGAACCTTAGGGATAAGAGCGATAAAGGTCCTATTAAGTTCATTTGAAACACAACCCGATTCAAAAAGATTCTGAACAAATGCGATTAAATCAGGTGAAGTGGTGTTCCAAAATTTTTGGTAGAAAATACCGGAGAAACTGTCGGGACCAGGACTCTTGGTGCCACCCATACTAAAGACAGTGGTCTTAATCTCCTCAACAGTGATAGGGCTAATTAAATCAGCCGCCATGGAAGAAGAAACAAGCCTAAGAATGCACTGAATGACTAGATCAGAGTTCACAGTGGGAAAATCATAGTAAAGATTCCTAAAATGGTCAAACACATGCTTTTGCAAAACACTTTCCTCATCGATCCAATCACCATTTTCTAACTGTAATTTGACAAATTGATTTACCTGTCTTCTTTAAGTGACTGAGGTATGGAAAAAAGTCGTGTTCTTGTAACTTGGGATGCTTTATTGGGTGGCCATTATCAATTTTATGGTCCAAGCGGGAATTGGACAGTTTGGAATTGGTCCAATTCCGGGTGGGCATGTCAACGAAGCAAAATTGGACTTCATATTATCATGCTTTAAAAAAACGATCTGGGGGTTAATTCGATATTTTCTCCATTATTTTGGTCAACTAATCTAATCGATTAGATCACCATTTGGACCAGATATTTTTTAAATTAAAATTTTATATTTAGTATTAAAATAGCAAATACTTACCCAATAATTATAATGACTAATAAGCATTTAAAATGAAAGATCTTGTGATCGTGTATGGTTCGTACCGATAAATGTTTGAACAGTTTGCTTCATATATTTGACAATACAATTCACTGTATAAAAAATCCGTGTATGTGCAATAAGCATTTAACACACGCGACAACTGATCTCATTAGCTCATTTACAATTAACCTCCTACCAGCCTAATTAAATACAATTTCCTCTTCAGTCCATTATGGCTATATATTCGATATAATATAATTGTTATTCTAATTTAACCAAGTTATTATCGGCTGAAATTTGAAATAATCAATATAGTGGTATTCAAAAGGTATAAAAAAACCTATAGTGACATTTACGTCATATGTAGAGTGGTACCAAACACAATTACAAAGTTTTATATTTGAAAATTTTAAAAATAGTGCTGCGCTTCATTAAGCAAGAGGAGGCTTGAAACAATCCAATTATTAGTGCTTCAAGTAAAAAAATGAACATGGTTTGTGTTCTATTTTTTATAGAATATTGGTTTGTGTTCTATATGCTTCTAATGGAAGCACCGCGTGTTCGGACACGAAGCAATTTATAAGATGGGTGGCAATGCACGGGCCAGGTTTCAGGACTGATCAGGAGCTATGACATGATGACAGTGAAATGATGAACAAAGTACACATGGTATTAAAAAACTTATATTTGTTTAACGGCCTTCTAAAAAATAGATTTATTTAAGGGAATTAAATTTAAATTTACTAAGGTTAAAAATAAAAATAAAAAATTTGTCATTTAAATAAGACTTGATAATATTCGACTCTCGATATATAAAAAATTTTAAATAAAATGATAACTATTAAGTATGTATTGAGTCGAGTTCGTTACATTTTTCGTACAGGTCACAATTTACTCTGCAAAAAATTTTGCTACTTTAGGATCGTTATAATTGTGGCCACCATTTACAAGAGCTTAGCATGCCACGTGTGTTGGACTAATTGGGGCATTGGTCATAGTCTACAAGATATTTTAGAGACTCGTAAATGTCCATTTACATGTTCAGGGTTTCTGTTTGGAAATTTATAGTTTCATGTTCTATTTCATTCCTCGTAAAGAATTCTTTTCACTTTTTCTTCATGGTATTATTTTACTATCGGTGACCCATTAATATTTAGTACTACAAAATAGTCTTTACTAATTTATACGGTATTTCATGTGTCCAATCATCAATTCACATCAATATTAATATTGATCTAAGTTGTTTAAATTTATATTTTTATTCAAATCTTACAAATAAAAATTATACAATTATAAAATTTACTCGCTGGTCTTTTTATATTTCTCCCATTCCCTCGTCATCGTGTAATGTCGAACCATTCAGTAGGACTTCCGTTTCTTCGTCTTATTTTCGGTTCCCAAAACCAAGAAGGCAAAACAAGCAAGACAAAATGAATATATTTTAGTAATAATAAACTATCCCTTGAGTATGTTGTATTATCTAGTAAGGTTACAAATGCAACACACCAAACATCAAAAAAAAATTCTCTTTCTGAGATATTTTTTTCTATCACAAAATTTTTTCACTGAATTTTGTCATGATAGAGTTTTGACGAAACGGTAGTCACAACCTCACAAAAAATCAAGAGAAAATTTTGCACTTAGTAAGATATAATTGACTATTTTGTTTATATACTTAGAAATTTTTACCCCTCCACAAAAAATTTTATTAAAAAAACTCGGGCAAAGTTGTATGATCATTTCAATTTTCTTCTTTTTTTTGGGTTTTGTCAGTAGGAAATTACATAATCAGTACAGTGAACATGGCATATTACAAATCAATCATCCATGAAATGTCCCAATCCTACAAATTACTCTGTCTCATCTCTCCAGTAAGCACCTCGCACACAATAAAGCCCCTTAACTCTTAAACAACCACAACTCGGAGCTAAAAAAAACGTACAAACTGGTCCTAAACCGAAATCAGACGATCACATTTTATCTACACTAGAGGGACCTAAAAAAAGGCAGCAATCAAATCTCCTCGTCAAAAGTGAAGCATCAAGTGGGTTATTTATGATTCCTAGCCACGCCTAATCGCAGTGAAGTAATTGAAGTCATGGTGCTGGACCCTCAGCTGCTTTAGCCACGAATCCGCCACGCTCAATAGCGACCCGAGCCTCTCGTGGTCCCGTCCGCAATTCCCCGAGACCCACAGGTCCCCTTGCATCTTGTAAGTGGCCAACCCAAATGGAGGCAGCCCCATTCCTTCCCCTTCTTTCCTCTTCCTTTCCGGATGCTCCATGTCCTCTATGTCCATATCTAAAAATGACCGAGTACCAAAAGATCATCAATACCAAACCGGCGAGATCTGGCGTAGCTTATTGTTAGCGCAGCGGAAGCGGAACGTAGAGATTTCGTGTACCTTGGAAGGATGACGAAAGGGTATGGTATGTAAGGAAGCAGGTAGACAGGTCCCTAATTGTTCTGCCCATCGGAATGTGATATATTGGGTACCTGAGAATAAACAAGTTGTTATTAGTGTGACATTTTCACAAAAATACAGCAATATCACAATCACAAGCTATTTTAAGAGAGGGAGAGAGACCAAGCAACGGCCATCCAGCTAGCCGGGGAAAGATCTACGCTTCTCAAGGACATCAAGCCAGGGTATCTCCGAGAAAACCCACTAATCTGAAAAAAAAAGGAACAAAATTCCAAGGAGGGTCACGAAAAATATCCAAATATCCTATTGTTTTTAATGGCAGACATTCCATGGAATTCCCGAGCATAAATGGTCACAATCAAAAAAATATTCTGGATCCTTCTCATCAAGTCAACAGACAGCACCAGATCAAAAAGGCAAGAACAAGAATATGTGCAAAGGAAAGGAATCCAAACCCAATTTTCTTTATAGGAGGGAGACGTGCATACACATTAAACGCATGAAATTTGGAAAATGCCAAGATGATAAAAAAGATGCATCGCAAAGTTTCTATTGCATCTTTATCTTATTCAGGTCACGGAAAGGAATTCTAATGTATAATGTAAAGCTACAATCAAATTCTAAGGAAAAAGGAAAGTACCTTATCCATCAAGGGGACTCTTCCATAGGGAGTAGATCTCTCGAAATATTGGAAGTACAAGTAGCCCAACCTATCATTAAAATGGCAAAGGGTTTCGTGCTCCGACCCTCCTTCCTCGGAAGAGGACGATCCATCCCACCTCCACAGCTTATCGCTCTCGCTCTCGTCGCTGCACGAGTCGCTACACGAGTCCCTCGTCTCCAAGTCACCCGAATCCGTCTCTTCCCTGCGAGAAATGTTTCGGCAAGATATCATACAAACGAAGGAAAGAAGAATGAACAGCATTAATAAGCAAAAGGGTTGACTTGTGCCTTAGGAGGTTGAGGAAGGAATGGCTAGTGAAAATCTGGAGGGCGGAAAGGTAAGGGACGTAGTACTGGACGAGGGTGGACTCTCCATCTCTCACAGAGACGGGGACTCCAGCTCCGTACGCGCTCCATTCGTCGTAGCAATTCCAGAGATCGCTCAGCCTCAAGTACTCCACCGTCTCCCTCTCCCACGGGTGCCATATCCGGTTCAAGTTCCTCATCTCCGACTACACACAAAAAAAAAGATCAGATAAACAATGACCCATTAAAGAGAAGAATCTTGGGTCGCAAGGGATTGGAGAAATGGAGGGGAAAGAACCAACCTTTGGGAGTAATTGGGAAGGGACGGTCGGGGTTGTGCACTGGAGGAACCGGTCCAGGTTGGATTGCGTTGACCCTTGACCAAAGATCATGGCTTTCTTTGGTTTTCTCTCCCGGGGAGATGGTGATCAGAGGGCAGAGAAGAAAACAGAGGAGAGGAAGAGATATATATATATATATATATATTTGGTTCAAAGGACACAGAGAGAGAGAGAGAGAGAAACAAAAAGAAGAAAAAAATTGACGGGATTTGATTCCCTTTTCTACTTCCCCCGTTTACCTCTGATCTTGATAGGAATGGGAAACGGAGGAGAACCGGAATGAACCTTTTCAGCGTTTTTTTTTCTCTCTTTTTTTTTTCCGGACAGCTAAATACAAGAAACAGAGCTAGCTCTGTTTTCTGTGTTGTCCTCTGTTTTTCTCTTGGGTTGCTCTGTTTCTTAATGAAGTCTTCTTCTTCTTCTTCTTCTTCTTCTTCTTCTTCTTCAAAGGATATAGGCAGGGGAAGGAAGAAGGGAGATCAAGGAAGGCGATATAGGCAGGGGAAGGAAATGGAGGTTGCTTTTCCTTGTTTCCTTCCTTCCTTTTTTTTTAAACAGAAAACCAAAAGCCTCCCCTGTTTTCTGGGCTAACCTCCTCTCTTTATAACGGAAGAAACCAAGTGATGGATAATAAAGGGGTCGTACTTTAAGGGGGAATTGGAATCAGCAGATATCTAAGGGGAAACAGAAACAGAATTATAGCTCTTATTTTCAGTTCTTATGAAAATGGGAAAAGGTTGAAGAGAATTGAATGGGCAGAGATATTGAGATGTTATCTTAGTTTAATTATAATTGAAAATATAAGTACGTTAAAATTTGGTAAACTATAATATTTTTATTATTTGTAGTTTTATTCAATATGCGGTGGCAATAATTAAGGTATGAGAATACCCGGAAGTATCATTTATGGTCACTTATCTGTCCTTCTCAATACTACATGAAAGATACGTTTTCCTTTATCAATTTATTTTCTTTTGAGTTTTTCTATTTTTCTTTTCATAAGAATTGTGATTTTTTTGAATTTTGCCAGGGGACTTTGGGGCTATATTAATGGAATTGGTCCATTCTATGACTTATGTAGCAAGTAAGTGGCTTTCAAAAAATATTGAAACTATCATTGAATTATTATACTATAGATTACTAATAATGAGGTTATATCTTTTTTTTAGAAGGTATAATGAGGGTATATCTCAACAGCTCGAGTTTCCGCGTTCTTATGGATTGAGATATTTATATGTTTGATTTGACTATCGGTACTATTTCAACAAGTAATTTTAGTTCTTTGAGCAAGTGGTTTTCCTCTTAAAAAAAGCAGTGGTTTGGGTATACGCTTTTTTTTTCAATAAAAAGAATTCGATTCCGACGATATTTATAATGACTCGTTTAAATGCGTATGTTTTATTAACAAACTTCATACACGATACCAATTGAAAAAACCATGAGAAATCTTTTCTATTCCAAGTTGTGTAATGGCTACGGGTGTATATATAAATATATGTAGATATTACACTATTCGGTTACTTATTCACACCGAACTATTTGTGAAAATTGAGTCTGCAAGACGTAAAGATTATAAATTTTAACTATCGTAAAATGACAATGGGTGAAGGGAACTAGAAGATCGCCCATTTTAAGCAAACAATTGGATTTTCCGTTTGGGATTAGAGAAGTGCATTAACATAGGGACGAGACAATAAATCTCAATTATTATTACACCAATTTCACATTAATGAAAATATTTTTTTAGAGGAAAAATAATTAATAATTATAGTCCAATATTTTTTGAAACGAATTATAGTTCAATATAGTAACTTAATGTGATCCTCTCTCTAAATAATAAAAATAACGACTAAATAGAAAACAAGTTAAAGTTATCATCATGATATCTATGAAAATAGATTTCAGAGTTAAATACCAATATGTCTATCAGTTTATGTTTTCTTTCATAATAAATAATTAATTCCTGCCTAATTTCGATTAGTGTTTTCTATTTTACAAAATGTTTTGTAATGAGTTGATTTATTGTGAGTATTTTCAATGTGTGATGTGTTTCTTATAGTAGTCATTCCAAGATTGAAAACTTAGCAATAATTACCATAATTTAAAATGAGTCATCGACCTCCACATGCTTGTTGCATTCAGATTTTCTATCAACCATAATAAACTCAAAATACTTTACAGAAAATATTTTTTTCAGTAACTTGTAGTGCCGAGTTATAGTTGATTTGTAGAGTAGCTCATATCTTCTCAATTGCTCCCAAAATCCAGCAATCCAAAATGTATAGCAATCCAAACTTTATGAGATGAACATCATCGTGTCTTTTCATCGGAATTTTTTCCGAAATGGGTAAAAAGATACATATTTTTCCTAAATAGGTAAAAAGTTAGACATATTTTTAAAATAAGTTGAAAGATTATTTAATATTAAAAAATACTGAAGGAGGCGCCTCCACTTTGATTTTTTTTAAATAGTTGTCCACTTAGCTTGTTTATATTATTTTATACTACTGCAAGTAAAAATGTAAGTATATTTTGATAAATTCAGATCAAAGTATTGGGATAAATTTATGATATATTTTTTTTAATTTTCTATTTATTGTACCTATTTATATGTATTTTTTTCAAACTTTCCGACATATACAGAGGCGTTCCCACTAGAGGCGCCAACTTGTTGGGGCGCCTCCTTCAGTATTTTTTAATATTAAATAATTTTTCAACCTATTTTGAGAATATGTATAACTTTTTACCTATTTTAAAAAAATATCTATCTTTTTTACCCATTTTAGAAAAAATCTCCTTTTCATCGGGTAAAATTAGAACTGCCATAGTGGTCTAATTTGACAAGGTCTTGACTGATGACCTTTTTTTTTAATTTGTTCAATAGTTGTATTTTTTCTGACAATTATCACCTAAACCAAGCTGGCCAAAAATCACTCTAACAGTCTGTTTGGAACCAATTCCGACAAGAAAAGAATTTCATTTCTAATTCCTAATGGTAATGGAAAAGAATCATTTTCATGTTTTCTTATTTGGAACCATAAGTAAAATTTTGGGAATTGATTTGAAATATTACATAAATACTCTTATAATTAGACCAACTTGCAACAAACAAAACCATCTCTAATATCATCCCACAATTCACAATCACCACATTAGAAACTAAAATCTGGCAATGTCATAAGAAAGTTACAGTTAGGTACTCAATGCAAGGCAAAAAAGGTCTAGTCGTTCATCAGAAATGGAAAAAAGGTCTATTAGAATAGGGGATAGCCTGAACGGATCTGCCTTGAGGAACTATCAATTTATCTTCTCTTCTTAATAGGCCTATGAAGAAGAGAGAGAATATTTCAGAAAAAAGTGATATTAGCTTATCATACCTTATAGAACTACAATATAAAATAGCTAATACCTTGAGGAACTATCAATTTATCTTGTCTTCTTAGTGCATCATCTAAGATTCTTAAGTCTGATGCAAAATCCTCCCAACCCTGCAAGACATAAGTAAAACGTAAATCAAAGCTGCAAGCAGCCAATACATTCATGGTAGGGAAAAATTTCCTTCCACGATATCTTGAGACATCCTCTTTTAGCACCTTTACACGAATATGAGTCCAATCGATTGCGCCCACACAATTCTATAATTCAAAAGATAATTTTAGCAAATAAAAATTGAATTAATTTATAAATGCAAAACAAGACAAGAAAACCAACCTCGAAGTGTGGAAAAAATCTTCCCCCACTATATTTAATCTCGGTGGGAACATTTCTACCATTGGGTTGTATCAAAAAGTGATCTTCGAGAGATATGATAGCTCTCAGGACTTGATGGAAGTGACAGCTGACTGTCTCACTAGATCATCGATACAACAATGATGATAACGAACTTCTAGTGCCATGTGCTAAGACATGGAGATATTTAGCAACTTGCTCTTCAACATAACTATACTGGTTATCTCTTATGAGACTAGTCTCTCTTAGCAACTCGCAAAGGGTCGTAAATACATTAGGGGACATGGGCAAATTTTTACGACAAATTTGTTCATCCATTAACTCGTACATAATTTCCCGTCTTACAAGTTCCCTTCTTCTTTTTGCAGGATGAATCAACTCTCTTTCTACAGTATCTTCCCTATTTCGTTGAATAGCTAACACTAAATAGCAACCAACCAATGCAACTAAAAGTGAAATCAAATGCAAGTCATCCATCTTATCTCCTACAAAACCAAGTCATCCATCTTATCTCCTACAAAACCAAGTCATCCAACTAAAAGTCAACAAACTAATGTTATTGTAATAACAACATCGCAAACTAAAGAAAAAACTTCACCAATAAATATTCCATTTTTAAAAAGATAATGTAATTCAACATTATACATTTTTGAGTAATATACTTTCTAAAGTGTCACTGATTTGATCTATCACATCAGATTGGCAAGTCCGAGTACAAGAATATATTAAATTCCGGACAGTGAGAGATGACCTAATCGAAATCACAAAACAGAATTCGAGGACATAAGATATCACAGCTTCAACAGCAAACAGACAATCTATTTATCCTCTCAAATGGAACTAAGTTTCTAGTTCTAGAAACTTATAAACTTAACAATAACAGTTCCAAGTTTCACGTTTTCAAGATGTAGGCACATAACACACCAAGTTAATTATTCTTAGACAACATTGATGCCAAGAGAGCCGCATAACCAAATCTTCCTATCCTAATGCCAACGATCGAGCTTGAGCCACCATCAATAGAAAAGCTGCTGCGAAGACCCCGTACGAGGAGTACGAACTAGACAGCACCATATCAATAAACTAATAGGATATTCTAAATACAACAAAATCTTAATGAGAGATAGAGAGAAAGATAACATGTCATTGACAACTAATAGGATACTTTAGCCTCAGCAAGTTCGCTTGCCAAATCCTTGGACTTCTCCTTTTGCTTTTCTCGTTAATATCCGCAGGCAAACAAACACCAACAAAATCTGCAAAGAAAAATCAAAACTGTAATTTCTGAGTATGATACAAGAGCATATCAACAGTGCAGTGCGAGACAGCACGAGGTAAGGCAAGATGCAGCCCACATCTCGGTGCCACTAAGTCTATCGAACCTACACACATCACAAACGACCAGAATCACACCAACAACAATGCAGCTCCAACGGTGACCACACCAACAACCAGACTCACACCCGACATCCCTGATGAAATAACTCCTATCAATCCGAACTTTGCTTCCTGCCACGCAGCGTGAGACATCACCAACAACAACACAGGTAACAAAAACACAGCCCCACCCAAGTCCATGCCGAGATTTTTAACAACACAGGTAACAAGAACCCACCGAAGGAGGAGGAGCTCCGAGATTTTTAAAGCCAGATCGACAAACAAAGAAATCCATATTATTAAACAAGAAAAATCCAGATTGCTAAACTAAGAAATTTATATTGTTAAACTAAAAAAACCCAGATTTAAAACTCATAAAAAACTCAGATCGCAGAAGGAAGAGGAGATGAACTCGAGCTAGAGAGATAGAGAAATTACCAGACAAAAGAGGAGGCCATGGACGGGAGAGGAGGGCTCTAGGGCTCCATGCCGAGATGAGCTCGAGGAAGGAAGATCAACTCCAGCTCGAAGAAGGAAGAGGAGATGAACTCTCGAAGAAGGAAGAAAGCAAAGGCCGAGAGGGAGTTCTAGGGCTCCTAAAATTGTTGCAATAAGAATGAGTATATAACCAAGGGTATAATAGACATTTTACTATCAAATCTGGTTTAGTTCCTTACAAATCTGACTTAATTTCAAAGGAATTCTAAATCTTGTTTTTTAAACAAAACGGGAATTCTTTTCCGAAAATATTTGGTTCCAAACAGACTAAATTTTTTAAAACTCTGGAAAGAAATTTTATTTCCTATTTTTAAGCCATTCCAAACAAGCTGTAAAAGAACTAATCTAAAATGGACTGTATTTAATAGTACATTATATCTAACCACATGAACCAAAAAATTTAACTATATATTTTATGATTGTGATAATATTCTTAACCTCAAATTTGATAATTTTTACATGGAAAAGAATCTTACAAAGTAGAAAAGAAAAAATGCTAACCGAAACAGAAAAGATAAAACAAGATGCAACCCTTTCAAAGTTGTGAACAAACGCATCACGTTTGCCGTTGGTCCACTGTTGTGCAAAGAGACAACGAAATATTCAAGTGACTTGACCGTCGCTTCTCTCTCTAGATCCAAAATAATTGGCGAAGGCTTCCTTAAGCTATTAAATTTTAATTGATGATAGTAGTAAATCTCTTTTTTATGTCATTTATTTAGGAGATTATTCTATTATATGTTCATATCGTTTTAAATGTATATAATTAAGTAAGATTTTCTATGAGTTATCCGATTCCAACTATTTGGATGGGATGGACTTTCTAAAAGACATAAATACAAGGTAACTATTAGTCAACGGGTACTTTAGTGTTCAAATTTTTGTTTTTCTATATCACTGTATCCGTTCTATTTGTTCGATTAATTCAAATTTGAGTGGTATAGAATTTTAAAAGGTGACAAAATTATTCCAAAGATACAATATGTCCAAATGATTGGTGGTTTAATAATCAAAAGTGAAGTGGCATTGGAAAATCGAGTCACATGGTATAGTGTAAAAAAAATATTAGTTTAAAGGATAGATTCTAAAAACGTAGATAGAATAAGTAGATACAATTTCACTTCTTTCAAGTTCGTTTCGAAAAAAATAAACTATGTGAAAATTCATATTGTCAAATTTTAATAGTGTAGTGTTGCATTTCAGATTTCTGAAATCAAAAACTCTATTATGGTTTAAAAGAAAGTTCTATTTAAGCCAGAACAATATTTACAATTGATACGATTATTTACTTATCGAAAAAAACAATTATTTGGTGGTAGTCCACTTTACTATGTGGCGGGAGAAGCATTATATTGAATGTGAATTAGCTAGATATCCGGGAAATGTTTAAATATGTCTATGTTTCCCGTTTCGTAGATGTATGGTAATAGAAAAGGTGTCAGTTTTATGTGTGTGTACTTTGTCGTCACCGTTATTTTGTTTATTGCTTAAGAAGACTTCGTCTCAATAGTCTAAACCTTAAACCGCGTGAACGTAAAGGCATTGTTTGAGAGGGAGAGAGAGAACATTAGCGGGCACTCTACAGTGCTGCTGACATTTGCCAAAGGGTGCGTTTGTTTTTTGTTTTTTGGTAGCTAAATTTTCTTTATTTATATAGTAAATAATAGTAATATTGACAGCTGGCTCCCCTCTATTCGAGTGGTCCCCTCCCTTATCCGAATGGTAGCACATTTTACAAAGTTGTACGAAGATTATAGCCGAAAATCTCACTGCAAATTCTATTGTGCAAAATTTATATAAAAAATGATAATAAAAAAAAAGTCATATCGATGACATTGAGATACAATGTCAACCATTGCGGTATGGGTGCGTTTGTTTTTAACGATTAATCTACGTGGTCGCAACCTCGCAGGGTTAGTATGCTTGGATAGTGTAGTTGCAATCCTTTGCGACTACGTTATAGGATGCTGCTCTGGGGTAGTATAGGTCAAGGCGTTGCTGTAGGTCTCTTTTTTGGGAGATTTTGTTGCTGTAGGTCTCGGTATCCTCTGGGTTGTTGTATTTCGATGTGTTATATGTCATGGCATATTCTATTCAAGGAATAAAATTTTCCCTCAAAAAAATATATTCAAGGAATAAAATTATACCTTAAAGCAAACAACTAATCCACGCAGAATTCCACCCAAAACATACTAATCCACGCATAATGTATTTACTTTTCAGAAAATTGTAATTAGTAAATGGTAAACATGCATTTATGTAATTAATTAAGAGTGTTACCTCATTTATTAGTATGAAAAATTTGCCTAGTTATTTTGATTTGAAAATTCTAACATTATGATGTATTTTTAATGGTTCGAACTCGAGAGATGTTACTTAAAATTAAACAATTTTTTGTTGGTCTATCTAAGTGATAATTGGTTCCTAGTACATGCATATATAAATCGTAAGCAATATAAAAGTGAAGAGTATGAGTATGCTTAAAATCACACTTTGAGCAAAGTATATTGTACCGTCTTCTTCAAGATAGACACTTCACATTCAATCATGGACGATGCCACAACAAGCTGTGTGCCTTTAAATTCTAAGTTTCTAAAGTACAACGTCCAATCACGTGAACAATAGGAAGCACTATCGAATACCTTTCGAACTTTTTGTGACTGTAGAATTCCGACACTATGTAAATGAGAAATGCTATGCTCTAAGAGGAAGAGAATAGAGTGAAACTCTGTGTGAGTTTTATGCATTTCAAATGAGAGGAGGAGTTTCTCTTTTATAGGTGAATTTGAGACCCCATTAAATTTAAAAATAATGGTGGTCATTAAATCGCATATTAATTATGACCAATAAATGGGCGATTACACTCATCAACGCCCTTCTATTACCAACGGTTAATAAATGAGCAGTTACACGAGTCATAATCTCAGATCCATGACAGCCAGTAAAAACATATCACTTTGAATCCAATTTTTATTCACAGTGAGAACTTTAAAATCTTATCACTTTGAAGCGATATAGGCGGATAATATGAGCTTATGGGCACACGGCTTGTTGTGACTCCGTCCAGGATTAAATCTGAATTCGTGATATTCAAAGAGGACGACTCATTCCAAAGAACGTGATCTTCAAGAAGGCGGTATATTGACAGTTTGCTCATACTGTCATTATGAGTATTCTCTACTATTTCAATATTGTCTAATTATATATTTCATATGCTATTTATAGAATATGCTCTATTATTGCATGACAATAATAATACCTAGATCTAATAAACAATTAGTTTAATATCCAACATTGTGAACAATGAAAGTTTAATAGGGAGAAAATAAAATTTTAATATTGCAAAAATAAAATAAAAATAAATATATCAAGTAATATATGAGTTATGTTGGTAGTAAAATTTTGGCTATCGGAAAAAATCAGATAGATGAAAATTCTAAGAAGAAATCAGATAGATGAGCACATAACATTAATCAAAAGAATTATAACTTAATGGTACAAGATATTATAAAATATATTTAAAAAATTATGATTTAAATATTTGCATTGTTATAATGTAAAATTTACATATTAAAAAATACGTGCCAACAGGTATTTGGCCTAGTGGCATAGGCGTTACTTAATTTCAAGGAGATCAAAAATTCAATCTTTGATATTATAACTAGGTGTAAAATTTACCTTTAAAAAAAATTAAAAAACACGTAACGATAGGGCATCGCACGTGAATTAAGATACGGCATCCGAAATATTTAGCAAATCCAAAACAGACAAAACTACTCCCCCAGATCACGGATGTGTTGTGGGACCGGTAGCTCTGACTTGGCTTTCATCGACTACGTTTGACCACCTTGATTTTCCGTGACTAATCCAGTCTATTAGAAATATTTCTTCACAAAAATTTGTTACGAGTAGTTATTATTTTTGATGAACAATATTTTGTTAACACTTGTAATAAATCGTATGTATACTACAGAAATAAGGTACAATTTGATTTTTTTAGTGGTGATGTCTTATCTCACAAATGAGAGCTCAATACACTTTATTCTAAAATTCACGATTTTTGTGTGAAATTACTAACACCTTAAGAGATTAACTGCAATCGACTATATTATATAGGGCTGCTTTTATCTACCAACTACTATATCCTACCAAGTCGTATATCTAAAATAAATAAATACATTTTTCTCAAATTGAACGCAAAAAAGAAAAAGAAGAATGTGCATGTGGTGTTAATTGCGCCACTTGGCGCATTTATGATGTCACCATATCAACTGCCCATTAATAATATCCTCCATTTTTTTGGTATAATAAATTAATAATACCATCGATTAGAGATGACAATTAAACCCTTATCCTGAGGGTTTATCTTAATCTAGACCCTTATCATGAACCAAATTCTCAATTTTAACTTACCCAATTTCAACTTTTTTGGATTTGCTTGTTTGGTTTATTTGTATTGATTTATTTAATGAATAAAAATGTCTCATTGCTATTTGAAAATTATCATAAGATAATTTAATTTTTAAAAATTAAATATAAAAAAAAATACAAACCTGCCAGACATCTTGATCCTGTCTGATTTTTTAGGACCCTCATTCTGTCAGAATCTTGATTTTTAAAGAAGATAAGGCTAAGAATTTAGATCCACCATTTAAAAAGAGGATAAAAATTTCGGTCCTATAAATTCTACTCGAATCCTGCCCAGTGCAATCCATACCCTCAATCTATTTGTGTGGTGAAAGTCAACACCGATATATAGAAGCGTGGCATCCTTCTAGATATGTCTCGAAATTAAATAATCTAGTGCATTCGGTAATGCCACCTGTAAACATTATCAATTGGTGCTCTGGAAATGCAATTGCCGTAGCAATTTTTAAGATTTCTATTGGAGGAGAAATTAATTCGCGAATTTGTTTCGACTCTTTTTCGGTAAAATAGTTATAACTTTTCACTCAAATATTGGATCGATGTAATTCAAAGTGCTACAGAAAGATAAGACGTAGACCTACAATTATGTATTTCTGTGACATATCCAAATTCGGTACATAAAAGGATTAAAATGGGGTTGGAACTCTCGGTAGTTTAGGTACCAGTGCAGATGACGGTTCTCGTGCTTTATCCTGAAAAGAGGAGGCGGTGAGCTTGAAGAGGCCGAGTGAACACGGACTTTAGAGACCAGATCAGCGTCAAAGGAGAATAGACTTCTCAGAAGATAAAACTTAGACTCTGATAAGGATTGAAGGAGGGATGAGGATAGACTTTGAATCATCGAGTCTAACTAAAATATTGGGCAAGCCTACCATCGGAGCATTGGTGGACATTCTACCTCACCCGGGGGGCATGAAGAGCGCTGCAATGTTGCGGTCAATGCTCTTACATCGGCCATAATTATTCCGGATAAGAGGCAAGACATGCACATGAAAAACAAGGTAAAACAAGAATATAATGAAGCAACAACTTAATGTGTCGGTTTAATCTCGGCCGTTAAAAGTTTCAAATTATAAGAAGAGTCGTCAAATTACAGCCGCTTCCGTGATCCATTGAAAGATATTTGGTTTGTCTTTTTCCAAAGTAAAACACGTATACAATGCCAAATTTCAAGCTTTGATAGTACTCTCCTCTTCTGCGACACATCTCGAACCTCAGGACCGTCTAGCAAAGACCGGAAGACTTGATCAAAAAGTTACCCGAAGCAGATGCATTTTTACTCCTTCCAATGGACGGGAAAAGTAGGCATTGTATTTTTTCGATCTTTTGGTCAGAATAAAATTAGTCAAAGTCAACATTGATTTTAATCTCGGAAAGACTCGAAAGTAAAAAACAATCTAAAATGTCTGTGCATTTCAGGGGCGATGTAGGCCTTTTCTAAAAGGTTAGGGTTGATGTAGATCAGTTATGGCATTCAAAAAAATAATGCTTCTTTGACAACTAATAACACTTGCATCAAAGATTATTCTAGTATAATAAAAGAGTTTCAAATTCAAGTGATTAAACTTTTTTTGCCATCAACACATTAAATGTATGGTTACAAGTTGTATAAAAAATAATAATAATAATAGTTTGGCAATATTTGTTTGTTGGAATGATCTCCAGTTTCGAACCTCAAACCACTACAAAGTGCACAATAAAATTCTCGTTGTCAAATTTTAAAGAAATTATATTCTAGAAAATCAAACTTTGAGACTACTGTTTAAATTATTTTTGAAAAGTTTAAATGGTGTCTCAATTTTTTTAGACCACCGTTTAAACTAGAATAGCATATCATTATTGAAAAAATCATAACTAATGAGTGAACCCCTTCCCTTTTTCTATACTCATAATTTTAAAATCACTGGATTTCCTTGTAGTTGTGCAGGATCTAATTCTGAATATTAGAAGTTCGGTATATTTGGATTGCCCTTTTTTCGGTATATTTCGAGTCTATTTTTAGATGATGGTAGGATCTTTTGGGTTTGACTCTTTTGAAGATTCTTTGATTGTTGTGCTCAGATAGCATCTATCATCATGGTTCGTGCTTATAAGCATTAGCTAATACTTTTGATATACTTAATTTTGGTGGATTTTTTGGGTGGAATATAATACTTCCCCTATCAAAAAAAAATACCAGCATATAGAAAGGTTTTCCTAGGTTTCTCGACAAAAAAAAAGGAAAGGGTTTCCTGGCAAGTCGAGTTTTAGAAGAATTGAAAACAAAATAGTAACTACATCAATTATAACTCTGTTAGGCAGCTCCTTTTGCCAAGCAACAAGAAGATATGTACAAAGACCGCTACATATTTGAAGAAACAATACTAAGTCAATCTCAGAAATGACTCATTCGCGGGCAGGAAACACAACATTGTAGGACTGTCCTTCTTTTGACCAAGCGAAAGGAACTCTAAAGTAGTTAAGACTTCGGAGTTGTAAATGCCCCGTTCAACTGCAAGTTGAATAACGAACAACGATCACATTGTCGCGGTACGAGTCGTCTCCTGTGTGGAAAGAATGTACCATGTCATCAGACCAGCTGCTTAATGGAGTGATCTTCGCACTTTAGTTTGTCTTGACGACTCGTCTCTTGTTATTCTCTACTTAATTTTATCTCTGCCAACTGAATGTTGCCGCTGAGGCCAGACGCCTTGTATGATGGCATCAAAGAAAACCCATCTAGAAGTTTCACACACTTCAGTCCCCATTTTAGCAGCAAGAACTCAATCAGATGATGGCCACTGTTCGTCACAGCTCAGAAAAGAACAAGCTCGAATTAGGTAATAAAGAGTGTATCGGGAATGCAGGCATACTAAAAGAACCAATGTAAGAAAAAATTTAGAAGTTGGAGCAAAGGACTAAGCACCTTCGGTCATGATAAGTGGTTATGAAGGTCGAACCGGGACGCCTCTCAAGCAAGAATGTTGCAGTTGCAAAGAGGTCATCAAAAGCTGAAGGACGAAACATTAGATGTTAACTTTGGTTCAAAATGGGTTGAAATGCCTAAAATGTTGAGAAAAGAAAGTAAGCAGCAAAGAAGCACAAAAAGAGAGCCAGTAGCAACTAGCAGAACTCTATACCACTTGATTCATAAAGAACATCAGCCCCCAGAATAAAATCTGGCTTTAAGCTGAAGATAGGTTCATCCCACATTCCCCATGTCAGTCCGAGCACCTAAAGGTAAGGCACTTAATCAGCTCAAACACATCTTCCATAATTCCCGAACCCATGCAACGAAGGAAATAAAAGTGATTAGATTACTTGGCAATGGAGCTCATTCAGATCACAAGCTCTTCTCATGTTATTCAGCACCTGCCAGAGCCGAGTAGCACATGACATGAGTAGTACTAACAAATCCGAATGGGGCAACAAGCTAAGAAACTCAGCTGACTTAAAGATGGCACATTCACATTGCAGAAAGGGCATTGAACCGAATTCAATCTCATATCGGAAAGTTCAACAAAACAGGACTACTCAAATTTTGGGGTTCATACATCTAGTACCTTCCACACCTAACCTATTCCATTCCATCCATCCTCTCGTCTACAATCAAGTTCTTAACAGAGGGTAATGGAAAAGGCACCAAAATTGACTTCAATTGGACAGAACCAATACCTCCGATCTACTCTCATCATCGGTAAGAACCACACGCGAGCCAAGCTTCGCAGCTACCAATCCAGGTAAAGAAGTCCCAGCACCAAGCTACAAACTTTCGAAACAGAAACAAGTAAACAAATTAATCATCAAACAAATCGATCAATCAATCAAAAACAAAACAAAACACAGAAACATAAGCGAATAAGAAGATGGCAGCAAGAAAACCAGACAACCTCGACAACGCTAGCACCGGCAAGGCGCCCCCGCTGCTGCCACACGTACTCCGCCAGGACCACACTACAAGGCCACACGAACAGCCCGTACTCTTCTTTAATGTCCTAACGTTGGCATTTCCCAATAAGAAAAGAAAAGAAAAGAAAAGGACCCGCCTTGAGACAAAGTTCCGAACTTTAACCTCTACGATGGATATAGAGAAGGAGGGTTTTTCTGGGTCGTCGCCGAAAACGTGGCGGGATACGCGTGTCGTGTCCTTTCCCTTCCCGTTTGGTTGCCCTTCTTCTTTCTGCTTCTTGTCTTCCATTTTCTTTGCTTGGGATAGTTTGCGCTTTTTTTTTATTGGAATGGAGGGGCAAATTGCTCCTATATATAAACGAAATGGTAAAAAATAACCTACTCAGTGTAGGGCTTCTCTTTCGGCCTCTTGTAAGGTTGCGACCGCCGGCCTCGTCAAAGGCCTGTCACGAGAAAATTCAGTGGGGAAAACTCGTGAGAGGGAAAGAGTATCTCGGGAGGAAGAATCATCCTTGACGTTTGGAGTGTCGCAAAACTTGGCCCTACACCGTCAATATCTAACAAATCCCTGGGGAAAGAAACCCCCTAGCCAAACGCATCGAGGTAGGCTAATATCTCGCAAATCATCAATGTATTGTTGTTTGTCGAAGGTGGTGTACTTGATTAGGATCTTGTAAAGTCGAGGCAAGAGTTAGACTCTTTCTCCGTAAGAAGAGATTGTCCCGTATTCAGTGCTTACGGGTTGCGGCAATCGTCCCCAAGATACAACGACTAGGCTGCTTCCGAGTTCGTAGCACAACGACCCTCGAAGCTTCAGGCGAACCTTGGAAATTCGGAACTTTCTGAGAGAGGGAGAGAGAGCCTACAATTGCTAACGAATGCTTATGCAAGTTGTAGTGGGGTGAGAGCAAATGATGGGGGATGGGCCTATTTATAGGCGCTGGATGGGAGGGAGGCAGGCACTCCGAAGGGGCGCATCCGTTCGGCCAGTTGGCTGGCTGGCTGCGCTCGTGGCCCTTCGGTGGCATTCTAGATCCTTCCAGGTGCGCCCAGACCAGGTTGTGACCGCTCGGAGGGACAGGCCTACGCTCGCACTCCTTCACGAGGGATCTCGCAACCCTTCGGCCGTCTAAAAATTTTTGGGATGTTTCAGCAAGTGCCAAGTGCGCCACAAAGCGCCCATTGCGACCTGTGTCGTGCTCGTATGGTGCTAGGCACCATCCTCGTTGCGGACCGAGTTGGCTATCCAGGTGGTCAACTTATTTCCTAGTCAATAAGAAAAAATTCCTTATAAACAAGAAAATCTTCCTTGTTGTGTCCAATGTGGTAATGCACTTTTCATTTCTACTTTGGGCTTTCCACTTGAGCCTTCCACTTTTTGGCTTTGCATTGAAGTTTCATTCAATTTTTTTCCAACAATCCCCTACATGAATGATGATTAATGCATGCTGACACTTTTAAGAAAAGTTCCAACGAAATATCATTGCATCGAGAAAGGTAGTTTACGGCTTTGAACCTTCCCTAGTAAAATGCTATCGGATTTACTTGCTGCTCAGTGAACGCGATGTCTTGAACTGGTCAGCTTTTTATGTAAACCAAGACAATAATATTTATACAATGATATCTCTAATATCCTTTGGTTCTCACGTTGTGTCTGTTTCGGCCATGGACCTTATCTTGGATTCATAAGTGTTTTTTCATTTGAAGCGGCCTCACTTCACACTTATATAGGTGATCTCCCATTAGGAGTATCCTATCATACTTCACCTTTTTCTGGTATAGAAATCATTAAAAGCGTATACGCTTAACCTTACCACACCTCTCCAGGTTTGTACTTGGACAGCTTCTGAGAATAGGATGGATTCCAAGTAATCATCTGAACCATCCATAATTAGTTATCTCATTGAACCAAGTTTGTGGGAGCTCCACTCATCATGGTTGAGTTATCGCTATGAACGTTCTTTAATGTGTGAGTTTTAACCCCATTCCCCTTACTGCGTTGTACATTTGATCTCTCTTGATTTCTTTCATCAAAGGATCAACTAGGTTATCCTTGGACTTCACATAATCAATGGTTATTACTCCACTTGAGATCAATTGTCTAACGGTGTTATGTCTCCTATGGATATGTTGAGACTTACCGTTGTACATAGTACTTTGTGCTCTACCGATTGCAGGCATGCTATCATAATGTATCAATACAGGGGGCACAGACTTGTTCCAACACGGAATATCCTCTAGGAAATTTCTGAGCCATTCAGCTTCTTCCCTAGCTTTGTCTAGTGCTATAAACTCTGACTCCATGGTGGATCGAGCTATGCACGTTTGTTTAGAGGATTTTCAGGACACAGCTCCTCCACCTATGGTGAACATATAACCACTAGTGGATTTAGAGTGTTTAGTGTCTGATATCCAATTCACATCACTGTATCCTTCCAATATAGCTGGATACCTAGTATAAAGTATGCCATGGTTCATGGTATGTTTCAGTTACTTTAGAACCCTTTCCAGAGCTAGCCAGTGGTCTAGTCCTAGATTGCTCGTGAATCTACTAATCTTGCTAACTGAGTATGCAATATCAGGGCGTGTACAATTTGTTAAGTACATTAGACTCCCAATGATCTTTGCATATTGCAGTTGAGATACTGGGTCACCTCTGTTTTTAGTCAAGTGTAGATTCAGGTCTACCAGAGTCTTAGCCGGAGGTTTATCAAACGCATCGAATTTTTTGAGTATATTCTCAACGTAGTGAGATTGTGACAAGATAATTTCTTCAGTCGTCCTAGAGATTTTAATCCCCACTATGATGTCAGCTAGACCCATATCTTTCATGTCAAAGTTATTCTTTAACATGTTCTTAGTTTTTACGATAAGATCTTTACTACTTCCCGTGATTAGCATATGTCGTCTATATACAGATATACAATTACGTAAGCATCAGGTGTGCCTTTAATGTATACACATTTATCACACTCGTTGATCTTAAAGCCATTTGACATCATTGTTCTGTCAAATTTTTCATGCCATTATTTTGGCGCCTATTTCAGCCCGTACAGTGACTTGACCAGCTTGCACACTTTATGTTCTTGTCCGGGGGTAACAAACCCTTCAGGTTGTTCCATATATATTTTCTCTTCCAGTTCTCCATTTAGGAAAGTTATTTTTACATCCATTTGATGTATCTCGAGGTTATAGAGTGCTACAACAGTCATCAGCTTTGTATTTTCTTTTAAGGATCACTTACAACCTAAAGGTTTGCAACCTGGTGGGAGATCCACGATTTCTCACGTGTAGTTTTGCATGATGGATTCTATCTCACTATTGATAGCTTCTTTCCAGAGAGGAACATCCAGACTAGATAATGCCTCTTGGACTGTCCCAGGTTTATTTTCTAATACGTACGTTAGAAAATCTGGACCAAATGATTTAGCCATTTTGGCCTCTTACTCCGTCTAGGTTCCTCAGCACCTTGATCAGAGCCTTGTGTAGCTTCATAACTTCTTTTATTTGAGCTTACTTCTTTCGTTTCCTTTTCAGGAAAGATATTCTCAAAGAATATTGCATTCCTTGATTCCATGACCATTCCCTCGTTGATTTCAGAGTTTTCAGACTTGTGCACTAGA
This sequence comes from Hypericum androsaemum, assembly GCA_963995505.1. Classification (NCBI taxonomy): domain Eukaryota; kingdom Viridiplantae; phylum Streptophyta; class Magnoliopsida; order Malpighiales; family Hypericaceae; genus Hypericum; species Hypericum androsaemum. Next base: position 15,234,604 of record OZ023185.1, read on the forward strand.
AATCGGTTTGCGCTACTGTTGTGAGCATATCCGATAAAGATGCAGTCAACTGTCTTGGGTCATATTCTCACCCTTTTAGGTGGAGGTATTTTTACCTTGGCTAGACACCCCCACACTTTAAGATAACCGTAGGAAGGCTTTCTCCTTTTCCATAATTCATATGGAATTTTGTCCCTTTTCTTGTGCGGTAATTTGTTTAGAATATGATTAGTTGATAGCACAGCTTCCCCCCACAAGTTCTGTGGTCAGCCCGAACTAATGAACATAGCATTCATCATCTCCTTAAGAGTTCGATTCTTGCGCTCAGCTACGCCGTTTGATTGAGGTGAGTATGGAGCAGTTGTCTAATAAATAATGCCATTTAGTTGGCAGAATTCCTCAAACGGAGCTACATATTCTCCCCCTCTATCACTTCGAATCATTTTGATTTTAGTGCTAAGTTGATTTCCAACCTCATTCTTATAACTCTTGAAAGCTTCTAGAGCTTCGTCTTTTTCTTTCAAGAGGTGTACGTAACAGTACCTCGTGCAATCATCAATAAATGTGATAAAATACTTTTTTCTACCTTTAGTTTACATTTGTTTCATATCGCATATGTCGGTATGAATTAACTCTAAAGGTGTAGTACTTCTTTCCACTGAATGGAAAGGTACTTTGGTCATTTTTACCTCTACACATACTTCACATTTATTGTTCAGGTCAAACTCTATTTTAGGCAATAAATTTAAACGTACTAACTTTCTTAGTGAGCTCAAATTTACGTATTCTAATTTATCATGCCATAAGTTAGAATACTCAGCCAAATAAGAAGAATTAATAACTTTATTATGGCCATTAAAGGCGCGTTTGACAGTTATTACATTCATCTTGAAGAGCCCCCTCTCGAGGTAACCCTTTCCTACAAAGGCACCGGCCTCGGTCAGAACAAACCTATCAGCCTCAAATACTAGTTTCATCCCAGGTTTGCTCAACAGTGAGCCGGAGACTAAATTCTTACAAATGTCTGGGACATGCAGCACATCCTTGAGGGTCGGCTCTTTTCCGGAGGTCAGCTTCAGCACCACCTGGCCTAGTTCAACTACGGGAGAACTAGGCCATGAATAACTTCTGCCCGTTGATGGTTGTATACGTCCTTGTCTGAGCAGATGTATCGGGTTGCCCCTGTGTCTATGAACCACTCTCTTGGGTTATCCACCAGATTAGCTTCAAACACCACGGCGGATAGGTGTAGCTCAGATAGGTCCTCAGCCAGGTTAGCCTTCTCACGATCGTCTTTCTTCGGCAAGCGACAATCTTTGGCCATGTGACCGAGCTTATCGCAGTTGTAGCAATTGCCCTTAATCTTCTTAGCTTCCTTTTGCTTTGGCTCTTGCTTCTCCTGCTTATTTTTGGGCTTCTTCTTCTTCTTGCCAGTACCACCTTTAGCGACGTGTACCTTAGTCTCGGAGTTAGTCATGCCGGCCTTGACTTTGGACTTTCGGTTGTCTTCCTCGATCCTTAGTCTCACGATCAGGTCTTCCAGCCCTATGTCCTTCCTCTTATGCTTGAGGTAGTTCTTGAAGTCCTTCCACAGAGGAGGTAGTTTCTCGATGAGAGCAGCCACCTGGAAGGATTTGCTGAGTTGCATACCTTCGGCGTGAATCTCATGTAGAATCAGCCTCAGCTCTTGGACTTGGTCTATGACCTTCTTGGAGTCCATCATCTGGAAGTCGAGGAACCTTTCGACGGTAAATTTCTTCATCCCGGCATCCTCCATTTTGTACTTCTTCTCCAGGGAGTCCCACAATTCTTTCGCAGTCTTGGTACCTGCATAGACATTGTAGAGGGCATCGTCTAAGCCATCCAGGACATAGTTACAACACAGAAAGTAGCTACGATCTTCTGTGGATCAGCCTCGTTTTCTGCCACTTTCGGAGCCTCTTCCTTCAAGAATCGGACCAGGTTTAGCGTCGTCAGGTAGAACAGCATCTTCTGTTGCCATCTCTTGAACTCGGTACCGTTGAACTTGGCTGGCCTTTCGGCGTGGACAATTCCCAGGATCGCTGGTACTTGTGCTGAGCTTGTTGATGCCATCTTCAAGTACACAGATCTCGTCTTACGATTGTTATTTTTCGGAGGTGGTGTACTTGATTAGGATCTTGTAAAGTCTAGACAGGAGTTAGACTCTTTCTCTGTAAGACGAGATTGCCCCGTATTCAGTACTTACGGGCTGCGGCAATCGTCCCCAAGATACAATGACTAGGCTACTTTCGAATTCGTAGCACAACGACCCTCGAAGCTTCAGGCGAACCTTATAAATTCGGAACTTTCTGAGAGAGGGAGAAAGAGCCTGCAATTGCTAATGAATGCTTATGCAAGTTGTAGTGGGGTGAGAGCAAATGATGGGGGATGGGCCTATTTATAGGCGCTGAATGGGAGGGAGGCAGGCACTCCGAAGGGGCGCATCCGTTCGGCCAGCAGGTAAGCTGGCTGCGCTCGTGGCCCTTCGGTGGTATTCTGGATCCTTTCAGGTATACCCAGACCAGGTTGTGATCGCTCGGAGGGACAGGCCTACGCTCGCACTCTTTCACGAGGGATCTCGCAACCTTTCTGCTGTCTGAAAATTTATAGGATGTTCCAGCCCTTCGTGCCTCTTCGGTGGCCATCCTGGAAGGCGCTCGCAGCCCCTCGTAACTTCGATAGCTACGCAACTCTCTCCAGACTCGGGCAAAATACTTAAGGCTCCTCCAGCTCCTCGCGATGATGTGCACGTGCTCGTGCTCGTACTCGTCCTCATCGCGGACTGAGACTATCCAGGTGGTCAACTTATTTCCTAGTCAATAAGGAAAAACTCTTTATAAACAAGAAAATGTTCCTTGTTGTTTCCAATGTGGTAATGCACTTTCCATTTCTACTTTGGGCTTTCCACTTACTTTTGGACTTTGCATTGAAGTTTCATTCAATTTTTCCTAACATGTAGACCTCAAGACAGGAAGCTAAAAGGACATAAAAATAAACAAATCCAAGGAAATCTCTAGAGCATACTTAGAGAGCTCGTCCGCCAACCGGTTGCCTTCCCGCCAAGTATGTCGAACATCGATCACCCAGTCCCTCCCCAATAAGTCACGCGCTCTCGAGATCAGAGTCGACAAAGGGTGAACCCGGTCTACATCCCATCCCACGCACAAGATGGCAAGAGATGAATCAACCTCTACTTGGACTCTCCAGAATCCTCTCTCCTAAGTCAACTCAAGTCCGAGGACTAGAGCCCAGAGTGCCGCAGCCAAGGATGTACATACTCTAATGCCCTTGGCAAAGCCATACAACCAAATACCACCCGAATCACAGATAATTCCACCAGCACCAGTAATACTCGGGTTGTCCATCGAAGCTCCATCGGTATTGAGCTTGACGAAGCCATCCGTAGGTTGCTGCCAAGATAATAGGGAGTCCCAAATCACCCTGGAGAACCTGCAATCCTGGGCCATGTGTAACAGAAACTCGACGTCTCTCCCATATCTCGGGCAGGTATCATCCTCCGTGAAATGCCTCCTCATCCGCTCCGCATTGGTCATCAGCCTACAATGACAAAATAACCAAGTGACTAAGCAAATTCGCTAAGGGATCCTAAGAGTCCAAATTCGGGACCAGATCGGGTCAGGTGGGGGCATCCCCTCTACTCTACTCAAAGCCCTATAGGTGGATTGAGTAGAAAAGTGCCCATCCTGGGTAAGACCCCACGATAAAGAGTCTGTCCAAGCTGGTAAAATCTGCAAAAAAATTGAAGTCAATGAGCTCATAATATGCGGGGGCAAGTAGTCCTCCAACTGAGAGATGTCCCAACTACTCCCGGGGGTCCAGTAATCTGCGAAGCATCTCCTAGCATCCTCCACAGAGAGGTTGCTAAGAAGGTGGTTATTGAGAGGGGACGGGGAGAGCCACAGGTCATCCCAAAAATACTACAAGCCATTGCCCACCTTCCGGCGAAGACCACGGGCAAGAGTTGGCCAGGCCTTCACCATGGCCTACCAGGTGGAGGATGAGCCCTGCTTCAGCTGCAGCAACTCCAGATCACGACCCTCCCTGCTATACTTGCCACTAAGAACCCGCACCCAGAGGAGGTCCTGCGATTGGAGAAATCTCCAAGACAACTTGGCAAAGGATGCCATATTGATCTTGTGCATAGGCTTAAGATCAAGGCCACCCACCTCCTTAGGGAAGCACATAGTGGGCCAACTAATCAGATGCATCTACTGACGGTCCTGCTGGGAGCCCCAAATGAAGTCACTGACACAGTGATCCATATCCGTGCAAAGGCTAGCAGGAAGGAGGTCAGTTTACATCGTGTGAGTCGGAATAGAGGTGAGAACCGAGCGAGCGAGCATCAGGCGACCTGCCCTACTCAAGAATCTCGCCTTCCATCCAGCCATCTTGCCACGGAGCTTCTCCAAAATATAGTGGTATGACTGGCGACGGTCATGTCTGAGGTTGGTGGGGGCACCAAGGTATAGTCCTAAATCCGAAGTCAGAGGGATGCCCATCACGTCACTGATCTGGCTAGCAAGCTCCAAGCTGACGTTCTGGGAGACCATAAGCTTGGACTTGGACAAACTGACCCGTTGCCCCGAGTAACCGCAGAAGGTATCCAACAGGCTACGAATAGTCCTAGCTTAGGTCAAGGAGGCCTCGCCCAAGAGAATCAAGTCATCAGCAAACATCAGCTGGGATAAAGGGGGGGCACGACGCGTCAGCCTGATCGGGACCTATCTACAGGCCTGAACCAATTGTTCAATGGCATGTGAAAGTCTCTCCATGCAGAAAACAAAGAGGTAGAGGAAATGGGGTCACCCTGACGTATCCCACGGGAAGGGCAGAAGGTCTCAGTTTTCCCCCCATTCCAAAAAATACGCATCGAGGTCGTCGAGATGCATTCCATCACCCAAGCGATAAAATACCAGGCAACCCAGTAAGGAGGAGCGTTTGCTCGAGGAAGTCCTAGTTTAGGCGATCATATGCTTTCTCAAGATCAAGTTTGAGGACTATCCAGCCCTTATGGCCACCCTTCTTGGGCATCGAGCAGACCACCTCCCAGAGGATGACAATGTTGTCCGACATATAGCGACCAGGGACAAAGCTGGACTGTGTCGGACTAACCATTACATCAAGGAGTGGCTTCAACCTACCCACTAGGATATTAGTAATGATCTTGTAGAGAATACTACAAAGGCTAATGGGGCAAAACTGGGCCAAAGTCTCGGGCGTAGGAACTTTAGAGAACACGCCCATGCCAGAAGAACTTCTTGACCTGCGCACACACCGAATCACCAACTACCTCCCAGTACCTCTGGAAGAAGACAGCCTGATAACCATCCTCACCCGGGGCCTTGAAAGGCCCCATCTGAAACAAACCATCACGACATCAGCCCGAGACACAGGACGACCTCCCAGCACCTCAAGAAGAAGACAGCCTGATAGTTTTCGCTTATTGAAGCGGAAGACGAGCATTTTGGAACTGTGTTTCTGGGCCTATGTGCCCAAAGTTTGATTAATTTTGTGTGTGGTTCCTAACTAGCTGGGCCTAACCTGGATAATCTTAGTTGTGTTTCAGTGAGCCCACAACTAGCTCTCGAATTGTTCATTTATGTGAGGATAATCATTGTTTTAAAATACGATCCGGACGTCGACTCGAGATTTCTTCTGTTCTCTGTGTTATACGGTCAAACCAAAAATTTTCTAATAAAAATCATTTATTATATTTAGTATTAAAAAAATCAAATAGTTATAATATTATCCAATTTTATTACAAATTATAACATATAAATACCAAAATCATAATATAATTTTAATTTTAAAATATATTTGTAAAAAAACTATACATTTTTGCTGGCAAGTCAGTCCAACCGGAAAAATTGGTCGGTCCGACTGGAAAATCCAGTGGCCAAGTTCAGGGCCAAATCTAACCCGAATTTGGGTTCTCATTTGTGATTGGACCACATTTTTCAAAACTATGAAGTAAACGTTTTTTATGTATATATTCTCAAGAAAAGACGTGCATCTTAAATAGGTAAACATATTTGGGCGGTAAAAAAATTGTAACAAATGGATGTGAAAATATGTAGGACCTTGAATTAGATTAATTTCAAATCAATACTAAATTTGGTTTTCGGAATCAGCCTATCAACTTTTAGTAGATTTTTTGCTACTCCGAAGTTCGAAATCTCTGCCTCACATTTTACCAATTCGGCCATATTTGTCTTCTCGGCTTGAATGTTGTATGGAAGGGAGGAAGTAGGTGCTGAGTTAGGTTAGGAAGAAGATATTCTTAGTACTTTAATGTCTAGTGGACAGACTTGTGGCCAACCTAAAATGGTTGTCCATCGAAGTGGACAGGGACTTAAAACCACAAACATGACAATGTGAGCGAGTGCGCACTTATAAGCAGCATGCTTTCTATTAAAAGTATAAATTTTATTACAAATGTAAGTGAACATATTTAACAAATTAAAATTGGTTAATTATGTTCAATTTTACATTTGTGTATCTACAATAAAATAAAGCTGAGTGTTGAATCTCCTTGTACTAAAAGTACCAGGTTGCAAGCTCGACGTCGCGGAGGTCTTCTTGATAGGTGTTGAGGTACAAAATAAACTCGGCCTTTGGTTGGCATCGAGCACCCGACACTGGTCATCGAGCAATCGGCCTGGGGTGTTAGCATCGAGTCGTCCACCTCAGGTCCTAATTATGTTGAGACTGATGACGGTCTTCCCTCGGTCGAGACCGATGAGGACAGACCGCTTTGGTATGTTGTCTTCGGTCCACTTAGGCTTATTCTTGGATGGCAAACATCCATCCTTGGTAAATTGGCCGTTACTTTAGACTCGTGGGTCGAAATGAGAAAATTCTGCTGCATTGCCTAATTCGGAACAGAAGTTGGTCTAAATAGAGCGCCAAGTCCCGGTGTTGATTTGCTCTGTAGGTTCTCAGACTTTGGCAGAAGAGTAATATCTTTTGATTCGGACATCGGATTGAGATGATCTCTTCGGGTATGGAAAGGCAAGATAAAGACCTATAACTTTGTAGCTTATGACTTTTTCATATTCGAAGTGGACGGAGGTCAAAAATGCAGGCCAAGGTGGATGCTCTAGATGCTTTGGGAGAAAAAGCGGACGCCCTTGGATGCTTTGGGCTTGGTTAAGCCCGCTTCGGGGGCAAAGTGGATGCCTTTCCGCGGCGACGGGTTCGGTGGTGGCGGCTCCAAGGAGCAGTCGGAACTCGGGCGGCAAACGAGTTTAACCAAAGCCCAAAGGAGACTCTCCTTGCCCAAAGCCCAAAATCGGTTAGAAAACTAAAATCAGCCAAAACATTTGACTTTTGGTCAACCAGTCAAATAGTTGACCAAGTCAACTCGAAAATTAGGATTTTTTAACCCAAATCTCTCACAGGCGGTGGCTACTTTGAGAGGCAAACTGGAAGGCCATCACCCACTTTGGGAGGCAAACCGGAAGGAGTACGCTTTGGGGACAAAGTGGAAGGAGCCCGCTTTGGGCTGGCAAAGCGGAAGGGACCCGCTTTGGTCCTGCTTCGTGTAGAGGAAGCCCATTTTGGGCCAAGTGATGGCCAACCCGCTTTATGTCTGCCTGGGCTTGAGCCCGCTTTGGACTTGGAGGCGGTTGCCCATTTTGTTTGAAGGAAGGTTGCTTTGGGCTTCGGGTGTTCGAAGCCCGCTTTTGGTGACATCCCGCTTGAGTTTGTTACAAAATGGCGGTCTGGTTGGAAACTTAGGCTTGGCATTACTACTATTTTGGAGAGGACGTTCAAGAAGGTCAAGTCGGCTTAGGTTTTTCCTATTCTAGGTCGGGATGATTTACTCAACACGGTCATTAATTGAGGCGGACTTCCCGGGATTGGATCTTGGAGCTAGGTTTTCCTATTTTGAGTTGAGACTTTCCTATATTGGAGGCGGTTTAGGTTTTCTTACCCTAAGCTGGGCTAGGTCAAGACGCTCTATATAAGGAGGGTTCGAGCAATAGAGCAGGCACCCAATAACACAACAACAAAACCCTACTTTACCTCTTTGTATCGTTTTTATTCTTTTCGTAGCCTATCCCGCAACCTAGCTTAGCAGTAGCTCTTTTTTTTCACTCCGTTAGACCAATCTTGGAACGACCACTCTGAATCCGTCTCGAATTACTTGACGTTCTTGTATGTTTTTGCCTCCAACAATAGCTAAAATTTTCATGTTTGCCTCTCTTTCTGTCCATCGAACCAGATCTCAACTTCAATCGACTTTCAATATTTAAATTTTTGCATCACTATTACTTCATTATTTATGATGATGCAAAAGTGTACTATAACGTAGAATAAAAAGACCAAGATAAGTAGGTCAAATTAAACGTCCCAGAAAATACTTTTCCATGCCAAAAGTTCTCGAGCACTAGCATTGTGCATGGGAATAAATGATTATTTCACATAGTAATCATATGATGACTAAGTAAGATATCGAGTTTGAATTTTGTGAATAAAATATTCTTTGTTGAGAGAGAATTTCTTAATGAAAATTGATCGTACTTGATTCTGAATTTAGTCTATATGTGAATATAACATCGGATACCAAAGAATTATAGACAAAAAAGAAAATGATTATAGTACATCGTGCTTGGCTGGGACATGCCTATGTAGTTTAGAAGAACGTTATCTTTCCATTAGTCCCAGCTAAGCCTGTCCACTTTTTTTCCATTCATCCTCCTTCAAAATCAAACATCCATCAATCCTTAATAAACTGAAAGAGCGAGAAAGGTAAAGCGGAAAGGGAAAAGGAGAAGACAGCAAAGCGAAAACAAAGTGATTTGTGCGGACAATATACCAACTGCCAACAGTATGCGTGCATTTATGTGCCTCTATATCCCTTGGCCATATACCATGCACAATAGGGAATCGAATAGAGTCGAGCATTGTGGAATCGTATTTAGACGCGGGTTCTCCATTGGTATTGGTTTTGAATCATTCGTATATGCTATAATGGATGAGTTGGGACGAATGGCGGTCTCCTCAAAGGCATGGGAGTTTCGCCATCTCCGGAGCCCGTCACACTGTCACCCGAAAAGAGAGGGTAGATTAAAAAAGCAGAGAATTCCCTTTTCATACGAGAAGGAATTTTTTAAATTAATTGACTGGTTAACTTTTAAATGTTCAAGGATATTTTTATACATATTATTAGGCAATTCAACGGTTGTTCTTGATGAATGATATAACTCCTATTCCATAATTTTCCGCTGACCCAAATCCACAGAATTAGGCAATTCAACGGTTCAACGTTGACCAATAGAATGACTTTGTTGGCGCCTCCCTAATAGACTAATTACAATGCACACGAGTTGGTCTAAATGAGTCTCAAATAATATATGGAGTTCGAGCAAACGTAATTGGAGTTATGTGTTTTTTTAATTATAAATCACAATAGACAATTAATCCAAAAGCAGCAAGTAATCACAATCTTAGGTACCGTAAACATCTGCATGTTGCTGGATAGAATCTAGTAAAAGCCATCATCGTGGGTCGAATTAAACTTGGTTACGAGGGAAAATTGGGCGAGAAGAAAGCCAAATACCCATCTCCTATCTCGTGTTGCCTTTTCTGACATACCCTAATTCTTACAACATGGTATTTAATCACTGGACACATCTTTTCCCCTCCATTTTGCCCGTATCAGGGATTCCTTGGCCAGGGCTTATTTAGTCAACGGCGCAGAGTTTTAACAACTAGGATGTCCAAGGTACAATCTATGTATTTATGGTATAAATATTTACTTTTCAGAAAAATATAGGGATATTATAGTTCAAATTGAGACAAAATTGAATACGTTAAATTTAAATTCCAGAAATTATGATCTATATTAGATTTCTCCAAAAAAAATTCTTATTCGTGTGAGCCAATTTCAATCCGAACTAAAACTAAACGAATCTAATTGAACAAAATGAAATCAGATGAATTCATGGTCAAGCCCAGCATCACCCAACCAGTAAGTAGCCTACCAAACAGTCACCTCTCTCTCTCTCTCTCTCTCTCTCTCTCTCTCCAGTGTTCTACTTTGCTTTTGCAATAAATGAACCCACCAAGCCACCACCCCATATCTATCTCCCCTTCCATGCTCGCTATATTATAATACCAGACCAGTCACCCTCCACCACCCTCCTCCTCTCTCTCTCTCTCTCTCTCTCTCTCCATCCATAGGTTCTGACCAGCTCATAGACCAAGGTACCATCTTTGCTTCTGTTTTTCTTTCTCCCAAGTTTCTTCTTTTCTAGTAAAGACTCCAACTTTACATTATTCCCGGAACCTCCACGTGATATTTGTATTAAATTTTAAGTCTTTCTGCAATTGTGATCAACCAAACAATTCTTGGTAATTTCACAGTTTTAACTCTCTAGCTTGAACATGTATGAAATAGATCTGTTACATTATGAATTGGAAAGTTCCTCCCGTTTTTAAAGGTGGAAACTTTTCTTCTCAATTTGCTTTAATGGGTTGTTCAAGCGTTTGAAGTCTTGAAAGCAAAAGTTGCTTTAATGTTTACATGGGAAGAAATGAGGTGGAACCAATTTTATCTTCTTGGCGTTTTTTTTAGTAAAATTTAGTTAGGTTGGCCTAAACCCGGAACTTTAGATAGTACTGGACATTGTTCTCTTTCCAAGCATAGTTTTTATATTTTCGCAAGGTACGAGAATTAATCCACCGAATCTTTTCTCAGGAGTAGGAAGTATCGGTAATCTTCTTGGCTTTGTCGTTGCCGTCCCTCGTGTAATTCATAATTGGACGTTGCTTAATTAGTCACTTGGACATTTTGACCCGTTTGCTTTTATCATTTGGAAGGCCAATCTATTGATCCTATTTTTGTCAAGATCATACCTTTTTGTCTCGCACTTTTCTTTCCTGCTTTATTATCTCTTCTTGGGTTTCTCCCTTAGTGGGATTACATACAAACTCTGACAAGTTCTCATCCCCTTCTTCCCCCATTTCAAACTCTCTCTCTCTCTCTCTCCAAGTTTTTTGTTTTAAAATATATTTTCATTCCCATATATGGCACTTTTCTAGCGTCTTTTAGCAAAACCCACCAGAGATTTAATCATTTTAGAGGCATTTGCTTTGGATTATGTGGACATACTAGCTAGCTCTTGAGCCCTTTGTCTGATTGCTTTGTTGGTTCTCTTTGTAATACCCGCTGCAGAAATGGTCAGTCTTTACCTAAACTTTTTTATTAATCAAAAGAATTATCCTTCCCATTGTTTCTTTATTTAATTAGGCACCTAAATGACGCATCATTATCTGCAATGCCACTCTTGCTTTTGGTGTCTGCGCGTGGGATGATTGTGATCTCATTTGTTTTGTTCCACTTTCTTTGAATAGAATATGGGAGTTGGGTTCTAGACTTGTTGTTGTTGACGGGAAAGATATTATTGAAAGAGTCGCCTCCGATATAGGGTCCGATACTAGCTTAGTAGCTTGGTTGAGTGAAGGGCAGGTTTCTTGTTTTCTGGGGTTGTCTTTGGATTGGTACTACCATTTTTCCTGTCCTTTACTAGCTTTTGTATCTGATCACTAGTTTACGAGATTGTTGATATAAAAATATCCCAAACTGTGTGTCAGTGAGGATCCTCATTGTGGACAAGAGATCAGGACAGGTTTTTGAGCATATTCTATTCCAAGGTCACATTAATTTTTTTTTAAATTGGTGTGGTCTGATTTGTTGAGAGAGTTTTCTTCCCTTGCCTCTTTTTATAGGTTCTAGGAAGTTTTTGCAATAAACAAGTCATTTTACTATGTTTTCTTCTTCATCTGCAGCTGGTCTCCTTGTCGATTCACGTTACCCCAAGTGGGTTTGCATTTGACCAAGATTAAAAGAACTCAGTTTCCTATAATCTTTGGTCTTCCATGAGACCATTTTCTTGGTTGCCCGTCTGAAGACGATTCGGATTCCCGTGTTGGATCTATTCTGGTAGAAGGAGGAACTTGGCTTCATTAATTAGACCAGTTCGTATGCTTTCTAGTTTCTGGTTTTGACGAAATGGGAGGCTGTGTCTCAAGTAGTACTAAGAGTACCTGCAGTAGCAAGAGCAATGGCGAACCGGTCCCTCCTTGCTTGGGCCTCGGTTTTTGCGGAGCGAAGAAGACTAGAAGAACATTCTCAGATCACAACGGGATGTTGCATCATTTGCCTTCCATCCCTAACAGGATCTTCACCAATGGGAAAAGCAGGTCTTCCTGTGTTTTTACACAACAAGGTCGAAAGGGCATAAATCAGGACGCGATGATTGTATGGGAAGTAAGTTACCATCTATTTTCGTAAATTTACCTGTTTGAAGCTCGGATGTTATCATTCTCTACTCAACCTTTCGGTTCTTTGTAGGATTTCTTGTCCGAAGATGTGACCTTTTGTGGTGTGTTTGATGGCCATGGACCATATGGCCATCTTGTTGCTCGCAAGGTGAGAGATAACCTTCCAATAAAGTTACTATCATTCTTGAATTCCTGCAAGTCAAAAGAAAACGGGTCAGGTCAACTCGGCCTCAAACCGAATTCAATAACATCGGATGTCGGAGATCTAGAGAAGGATGACTCACCCGAAGATAATATGAATTCACTTTGGAGAGAAGCATTCTTGAAGTCATACAAGGCAATGGACAAGGATCTGAGATCCCATCCTAATTTGGACTGCTTCTGTAGTGGTAGCACTGCAGTAACCATCATAAAACAGGTATCTTTCGATACGAGCATTACCCCGTGTTTGCTTCTTTCGTATTCATCTAACTACGACAGTTTCTGCAACCTTGAAGGGTTCCAATCTCTTCATGGGAAACATAGGAGACTCCCGTGCGATAATGGGATCGAGGGACAGCAACGATTCCATGGTGGCAATTCAGTTGACAGTTGATCTCAAGCCTGATTTGCCAAGTATATGATAAACCAACATCATCTCTTATTTGGTTGACAAATTCTCTTTTGGGGATCTAACACTTGGGAAATGACTGTTTCCTGCAGGGGAAGCAGAAAGGATTAAGCGTTGTAAAGGCAGGGTGTTTGCATTACAAGACGAGCCCGAGGTGCCAAGAGTTTGGCTGCCATTCGACGATGCCCCTGGCCTGGCAATGGCTCGTGCATTCGGAGACTTCTGTTTGAAGGAATATGGAGTGATTTCCGTACCTGAATTCGCTCATCGAACACTCACAGACAAGGACCAGTTCATTGTTCTTGCCTCGGATGGGGTATAAGTTTCCTTGCTGATTACTGTAAAGCTTGTGGTCAGCTTGCACGATTGCTTTAAGGTTTTATTGTCTGTGGTTCCGTGGTCTTCCACAGGTTTGGGATGTCTTAAGCAATGAAGAGGTGGTTGAGGTTGTATCATCAGCTCCAACACGTGCAGCAGCTGCGAGAGCGGTAGTGGACTCGGCTGCTCATGAGTGGAAGCTCAAGTATCCCACGTCGAAAATGGACGACTGTGCAGTTGTTTGCGTATTCTTGGACGGGAAAATGGACTCGGAGTCTGATAACGATGAGCAAGGCTTTTCTTCTGCGACCGTTCAGAGCAACTATTCCGGTAACGCAAATGACTCGGACGATGCCCTTAAAGCTGATCCGCCAAGTCTGCAAAGAAATTTCACAGTCAGATCATCAGACGAAAGCGACTCGTTCGGAAGAATAGCTGCCGAACTTGATGGAAACAAGGAAACGGTGGCTGCAGAAGATCAGAGTTGGTCGGGTTTGGAAGGTGTCACTCGGGTGAACTCGCTCGTTCAACTGCCTAGATTCTCAGGGTAACAACCACATCCTAAGCTTTCTCATTTTCCATTTTCGCGATCCACGGGGCTGTCAGCAATTGTAATCTTTTGGTTGCTTGATCCTTCAAGCAAGCCCCGATCTTATGGCCTTGTGTCCGTTACTGGGAACTGGTTACACATCTTTCTGTTAGTATATTTGTGCACTTTTCGGCCTGAGATGTTTGAATATGAAGGCCGTTTGTTCGAATGCTAGAAGCGATACGTACCTGTGTGCCTCATTCACGTTGATATGGAGTTTCGTATGGCATAGAAAGCTGGAAAAAGAAGTCCTCCTCCTAGCCATTGTGCAGTCCCTGCAGTAGGCGCGGCGATTAGGAGAAAGAACGGGATGAGAGCACTGGGCGCGCTGATGAGCCTGAATTCATGTTCAAGTCAAACCGCGGCGTGCTCATTCCACGTATCGGAAGAGCAATACTGCCTTCCTTTCCCATACCTACCTACGACCCGAGAACCGGCATCATTAGCTATGGCTATCTCTCCTCGCGGAGAAGATGCCCGACTAAGCAGTTCGCGGTTCCAAGCCCGCAAAGTAGCGCTGGTGGTGTTGAAGCACCACCTGCAGATCACCCTTGAACTCGCTCATATATGCTCACTCACTGTCCAAAAGCAACAATCCCAAACTGAAATGATTTTTTACCATTAAGTTTTAAAAGTAATAAGCAACTACAGTTTGAGGTCAACGATCAAGATCTGCAATACATCAATACTTTAATTCAATTCAATGTTATAACCAATCACCCCAGAGAAAGTAAAATTTAATATGCGTAGGTTCAAACGGCTCAGTTGCCGATCAGAGGATCACATTGCAGATCCAAAGCAAATTCTGTAATCTTTTGGTTAACTATTAAGACGTAAGTATCCCTAAGAGATGTTAATATACAGATGGGGATAAGCCTTGTACCAATATAGTAACACCAGCCGAGCAAATCCCATGAAGACACTAGACATCATCAGGAACCAGACCTACTCCTACAGAACTGGCATCCTATGGTTCAAAGAAACAAGGTCAGGTAATCAATTCAGTGCCGGTCCGGTATGAACAGGAATATACTGCTTCTCTGCTTCACGAATTCTCGTTGCCAAGCTTCCAGAATGAGCAGAGCAAACATTCATATTTCATAGGCAAGCTAGATTCGAGTATGATCTATTATTCTCATGTTGAAGCAAAATGGAAACAATTTGAATACAATTGCAAGATCTAAAAAATTTAAAGAAAATTGCATTCTGAGTTCATATCAACTCGTTTGTAGCGGGGGAGCAGAAAAGGCAGCACCCGACAGATTAAAGTACAAAAAAATCGGTGACCGGGAAGGAAACCTCTTTGAGCGGTCCACCGGACACTTCTATTACAATCATCATCAGGAAGCTAACCATCTAAAACCTCCAGGTGAATTCTTCAGCCCTGCAAGCAAAAACCAACTTGTGACTGAAGGCGCTTGTAGCAAATTGATAATGATAATGATGATGATAAATGTTTGTACCAAAATAACACGAGGCATTCAACGAAGACGATTAGCAGGAGCAAAGACTTGTACTGAATACTAACCCAAAATAATTATCAGGAACTATCACAAGTCCTAACAAGAAACATCCAACAACTTTTACCCTCCAAATTTTAGCCAAACATATCCATTAATGAAGAATTAACCCCAACCCCACAACCGACCGCCATCATCGACACAAGAGCAAGTACTTGTTGTCTTGCCCCTCCCTTTAGGACTACCATCTCAGGACCACAGTACAGCTGTACCAAGGTCCAATAGGACATGACCAATTAAGGTTCGAACTACTTTTTCATCTCCGAAGTATCAAGATTATAGGCTGAATCACTGCAATGAAAACCAACTTCATCGAGTAACAAATTTTTCCCCAAACAAAAAATAAAATAAAAAAGACATTCATTATAAGATACAACTAATACCCAATTGTCCAAAGTCTCTTCCTTTATACCTATGAAAGTTGTGCCCCTAAAAGAACTAGTTAAATTTGACATCTTTAGCGTTAGAATCTCCATATCCAACCCGAAACATTAACTCGTCCTTTCGAATGAAACCCATCGGGCACGAACAAACGGGGGCTCTGATGCTTATAAACAAGTCACATATTCTTGCAACTAACGATGTGCTAATCTCAAACACATCCTCAAACTAAAACACTCTGTTCCAAATAAACCAAAGAGGACTTGGCAAAACAAAAAAGACGCGACCTTGAACCGCGTTACCTTTATAACGAAATTCGAAGAGGGAAGACGAACGGAACGGTAGGGATTGAGAATCCAGGAGAAGGAAACCAGAGGAAGACTAGAGGCCAATGAACTTGTAGAGAATGAAGCAGAGGAAACAGAGGAAGACGAGGAGGAAGAGGTAGTCCACCAACACGAAGAAGCGGGTCGACCCATGATTCCTCTTCTTCTGCTGTTGCTTCGTGTCGTCTCCAACCGGTTCAAGCTTGGCCATCTTTGGTGGGGTCTCTCTCTCTCTCTCTCTCTCTCTCTCTCCTCTGGAGATCTGTTTCTTTTCTCGGATCTATTACAGGTTTCTTCTCTTTCCTACGGGTGTTGAATGGGCTTTAAAGGCTGAGGCCCACAAACATGGATGGGGCTGTCAATCGTTAGGATAGGCCTGACCACGATTCTGAAACCTGCGGTTCTAAGGTTTCGAAAATATGGATTGCACTTGAACTGATAGTTTAAACAAGTTCCCTAGCTTAGTTTAAAGAATCAAAATCTGACATGTTTCCGTAGTTTTCGTTGAAGGCAGTTTCTTTCTTAAAGGTTGGAACCGAAATCTTCTTAGAAAATTCTGGGATAGTTCAAAAGAACCTTGATCATGGTTCAGATTTCAGTTACCGGAACTTCTATTCGAACCTTGGCCACGGCTACCTCGGGAGGACTATAAGAGATGTACCGGCCACAGATTGGGTGCTGCTGGACCAATCTGATAATTTGACCAAAACAAAAGAAAATTTGATGTGGCGTTGTCTTCGCAAGGGCACATCAATATACGACAACGATATATCAGGTAGGAAAAAAAACAAACAAAGGCACATCAAACAAATATTACAATGGGACGTCAGTTTTAAAGGCAGGCAAAAACACAAGGCCGCATCAATTTTCAAAACGCCAAAACACAAGGGCACAAGTTAATAATTAGTGTACATTAACAAAAATTAATTCAGGAAAGATCAACAATCAAGCTGAACGCATAAGGGTCCAAACGTTCGCTTCCACTTTCTCTTACCCGGGAAAATGACGATATTTCCCCCGTCGTTCTTCCAAATTAGCGCCCTTTACCTTGCCACCCGCTTGCTGGCCCCTGAGGCTAATGATGTCGTCCTCTAGATCACCTAGGTAATTGAACCGATATCGTCCTTGAGCCCGCTCAACGTCGCCATTTTTTTGTGTTTGGTTGGGTCGACGACTGATTTCAGTAATATGGGCAACAGATTGCACCGATTGTAATATGGGCAGAAGGGGCTGACGACTCTAACAATCCGTCCTCAGATCTACCATACTTACAAAATATTATGGTTTAATTAAGAGATCACGAATTTTAGTTGTGTTATTCCACTCAACACGAATTAGTTAATTGACTATTATATGCATAAACACATGGTTAAACTGTTTTATATTAAACTAATTATGCAACCACGATTTAATTTATTCTCTAATAAAAAATGTAGCGTAGAATCTTAGACAATAAACAAGCCAGTTTGGACTGAAGAATTGGATACTTTACATAAAACTTTCTTCCTTGTAATCGACGGTAGCCATGAACTATGTTTCGTAGTAATTCATCCGTTGTGATGTTCCTGGCAGTTTGGAAATTCGAACCTCGTTACTGAAGCCGGCTGCATTAATATAGCAGATGATTGTTTCTCCATAAAAATGCAAATGACTTACTTAGAGCTTATATATCTCTTAATTTTAAGTGCAGTGGATGTTCAATTGGTAAAATCTCTATACCAAAAAAAAATCAAGTTAATTGGTAGGTTAAGTTATTTTAATACGGAGAAGTTCAATATGTATATTCAAACAAAATCTGAAATCACATCGGAAAATCGTGCAAGTACACAATATTGTTTCACTTATATATAGAGCGCATGCATTCTCCACTTCTAATGCGAGATTTTTTAATATTAATTCACAATATCACATTTTTAAATAGTATTATTTATTAAATCGACTAATTTAGTCTTGAGTCAAGTTTGATCATAAAAAATAATAAATTTTTCTATATCAAATTTTTAACACAACTGCATTCTAATAATTTAAAGCCAAGATCTACACTTAAATTATATTAACCGTTTTTAAATGATCTAGGTGCTCAGTAGTGAATAATGTTATTTATATATAGTGATAAACAAATTGTATTTTCTATTCCCTTTTTTTCCGAAAGAAAATAATAATTTCAAACACGAGTGGTTGAAAACTATGCATCAATATTTGTCACACAACAAGGACAGGAAACAAAGATCAATCATGCAATTCAGCTAAGAAGTACAAATACCTTCTCTTACAACAAGAAAATTCCTTGATTGCTCCATCAAACCCCGTATTAAAGGCGATTATCCCAAAGTATCTAACTTTTTATCTCCTCTGAGCATCCATTCTTCTATATATAGTTCATTTTCCTAATAGCTCAAATTCCCCAATCTCCCAATTAAATTATCCTATATAGGAAGAAGTCCATCATGGGTTCGCTCTACTCCCAATTTGCTTCGCAATTAAATACAAATCGGCCAATAGATCATCGCATTTACGCTTCATTTTGTTCGAGAGATGCCTCGACACGTCACCTCGATATTTCCAATTGGCTGGAGTGCTACAACCCGGCTGACAATTCTTGGGACAAAATTAGCACAATTCCGGGGCTAATTGAGAACCATGTATTAAAGGGCTCCTCCATGGTCTCGATTGGTGACTCGATTTATATAATTGGGGGGAGGCTTTGCCAGAAGGTGATTATTGGCCAGGACCCCGATGAGATTATCGACGTGGACCTCGAGGTGCGGTCATCGGTGTTGCGTTACGACGTTCGTAACGCCAGGTGGTCCAAATGTGCGCCGCTGAGTGTTCCGCGCTTCGACTTTGCTTGCACGGTCAACAAGGGAAAAATCTATGTGGCGGGCGGAAAATCCGAGCTCGCTTGTCCACGCGGGACTTCGTCCGCTGAGATGTACGACCCCGTGCTTGACGAGTGGAAGGCGTTGCCTGAAATGAACACGCTAAGGTACAAATGTGTAGGAGTGACATGGCGGGGGAAAATCCACGTGGTGGGTGGGTTTGCTGAGAAGGCGTATTCCAACAACGCCGAGTCGCCTAATTGGCACACAAAGGAAAGGAGTTCAGCTGAGGTGTACAACTTTGAGCTGGACAAGTGGGAACTAGTCCTGGGGATGTGGAAATTGGATGTTCCACCTAATCAACTTGCCAATATCAATGAAAACCTGTATAGTTCAGGCGATTGCTTAAATGTTTGGAAAGGTCACATTGAGGCTTATGATGGGAAGCTCAACATGTGGGATGCAGTAGATGGCTCACATTTGGAGAACCTATCTTCTCCTATTTCGACTCGAGATGATTGGCCGCCTACCCAGAGAGCTTACCTCACCATGGCTCCCATTGGCACAGATTTGTACTTCTTGGCCGGTTACCGGATGCCAGGTGAGATATCCAGGACCATGTCGGTCGTCCACGTGTTCGACACATCAGCAAACGGATCCGATGAATGCTGGACGAGCTTCGAGCCAATGGTAGAGGAGGGAGAGAAGGAGATCTCTGGCCATTGTTGTGTCTTTAGACGGAGTACGTAGGAAATGCGAATGCAATACATATGGCTAATATATATACATTATGGCTAATAAAGTGAATGTGTCAACACTACTTCAATTTACGATATTAATACCAAATGACATATCGAGATCCAACTTACTTATAGAGAGAGTAATTAACAAAAAAAATTAGTTTGATTAAAACAAAAATTACTTGCCAAAGACAAACTAATTGCACAAGAAAATCCTTCATGAGCAAGAACGAACAATGTGTAATTATCAAAAACTTGAAACACAAAATTACAAAACGGTCACAGAAAAATGAAGCATTCCAAGGAAACAAGAGGATTATTATTATCATCAACAAGCAGCCCCCCTCCTCCTCCTCCCTGATCACTGCTCCTCCCCTCCTCCTCCGCCTCCGGCCGCCGCCTCTGTCCTGCCGTCAAACCGCTCACATCCCCTCCCTCCGTCTTCACCACCCCACCGCCCACTAACCGGACACCACCTCTCCCGGCCACCGCCTTCCTTCCGGGACTAGTACTCACACCTCTCCCCGCGCCTCCACCACCTGATCTCCCAGTAGCCGGGGACCTCGACCTCCTCCCGGACCTCTCCCCAACGCCATCCCGCCTCGAAGCAACCACCCTCCTCACCCCTACTTGACCTCCCGACCTACTACTCTCCCTGTGGTCCCGACCCACATTCTTACTATAGCTACTACTATTTCCATTTCCCTGCCTAGTCCTAGTAACTTGGACTTTCCCAGAAGAAGACCTCGCCAACTTGTTAACGTTCCCCTTATTACCAACCATCTGCCTCTTGCTAACCGCCTCGTCGTCTCCTCCTCCTCCCCTATTGGTGGAAACAGTACTCGTCGCGGTGGAGTCGACCGTTTCCGTGACGCTGCAAGTCTCCGAAACCTGGTGAGAATGGGACACCACCGACATTGCATTCGTCGTCGTCGTCGTCGAGGCCACTTCCTCGTCCTCCACTTCTACATTGTCGCTCTTCTTCTGCTTCTCATCCTGCATCCCTGTCAACTGGGCTCCGGGAAGTTGCCTCACCGGAGGAGGAGGAGGAGGCGGGACCGGAACAGGAACCGTGACGTGGGTCACCTCCTTTACGGTCTCTTCTTCGAGCACGCGGAGCTGCGGTGGTGGGGCTCTCTTCTGGGTGGAGTTGGAGCTGAAACAGCAGCCCATTTTTAATGCAAGTTCTGGTTTTTGTTTAGGACAGATAAAGAGGAGAGGAGGGGAGGGAGGTGGTGGGGTGTGTTAGTTTTTACTTTTTAATGCCTTAATGGAATATGGTTTTCCAATTTATTTGGAATTCTCAAAAAAAAAAGGGGTGGGAGGAAATGTGCTTTTTTTTAATTGCCTTTTTGAAATTATAACGGTCAAAAAGTTTGGTTGGGAGTGGTGGGGGCTATGCTTAGGTAGAGGGGACTCCCGCTCGACGACGGTCGGCGTGAAAGTGATGGATCCGGTGCTATTCCTACAGTCCTACTAGCCCCTCTCTTTCCTTTTGTTTTTCGAATCAATTTAAAAACACGACAGTGAGGAGGAAAAGTTATTATTATTGTACAATCATAAGATTATTCATGTAAGATAAAAAATAAATATTTTTTTTGTAATAAGAAATTTGAAAAAAACAAAACTTTCTGATGCCATAATGAGCTTTACTGGTCATGGATTGAACTCTACTAAACAAACTCATGAAATTTAAACTTTAAAGCAGTTAATTGTAGTTATTTTTTCACATTAAAAGTAG
Source organism: Hypericum androsaemum (assembly GCA_963995505.1). NCBI lineage: Eukaryota > Viridiplantae > Streptophyta > Magnoliopsida > Malpighiales > Hypericaceae > Hypericum > Hypericum androsaemum. Next base: position 15,255,960 of record OZ023185.1, read on the forward strand.
CAACATTCATTTGTTCACAATCAATTTGGCACATATAATGGGACTCTCAACCGACTTGATTAAATTTAATGCGGTCCAATTCCAATCAAGTCGAACCCTAAAAGTAGCCTTTAAGTAATCTGCAAAAAGGAGCTTACTTGCAAAAGAAAAATGTTTTTTTTGAGAGAGCAAAAGAAAAATGTTAACGATAGTAAACGTGCACTTAATTTTGAAATTAGCTGATCAATGTTCCTTGTTTGTGTTCGGTAGAATAATCCTTGATGCAACTGGGACATCATATGAGACGCTGCCGCCTTTCATCACGACCCAAAATAAGCAGATTTTCTCTCTTTAAAATTATTGACATCCTGGATTCGAACTTTAGAGAATATATTATTAGGAAAATGATCCGAGAATTCTCAACTCTAATAATACTAGAGGTCCAGGGAATCCTAAGATAACAGGCGGCAATCTTGGAACGGAATCGGTGGATTTTACTCTGGCCAGTAACCTTTGGTAGGGTTCGGAGGAGCCTGAATGATAACTACCCACCTAGTAAATTCTTTCGCAATCTTTGGATAGACCGATACATCTGATCATTCAATAGGGTTTAGAAGTTCTACAGAAGCCAAATGGGTATTAGTCCAATGATAATACTGAAATTAAGAAATAATCAGATTCATGCTCAAAGAGGATATTATTGATTGTTTTGTTTATACAGAAAAGAATATAATTGATTTAACGACGTAAAGGACACGAACCTTAAGAATTGCATATTTACTGAGGAGGAGGTGTTAAATACTGATGAAGAATTGAAGACCAAACCACCGCACACAGGAGGACCACGAATGGGGCTACCGGACCAGGAGAATAAAAAAGTCTCTGCGACCCAATCGGAGACAAAACTGGCATAAAAACATGGAAGAATACAGAAACTTGTCGAGATTCTATAATTGGATTTACAAATGGAACCGACCATAATAAGGCTTATGCCCGATGTCATTGGACCCGAACAACGGGCTCCAGATTGCTGCAAAAAAAATGTCATGTTCGAAAGGAGGCAAACCTTTTCGAAGGGGATTCAGTGGGTCACTCGTCGAGAATTCTGTGGAGTTATCTAGACTGTACAGATGCAGCACGATCCGATTCAATCATGGACTTGATATAGTACTCTCCTGCCTTGTAAGATGACCGAACCATTGGGCCAGATGCGACATACCGAAAACCCTGCAAAAACAAATTCCATCAGATACATGCCAGGAGCCTAATGCTCCTTGGGATAACTCATAAACTCAAAGAACAAACTATAGAGACATGCATAAGCCTCCAGTATTAACTATGTTTACCAAACAAGAAATAGAGAATCGGTAAGGACTATCTGATGCACACCCATTACTTTGAGGTAACTAATTATAATGTGTTAAGGGTACAAGATAAGCACGAAAAAGAAGAAGATAAAAAACTATGGGTTAAAACAAAAGGCATATGCATACCATATCCATGCCAAGAGTTCTATACTTCTCAAAGGCCTCAGGAGTAATGTATTCCGACACTGGCATATGGCGTTTTGAGGGCCTCATGTATTGACCAAAAGTCATCACATCAATTCCAGCAGCTCTCACTTTTTCCATTGTTTTTACAACTTGTTCAGGTGTTTCACCACAGCCCAACATTATGGAGGTCTTGGTAAGGGTTCCGGCAGGAGCGTAACCTTTGGCCATCATCAGAACATCCAAAGATTGCTTAAAATTAGCGCGATGATCCCTTACAGCACTTTGAAGTTCTTCCACTGTTTCGATATTATGAGCCAATACATCTAAGCCAGATTTTGCAACCTTTTCCACGCAGCCAGAATCTCCACGAAAATCAGGAACTGCACAGGCAAAAGAGCAGCAACTGTTGTCATTAAACATAGTAGTCTGCTGCAAGCAACTGTGAGATTAAACTCCAAAATGGAGCTACAAAATTGCTGCAACGGATCAACCACCAAAGCTTTAAGTTAAACTTTTGTGTATTATGACAAACACAAAAAATTCCTGTAAAGCCGTTAACAAAACACGCATTATACACACAATAAGAAGCAAAACCTTATGAAATCTGAAAAACTTGAAGCAAAGACCAAAGGCAAGCAACCAAGCACGGGCTGGCCCCTAATGCACAACCAGCAAGATCCTAAAACCAGCATCTACAATTTTGCTTCTGCAACTCCTACAATATGGGTTGCTAAGATCTTCACCACAGAAGAAACCGAACCAATATGCACAACTTTTACCCCGACTACCAAACAGAACAGTTCAACACCGTATCGAAACTGGTATCATACCCAATGCCTCAATGAGTATATCGGGCTTCAAGGTCTTCAACTTGATGACAGTCTCGGCGAAATGCCCGCTCCCCTGATCTGGCAAATCATCCCTATCCACACTGGTAATAACCACATAGTCCAATCCCCACGAAGCAATCGCCTCGGCCACATTAGCCGGCTCGTCCGGGTCTGGCGAGGGCGGCGTCCTCGAAGTCTTCACATTACAAAACCTCAAACAACACACAATGACACAAATGAGGAAGAAAGCAAGAGGAATGAGAAGAAAAGGGAGCTCGAATTACCGGCAACCGCGGGTGCAGGTGTCGCCGAGGATCATAATGGTGGCGGTGGCAGTGCCGGTCTCGCCGCCGGACCAGCACTCACCGAGGTTAGGGCAGCGTGCCTCCTCGCAGACGGTGTGGAGCTTGAGCTCCCGGAGCTTCTTCTTGATGTGGACGTACTTGTCGCCGCCGGGGATGGCCTCGCGCATCCACTTGGGCTTCGGGAGGGGGTTCTTCCTCGTCCCCACCTCCACCGAGTAGGGCCCGCCGAAGAAGTCCGACAGGGAAGGCGACTCCGCCGCTAGCCTCGCTCGGAGCCCCGCTAGGGTTTGCGGATTGAGACTGGTGGTATCGATCGGGGTCGCGGAGGAGGAGGAGGAGGAGCGCCGCCGCGATTTGCTCGCGCCGGCGGACAGGGTGGCTGCCGATGGGAAGAGGCGGAATCTCATCGCGTTGGTTCTCCCTCTCTCTCTCTCTCTCTCTCCACTTCGAGAGAGGCTTGGTTGGTGGGGATAGGGGCCGTTCGATTTTGGGGGGGGTGATGCTGACGTGGCACCACGCGTGAATAGGTTGGGCTTTTGTGTTTCTTTTTAACGTTTTGTTCTTGGAGTTGAAAATGAAAAAAGGAGAGGAAGATGTTTTTCTTCTTCCATAAATAAATCTCGAATTAAATTTTCTCTTCTTATATATAATGTAATAATTGTCTATTGTCTTTAAAAATATGCACTTAATCACGTAATCATATATCACTTACTATCCGTAACTAGAAACTAAGAGTTCAATCAAGTCAACAGTAGACTACTAACAAACTTGATATTATCTGACAGATTTTGCTTATCTGTATAAGTTATTAACGTAGCACAGCGAAAACAAACAAAAAATTAAGACAATTTCTAGTGAAAATTTGTCATAAGATAAGATAACTGATCTGGAACGAAAACAGCATGGATAGTCTAAAAAAATTTGAGCCGCCAAAGAACTTATAGTCCAATAACACAAGACGTTATAAATATTTAAAAGGTCTAAGGTTAAAACTTGAACACATGCTCTAAAAATTTATCTTTAAAAAAATTGAAAGAATTGTCGTATACATGCTTGTAAAACTCATGTGTGTGACACTATTTTGTTCGGGACTCACTTTTTACTATAAACCGTCAAATATTTCCGCTTTCTTTGGTTGCGCCGATGAAAGCAAATGGAGCAAAAAGAGAAAATATTTTCTAAATATAGACAAAAGGCTGAAAATAGCATCCATCTACTCGCGTATGGCGACGCCAGAAGGAATATAAAAACTTGCATGTTCATTTGCATTCCGTCCATATCAAACTATTCCAATTGTATACAGCTAATAAAAATTTATGTTGTGTAATAAATAAAAAGGTCGAGAGATTAAATTTGTAAGATATAATTTTGTCATCGCGTCCCTATTAAACTATTGGGACTCTTGGTAACCACAAGCAATCTCGAGCCAAATATCGCATCACATCGTAAGTGGTCGGCCTTAAAAAACTTATTAGTCCCCAATCAATTCTGTGTCCGGGTGACCATCAGTTAGGTTAGATTCTTTTGATGAATGACAGCTAAGATCGCCGTTGGAGGGGGGGACGAGAGATAAAGACCGCTTACATTTCAACGTGACAAATTTTCTTAGTCTCCTGAATACTTTACTTTCCGTCGAATTGAATTCCGAAAGGGATGAGGATGAAAGCTGGGCTAAATTTTTTTTACTTTCCTAAAGTGGCTTTAGTTTGGAGATTCACCGCCGTGCACACCAAGATAATGTCGTAATCACTAGAGACGGTTGTTTTATTTTAATAAGAAATTCGAGTTCGTAAAAATATAATAGTGTTAAATATTTGTTGGAATAATTTTGTCAATTTTTAAAAATTCTATTCAGCTCCTCCTAAATTAGTCGGCTTAGCAATGTCAAAATAATAGGTGGTATAAATAAAAAGATAATGCCCTAACGGCCACTTGCAACATTATTATTACTTTATTTAATGACAAATGTCGAGCATATCCGGAGACACCGGAGAGATTGGAAGAGCTACCCCGATATGGCTCAAATTCAGTATGGATATGGGTAATCTCTACTGAAGGGAATATGGGTAATATTGGAAATATAATTATGAAAATAATTTAAAAAAAATATCATCCAAACAATATAATTATGGAAAACAATACAATTTATGGAAATACAATTACGGAAATATTGGTATCATTGTACTGGGATATTGGTTTCCATCTTCTCGGATATTGGTTTCATTCTACTATGATATTGGTTTCATTCTACTATGATATTAGTTTCATTCTACTATGATATTGGTTTTCATCTTCTATGATATTGGTATCTCATTATAAGTGAAAAGGTATACTATTTGAATGTATTGGTTTCATTCTTCTCGAATATTGGTATCATTGTTCTAGGATATTGGTATCATTGTTCTAGGATATTGGTTTCATATAAAATTATATTGGTATCCTTCTACTCTGATATTGGTATCCTTATACTCCGATATTGGTATCATTTTTCTCTGATATTGGTTTGCTTCTACTCTGATATTGGTATCATTCTTCTGTGATATTGGTTTTCTTCTACTCTGATATTGGTATCTTTCTTCTCTGCTCTGATATTGGTTTTCTTCTTCTCTGATATTGGTATTCTTCTGCTCTGATATTGGTGTCCTTCTGCTTTGATATTGGTTTCCTTCATCATGCCACTCCAATGCTCGGTTCACTATGGAAGGCAGTAGCAAAAATAAAAACTAGTAGATCAATATCAATATTACTTTACTCGAATGCATACCAATATGATTGCAAATGTATACCAATTACAATACAGTCACATACCAATAAAATAAAATATGTATACCAATTTTACCTCATAGGACAACCAATACCACTTAACAAATATACCAATGTTGTTATGATATTCTGAACAAACACACAATTCATACCAATATGATTGCATATGCATACCAATTATAATACATTCACATACCAATGACATGAAATATGTACACCAATTTTACATCATAGGACAACCAATATCACTTAACAAATATATCAATATTACTTAACAAATAGTTAAATACGCAATGCATAATCTGATTATTTTAATGACAGGTAATACATACGCAACATATTTGCGTTGTTTCAGAACCGATTGGAATCTCATTGCAGTTACAATTTGTTGTTTTATTGGTCTAAATCTGTATATGTGCAATGACAAGTAATACAACCAATCGGAATAGATTTAACTGTAATCAGAACAGTACATGTACAATGACAAGTAATATTTTAATTGTTTCACGTTAGGGCTGATAGCATATTGAACAACAAATTAGAACAGATTTAGACCAACAAAACAACAAAGATCGTAAACATGTAGCAAACGAACACCATAAAGAGCCTATTCATCAGCTTGGATGTTCAAGACGAGCGAGTCTCGTCACAGAGAGCGGGTCATGACAAACAAACACCATAAACAACCTATTCCATCTGAGTCAATCGGAGAAGGAAAAAGGTCAACCAAATAGATCGAGTTGACCAAACCCTAAAACTCGATCGTCAACCAATCGAATCGAAGGATCTCAAACTGAAAAATGGAATTACACATGCCACCACCCCTCACGGGGACGGGATCTAATCCATAAATCCATCTTCCGAACCAGATCAAACGAGAGAGAGAGAGAGATCGTGTTCTTACCATTGTATTGTTGCTGGGCGAGGGAGAGGGAGGGCTTGAGGAAGTCGAGGAGCCCGCGCCTCAGCTTCCACTCATCAACCGGCTTCGTGGCGGCGGCGGCGGCAGAGATGGAGAGGAGAGGAAGAGAAAGGTTGTTCTTTTTTTGGGAAATCGTGAGAGGAAGATAGGAAAATAGCTGTAATATGGTAGAACTCTAATGGGGTGTACTTGGATAAAAACTCAAAAATACCCCCGGCAGATTCTGGCCATCAGATCTATAAAAAAAGGAATTTGATCAAATCTAGCGGCCCAAATTTAGTCCATATCATGGGGACGATTTTTATGTAATCTCCACTGAATCCAAATCCCCCTGATATGCCTTAGACGTTGAGACACTGATAATTTTTTTTCGTGATTGCAGGTACCCAAGGGAGGTGTGGATAGCCATCTTTTTGCAGTGCCTATAAGGGCTTCATGGAAGAGAGTGACTATAAGACATGACTTACAAGGAACATTTCTGAATATAATATTGTTTGTCAGAGGTGGTGTACTTGATTAGGATCTTGTAAAGTCGAGGCAAGAGTTAGACTCTTTCTCCGTAAGATGAGATTGCCCTGTATTCAGTGCTCACGGGCTGCGGCAATCATTCCCAAGATACAATGACTTTGCTGCTTCCAAGATCGTAGCACAACAAATCTCGAAGCTTCGGGCGAACCTTGGATACTTGGAACTTTCTTAGAGAGGGAGAGAGTAGAACGACTATTGCTAATAAATGCTTATGCAATGAGTGTTCAGGGTGAGTGCAAATGATGGGAGATGGGCCTATTTATAGGCGCTGGATGGGAGGAAGGAAGGCACTCCGAAGGGGCACGTCCGTTCGGCTAGCAGGCAGGTTGGCTACGCTCGTGGCCCTTCGGTGACATTCTGAATCCTTCCAGGTGTGCCCAGACTATGATGGCACTCCTTCACGAGGGATCTCGCAACCCTTCGGCCGTCTGGAAGTCTCCAGGATGTTTCAGCCCTTCGTGCCTCTTCGGTGGCCATCCGAAGGCGCTCGCAGCCCCTCGTCACTTCGGTAGCTACGCAACTATCTCCGAACTCGGGCAAAATACTTAAGGCTCCTCTAGCTTCTCGCAACGATATGCACGTGCACGTGCAAAGTTCTCATGCTCGTGCTCGGATGGTGCTACACACCATCCTCGCCGCGGTCCGAGTTGGCTATCCTTCCAGGCGGTCAACTTATTTCCTAGCTAACAAGGAGTTTTTCCTTATAAACTAGGAAAGGTTGGTGTCACTTTCCAATGTGGGATTGCACTTTCCATTTCTCTTTTAAGCCTCCCACTTTGGGCTTTGCATTGAATTTTCATTCAAGCTTTTCCAACAATCCCCCACGTGAATGATGATTAATGCATGCTGACACTTTTAAGAAAAGTTTCAACAAAATATCATTGCATCGAGAAAGGTAGCTTACGGCTTTGAACCTTCCCTAGTAAAATGCTATCGGATTTACTTGTTGCTCAGTGAACGCGATGTCTTGAACTGGTCAGCTTTTTTATATAAACCAAGATAATAACATTTACACAATGATATTTCTAATATTCTTTGGTTCTCACGTTATATCAGTTTTGGCCATGGACCTTATCTTAGATTCATAAGTTCTTTTTCCTTTTGAAGCGGCCTCACTTCACACTTATATAGGTGATCTCCCATTAAGAGTATCCTGCCATACTCTACCTTTTTCTGGTATAGGAATCATTAAAAGCGTAGACGTTTAACCTTACCACACCTCTGCAGGTTTGCACTTGGACAGCTTCTGAGACTGGGACAGATTTCAAGTATTCATCTGAACCATCCATACTTAGTTGTCTCATTGAACCAAGTTTATGAGATCTCCACTCATCATGATTGAGTTACCGCTATGAACATTCTTTAATGTGTGGGTTTTAACCCCATTCTCCTTACTGGGTTGTACATTTGATCTCTGTTGATTCCTTTCGTCAAAGGATCAGCTATGTTGTCCTTGGACTTCACATAATCAATGGTTATTACTCCACTTGAGATCAATTGTCTAACGGTGTTATGTCTCCTACGGATATATCGAGACTTACCATTGTACATAGTACTTTGTGCTCTCCCGATTGCAGACATGCTATCACAATGTATCAATACAGGGGGCACAGGCTTATTCCAACACGGAATATCCTCTACGAAATTTCTGAGCCATTCAGCTTCTTCTTCAGCTTTGTCTATTGTTATAAACTCTGACTCTATGGTGGATCGAGCTATGAACGTTTGTTTAGAGGATTTCCAGGACACAGCTCCTCCACCTATGGTGAACACATAACTACTAGTAGATTTGGAGTCTTTAGTATCCGATATCCAATTCGTATCACTGTATCCTTCCAATACAGCTAGATACCTCGTATGAAGTATGCCATGGTTCATGGTATATTTCAAATACTTTAGAACCCTTTTCAGAGCTAGCCAGTGGTCTGGTCCTGGATTGCTCATGAATCTACTAAGCTTGCTAACTGAGTATGCAATATCAGGGCGTGTACAATTTGTTAAGTACATTAGACTCCCGATGATCTTTGCATATTTTAGTTGAGATACTGGGTCACCTCTATTTTTAGCCAAGGGTAGATTCAGGTCTACTGGAGTCTTAGCTGGAGGTTTGTCAAAAGCATCGAATTTTCTTAGTACATTCTCAACGTAGTAAGATTGTGACAAGATAATTTTTTCAGTCGTCCTAGAGATTTTAATCCTCAGTATGACGTCAGCTAAATCCATATCTTTCATGTCAAAGTTGTTCTTTGACATGTTCTTAGTTTTTATAATAAGATCATTACTGCTTCCCGTGATTAGCATGTCGGCTACATATAGACATACAATCACATAAGTATCAGGCATGCCTTTAATGTATACACATTTATCACACTCGTTGATCTTAAAGCCATTTGACATCATTGTCCTGTCAAATTTTGCATGCCACTGTTTCGACAACTGTTTCAGCCCGTATAGTAACTTGACCAGCATGCACACTTTATGTTCTTGTCCAGGGGCAACAAACCCTTCTGGTTGTTTCATATATATTTTCTCTTCCAGTTCTCCATTTAGGAAAGCTATTTTTACATCCATCTGATGTATCTCGAGGTTATAGAGTGCTGCGATAGCTATGAGCACTCTAATAGATGTGATTCTTGTGACCGGTGAATACATGTCAAAGAAATCATATACTTCTTTCTGTTTGAACCCTTTAGCTACCAACCGAGCTTCGTACTTATCGATTGATCCATCAGCTTTGTATTTCCTTTTAAAGATCCATTTGCAACCTAAAAGTTTGCAACCTGGTGGAAGATCCACGATTTTCCACGTGTGGTTTTGCATGATAGATTCTATCTCACTATTGATAGTTTCTTTCCAGAGAGGTGCATCCGGACTAGATAATGCCTCTTGGACTGTCCCAGGTTTATTTTCTAACATGTAGTTTAGAAAATCTGTACCAAACGACTTGGCTACTTTGGTCCTCTTACTCCGTCTAGGTTCCTCAGCACCTTGATCAGAGCCTTGTGTAGCTTCATAACTTCTTTTGTTTGAGCTTACTTTTTTCGTTTCCTTTTTAGGAAAGATATTCTCAAAGAATGTTGCATTCCTTGATTCCATGACCATTCCCTCGTTGATTTCAAGGTTTTCAGACTTGTGCACTAGAAATCGGTATGCGCTACTGTTGTGGACATATCCGATAAAGATGCAGTCAATGGTCTTGGGTCCTATTCTCACCCTTTTATGCAGAGGTATTTCTACCTTAGCTAGGCACCCCCACACTTTAAGGTAACCGTAGGAAGGCTTTTTCCCTTTCCATAGTTCATATGGAGTTTTGTCCATTTTCTTGTGCGGTAATTTGTTTAGAATGTGATTAGCTGATAGCACAGCTTTCCCCCACAAATTCTGTGGTAAGCCCGAGCTAATTAACATAGCATTCATCATCTCCTTAATAGTTCGATTCTTACGTTCAGCTACACCATTTGATTGAGGTGAGTATGGAGCTGTTGTCTGATGAATAATGCCATTTTGTTGGCAGAATTCATCAAACGGAGCTACATATTCTCCTCCTCTATCACTTCGAATCATTTTAATTTTAGTGCTAAGTTGATTTTCAACCTCATTCTTATAACTCTTAAAAGCTTCTAGAGCTTCATCTTTTCCTTTCAAGAGGTGTACATAACAGTACCTCGTGCAATCGTCAATAAACGTGATGAAATACTTTTTCCCACCTCTAGTTTGCACTTGTTTCATATCGTATATGTCGGTATGAATTAACTCTAAAGGTGTAGTACTTCTTTCTACTGAATGAAAATGTACTTTGGTCATTTTTACCTCTACACATACTTCACATTTATTTTTTGGGTCAAACTCAATTTTAGGCAATAAATTTAAACTTACTAACTTTCTTAGCGAGCTCAAATTTACGTGTCCTAATCTATCATGCCATAAGTTAGAACACTCAGCTAAATAAGAAGAATTAATAACTTTATTAGGGCCATTAAAGGCGCGTTTGACAGTTATTACATTCATATTCAAAAGTCCCCTCTCGAGGTAACCCTTTCCTACAAAGGCACCGGCCTTGGTCAGAACAAACCTATCAGCCTCAAATACTAGTGTCATCCCAGCTTTGCTCAACAGTGAGCCAGGTACTAATTTCTTACGAATGTCTGGGACATGCAGCACATCCTTGAGGGTCAGCTCTTTTCTGGAGGTCAGCTTCAGCACCACCTGGCCTAATCCGACTATGGGTAAAGTCGCGGAGTTACCCATAAACAACTTTCGTCCGTTGATCGAAATATAGGTCGAAAATATCTCCTTGTCTGAACAAATGTGTCGGGTTGCCCCTGTATCTATGAACCACTCTCTTGGGTTATCTACCAGATTGGCTTCAAATACCACGGCAGATAAGTCTAGCTCAGACAGGTCTTCGGCCAGATTTACCTTCTCACGATCGTCCCTCTTTGGGAGACGACAATCTTTTGCCATGTGACCGGCTTTGTCGTAGTTGTAGCAATTGCCCTTGATCTTCTTAGCCTTCTTTTGCTTTGGCTCTTGCTTCTCCTACTTATTCCCGGGCTTCTTCTTCTTCTTGCCGGTACCTCCTTTGGCGAGGTGTACCTTAGCCTCAGAGTTGGTCCTGCCGGTCTTAACTTCGGACTTTCGGTTGTCTTCCTCGATCCTTAGTCTCATGATCAGGTCTTCCAGCCCCATGTCCTTCCTCTTATGCTTGAGGTAGTTTTTGAAGTCCTTCCACAGATGAGGTAGTTTCTCGATTAGAGCAGCCACTTGGAAGGATTCGCTGAGTTACATGCCTTCGGCATGAATCTCATGTAGAATCAGCTGTAGCTCTTGGCTTGGTCTATGTCCTTCTTGGAGTCCACCATCTGGAAGTCGAGGAACCTTTCGACGATAAATTTCTTCATCCCGGCATCCTCCATTTTGTACTTCTTCTCCAGGCAGTCCCACAATTCTTTCGCAGTCTTGGTACCTACATAGACATTGTAGAGGGCATCGTCTAAGCCATTCAGGACATAGTTATGACATAGGAAGTCGATGTGACTCCATGCAACGAGGGCGTTGATCTTCTGTGGATCAGCCTCATTTTTTGCCACCTTCGGAGCCTCTTCCTTCAAGAATCGGACCAGATTGAGCATCGTTAGGTAGAACAGCATCTTCTGTTGCCATCTCTTGAACTCGGTACCGTTGAACTTGGCCGACCTTTCGGCGTGGACAGTTCTCAGGATCGCTGGCACTGGTGCTGAGCTTATTGATGCCATCTTCAAGTACACAAATCTCGTCTTATGATTGTTGTTTGTCGGAGGTGGTGTACTTGATTAGGATCTTATAAAGTAGAGGCAAGAGTTAGACTCTTTCTCCGTAAGATGAGATTGCCCCGTATTCAGTACTCACGGGCTACGACAATCGTCCCCAAGATACAACGACTTTGCTGCTTCCAAGATCGTAGCACAACAAATCTCGAAGTTTCGGGCGAACCTTGGATACTTGGAACTTTCTTAGAGAGGAAAAGAGAGTAGAACAACTATTGCTAATGAATGCTTATGCAATGAGTGTTCGGGGTAAGTGCAAATGATAGGGGATGGGCCTATTTATAGGCGCTGGATAGGAGGGATGCAGGCACTCCGAATGGGTGCATCCGTTCGGCCAAGAGGCTGGCTGGCTGCGCTCATGGCCCTTCAGTGATATTCTGGATCCTTCCAGGTGCGTCCAGACTATGCTGGCACTCCTTCACGAGGGATCTCGCAACCCTTCGGCTATCTGGAAGTCTCCAGGATGTTCCAGCCCTTCGTGCTTCTTCGGTGGCCATCCTGAAGGCGCTCGCAGTCCCTCGTCACTTCGGTAGCTACGCAGCTCTCTCCAGACTCGGGCAAAATACTTAAGGCTCCTCCAGCTCCTCGCGACGATGTGCACGTGTGCCACAAAGCACCCGTTATAATCTGCACTATGCGCACACGCACGTGCGCAAGCGCGTGCACAGGTACGTGCTCGTGCTCGGATGGTGCTACACACCATCCTCGCCTATCCTTCTAGGCGGTCAACTTATTTCCTAGCTAACAATGAGTTTCTCCTTATAAACTAGGAAAGGTTGGTGCCACTTTTCAATGTGGGATTGCACTTTTCATTTCCCTTTTGGGCCTCCCACTTTGGGCCTTTCCACTTTGGGCTTTGCATTGAATTTTTATTCAAGCTTTTCCAACATACACCTTGTTGGTGGCTATGGAAATGGCAATTATTTTTGTTACCACTTGTTGGTGGCCATGAAAATGGCAAAATTATGTGGTGTTCTGTTCTGATATCCGTCAGGCCCCACCTCCCGATTATTACCTCTATGAATAGACATTTTCTTGTGTTATTTCTAAACAAAATACTGCACTCTCCCGACATAAAAATTTTGTTTCTTGGGTGAGGCCGTTAGACAGATTTGTGAAGTTAAATACTGATGGTACTTCACCTTGCAACTTGTGCCTATTAGGAGTGAGTGGAATAATTCAGGATGCATTTGGCCAATGGCTTTGAGAATTTGCAAAGGGTATTTGATTTTGTACCTCCATCGTAGCAGAGTTCTAGACACTTATATTGAAACTAGAGGTGGCACAGGAGCGGTATTATCGACAGGTGATTGTTCAGATCGACTCTTCCCTATCTATAATATGTGTTGGCCGGGAGGTTGCACGTTCACACTTGTTGCCCAATCTAGTCTACCATACAAAGGAGCTCCTAGATCAAAACTGGAAGACGCAACTTCGACATGCACGGTGAAAAAAAATCAAGTTGTTCATGCCTTGTCAGAATGTGCACTAACCATAGGTTATGAATATTCCTTATCGAGCATTCCTTTTTTTTTCTTGATATATATGTTGATGACTTGAGGGAGATCAATCTACTATGTTATACTCATTCTATTGTGCCAATAAATGATTAATAAGAAATAGTGGGTTAGTTGTCCCTTGAATTTTACCAAAACTTTAATTTTTATAAATTAAATACAAAAAATTAGTAAAATAAATATATAGATTCACAAAGTATTATCGAGGCACCTTATCTACCCAATTTGGATGGGACAAAATGGAAGGAGGTTATTTTGCCTCTCCCTTCCCTCATTTTTCTAGAAAGGCTAATTAAATTTGTTGATCGCTTAATCTCCTACTTCCCTCATATAATCAGTCTATTATCCGATAACATCTTAAATTTGTTGATCGCTTAATCTCCTACTTCCTCTTATATGATCGCTTAATCTCCTGCTTTCGTTCATTGGCTGGGAAAGGCCGAAGAAAGGTTTGACAAAGCTTAACACGGATGGAGCTAGACGCGGCTCGACAAACCAGGCGACAGTAGGGGGTTATTTCAGACAACAGGGGCTTTTGGTAGGGAGGGGCTTCGTGTCTAACTTGGGCTCTTGTTCGAGCGTGAATGCAAAATTATAGGGTGTCTACCATGGGCTCCATTTGGCCGTAAGCTATTCCTAGAGGTGGACTCGAAGGTGGTTGAAGATTTCCTCAACGGTACATCTAAACATATTGATACGATCAACCCTCTCCTGTTAGTGGTGAAGGAGGAACTTAAATGGGATTGGCATGTCCAAGTTCTCCAATGTCTATCGAGAGACCAATAGGTGTGCGGACTACCTTGCCAATTTTGGGTTCACGTTGGACCTTGGTAACCACATTTTGGAGGACCCTCCACGGAAGATCCAGGAGCTCCTTCTCTACGATACTGGGGATGCTGCTATGCCCCGTAATGTAATTGTTCATGATGGTCTAGATGTAATAGTTTATGACAGTGCAGGGCCAACTTTAGCGATATATCAAACTTACTTTTTTCCTATCACAGGTTTTTCATACCGGATTTTTTTGTGATAAGGTTTTGACGAGGTTGGCGATCGCAACCTCACAAGAGACCAAGATGTAGATTTATACAAAATAAGATTTTTTGACCATTAGTTTTATATATACCTAGGAGTTTCGCCTCTCTAATTACAAAAAAAAAATCCCTTGCACTCACACACATACACTTACGTCTCTCTTAATCGTAAAATTAGAACGGACAAAAGAGCATAAAATTAGAGGAAAATGTAGAGAGAGAAGTAGTGGAGTGCAAGGGAGAAAAAGAGAAAAGAGGAGGGAAGGAAAAGATTACGCAACTCCATATAGTTTCCCATCTATTTCATAGAAATTTCACCCCTCTCTCACTGCCTTTTCTTCTTCCCTTTTTTTCATTTATCTTTCCTTGCTGCTATCCACATTTCTTGACTTCCTTTTTCTAGAAACAAAGCCTGCGTTTACTTATATTTAGTCGGAAAATTCGTGAAAAAGCAATACATCAATACATTTCTCGACTCTCTTGGCGGTCTCTTTTTCCAGCTCTGTCTGCAACTTGGGTGGGGATTTTCATCCTCTCCTCCCCCAATAATATATCCCTCACAAACTCAAATCATTTGTTTATTCAATCAATCACACATTGCTCTTTTCCAGGGCAGTGAAAAGTAATTAACCACATAGAATAAGAACCTTAGCTCCTAAGTATCCTATCTCTCTTTTGCTTCTGCTTTAGGGGAAAGTACTTACTTGTGAGTGAGTTGCTTGCTTTGCAGGCTGGCTTGTTTGCTTTTAGGGTAATAATTCTCAACTCACCACATTTGCAAGTTTCCATTTTTACTCTTTGTAAGATTCCCTCCCCCCTTCTCTATATTTTCTCTCCACATGTTTCATTCTTCTTTTTCTTTTTTTCTGGGTTTGATACTATTGATGTGGGTTCTAAACTCAAGTCCACAAGCTTAATTGTGTCCTTCTTTCCTTTGTCTTTTTCCATAAAGTTTCCATCTTTCATTTGTTTTTTGTCTGTTTTTAGCTTCTGAAGCTGTGATTGGATCAGTGACAGCCTGTGATTGAACTTGGGAAGAAATGGGAAGGAGGAGATCTGGTAGAGGGTATCTAAATGGAGAGGAGATCTGGGGAGTGGTTTCTGCTGGGTTTATCTTGATCTTCACAGCCAGAATTGCACTAGGGGACACTAATCCTACTGATGGTAAATTAATTTGGCCATCTAGTTAATGTTCTGTAGCTCTGTTTTGTGATGATTGGTAAATGGAGTTCTAACAAGTCTCTCATTGGCCTACATTGAATGTGATTGGAGCAGTTCAAGCAATTGAAAGCTTATATGTTTCTCTGGGATCCCCTCTGCTGCCTGGATGGGTTGCTTCCGGGGGAGACCCGTGCGGCGAACAGTGGCAAGGTATTACTTGCAATGTTACAGATGTAATGTCCATGTACGGCAAGTCTCTGCCTTCTCCTTAAACCGATTTCTGGTATTTTGTAGCGCGAGGGGGGCAGTTCATGACTTGTGTTAAAAGGGTTTTGATTGCTTTTCTTTTGTAGAGTACTTAATGGTGCGAATTTGAGTGGAGAACTGGGAGTTGGTTTGGGCACATTTTCTTCATTAAGGAAAATGTAAGTGACTCCCTTTTGCATTGCATCAGACAGTCAGTCCTCTGTTCTGCTAAAGTTTGCATGAGAAATGTTAAACACCTAGATGTTTGTTGCGGATTGATAGTACTTCGGATGTGTGTGCTCTGTTTTTGTAACGCCTCTGTTTTTTTGCTCTTTTTTGGTACAGAGATCTAAGCAATAACAACATAGGGGGGAGCATACCGTCCAATCTGCCTGCCTCGATGTTAAACATGTATGTGCACCTCTGTAAACAGCTGTTTGAGACTTGGCAGAACTTTATCTTCCCCTAAATTGTTAACAGTCCTTATCCTCGGCAGTTTCCTTGCAGCCAATAATTTCAGTGGAAGCATCCCGGATTCTGTATCCTCGTTAACGTTGTTGACAGCCATGTAATGTTCATCAGCTCCTTTACATCTGCATCATCATTCGTCTTTCGCTCTTTTGTTCCCTCTTTCTTTCAGTCCAGCAGTTAACCTTTTGTTATTTCTTCTAATCTGCGAGCTTTTATTGCTTTCACAGGTCTCTAAATAACAATTTTTTAAGTGGTGAAATACCGGATTCCTTTCAGTCGCTGACCGGATTAATCAATCTGTAAGTTCCTTGTTTTCCACTTGTTTTGACTCCCCATGTTCACCCTTAACGGTTGGTTTCTTGTCCTTGTTATGCAGAGACTTATCAAACAACCGATTGAGCGGACAGCTGCCCCCTTCTTTCGCAGATATGAGTGGCCTAACAACTCTGTGAGTATAATTGTATTCTCCCATGGGCGGCCATCTCTCTGAAGAGAGCTAACAGCTTTATTGGCAGACACTTACAGGACAACCAGCTGTCTGGAACGCTCGATGTGCTGCAAGATCTGAAACTGAAAGATTTGTACTATCTCTGACCCTTACGCCTTTAGTTGTTTCACCAGATTATAAGGAGATTGTCTGTTCTAATTGAGGATGGTATAATATTGACAATCTTGGCTTATTTTCTTTCGTCTCACCTGTGACAGGAATGTAGAGAACAATCAGTTTGTTGGACCAATACCTGACAAGCTGCTGCTGATTCCAAATTTCATGTGAGAGCCAAATAATTAGCTTAAAATTAAACGGGGACATATTCGGGTGCTCTTGATCAAGTTTTCATAAGTAGGCACATCTTCATTTGTTTTTCTAATATTTATCATAATGCAGAAAGGACAAAAACCTTTTCAACACAACTGCTCCAGCGTCATCGCCATCAGCAACATCCCCACCATCCCAATCAACAACTCTTCCTTCTAGGGGACCGCCAACTCCGTCTTCTGGAAAAACACCTGCCAGGAAGGCTGATGGGCCATCTTCTTCAAAGGACGCAAGCTCCAGCAAGAAAAGTTCCCATAAAATTAAGAAATTAGTCGGGATAGTAATAGCAGCAATCGTGCTGTCCATAGTTTTAGTTTTATGTTTTCTGCTTCTTTTGCCAAATTGCAACCGAAGGAAGCAGGATGGTGGCAGGAGTTCTAAGCGGCATCAAGTTGGTGCATACAGGGGAAACAGGGAGAACACAAGGGACAATGGTTCCTTGGCTCTACCCAGCATTGAAATAGAAAAAGGCAAGCAACTCTCTTAGCTAAATAGTTATCTGGTTCGTACTCTTTCAATGAGTTTACTAAAGTGAGGTGCAACTTTCATGGCAGTTCCGAAAGAAACAGCCCCACGTCCAAAGGAGGACAATCTATTGCCGCCCATTAGGACAGATAGAAACGTGCCTAGATCAGACAGAATACTGCCACGATGGGACCATGAAATAGATATGAGTACACTGGACATTGATTTTATGCCTCCTCCTCCCCCTCCGCCGCCTCCTCCACCTCCGATAGAGAAGGTCATTGTTAAGCCCATTGCGCCAGCTGAAGTCAGCATGTCAAGGACCAGTAAATCCCAGACTCCCCTGACTTCTGCCAAGTCTTTTACCATAGCCTTACTTCAGCAGTACACGAATAGCTTCTCCCAAGAAAATCTTATTGGAAATGGAATGCTGGGAAATGTGTATAGGGCACAGCTTCCTGATGGCAAGGTATGTTTCTCCCGCAATGATTATACTATGTGGTGCCACTTGAGGTTAGTCAAAGCTGGACGGACAAATTGTCGGGATCTATATTTAATCTTGTTTTGCGCACGTTAATGCAACTTCTAGAGCAAATTCAAAAATATATATATATACACACACACACACATATTCACTCCAAGTCAGAAGGCTGGTTGGAGTGTATAAACTGTTGTGCCCATTAATCGTCTTCAGCTACTGACATTTGTCACATTGAACGTCTATGTAGCTCCTTGCTGTGAAGAAGCTGGATAGGAGGGCTTCAAGCCAGCAGAAGGATGAAGAGTTCATTGAACTGGTCAACAACATAGACCGTATCCGACATCCTAATGTCGTGGAGCTCATGGGATATTGTGCGGAGCGCGGGGAAAGGCTTCTGATATATGAGTACTGCCGTAACGGGACACTGCAGGATGCATTGCATTCAGATGATGACTCCAAAATGAAGCTTTCCTGGAATACTCGCATTCGTATGGCACTTGGAGCTGCTAGAGCACTAGAGTAAGTCAAGTAGGCAGTACAAACAACATAGTTTCTCCCACATCAGCTCAATAGTTTGTATATACTCTCTATGCACTTCTCTTTATAGACATACAATCCGTTGGCAGTGAAGAGAAAAATGCAACTGTTCACGTAAGGTTGTGCACTCAAGATGTGGTTTCGAGTTTAGAATTGATTTTTGCTAATACATATCCCTATGGAGATTGCTATTTCTTGTTTCTTTCATCAGGTAGGCGCTGATACTGTTTTCTCTTTGTTGTAGGTACTTGCATGAAGTTTGCGAACCGCCTGTTGTGCACAGGAACTTCAAAGCTGTTAACATGCTCCTTGATGACGATCTTTATATATATGTCTCGGATTGTGGTTTGGCTCCACTGATAACCCCAGGATCTGTTAGTCAGGCAAGTTCTTATCCTACTATCAAATTTCCTGGTTATTCAGAGACGTTAGTGCCATTCTGTTTATCAACTGCCAACTTCATCAAGTTATTAAACTTTTCCGATTTTCTGCTTGAGTTGATATGCATATAAATATGCTGACACTCATTTATTTTCAGCTGTCCGGACAACTTCTAACAGCTTATGGATATGGCGCTCCGGAATTTGAATCTGGAATTTACACTGAACAGAGTGATGTATACAGCTTTGGGGTGGTTATGCTCGAACTTCTAACTGGACGAAAGTCCTATGACAAGTAAGAGAAATTCAAGCATTGTTTGTCTTAATAGACATCAATACCCGAAGTTGCAAATGCACGTTTGGTCTGAATAAACTGATGTACAGGACAAGAAATCGAGGGGAGCAATTCCTTGTCAGATGGGCAATTCCGCAGCTCCATGACATTGACACATTGACCAAGATGGTTGATCCGTCTCTTAAAGGAGAATACACTGCTAAATCGTTATCACACTTCGCTGATGTTATTTCTCGGTGTGTTCAGGTGAGAATTTTAGATGTCCATTAGTTTGCTGATTGTAGAGGCTGTACCTCTCGTAGCTATTTCTTATGTGATCGGTTGGAGTATGTCCGCAAAAACAATCGCCCGCAATAGACTGGACATTCATGGCAAAGTAATAGCCAACATTGCCATCATAAACGATTATTTCTCCGCTAATGTGAGGTCTTCTTGTTGCAGTCGGAACCAGAATTCAGGCCTCCAATGTCAGAAGTAGTCCAGGATCTTTTAGACATACTCCGCAGGGAGCGTCCAAGCAATGAGTCGATCGGAGACTGAGTTAATCTAGGATGTAGATGACATATCTGCCGACCAACGTGCATGATCTTCGCTGTTGTACAGAAGACTGCGCTTCCCAAAAGGATTCATTCTCTACAAACCAAGATGCTGCAGATGAACACCTCAACAACTCGTCCCGGATTCATACCTTGGAGAAGTACTCAAGATTATCAGCTTCCAACACTTCATCCGAGGACCGAACGACCCGATTCTTCTGCAAAATCCTTTGCAGCAATTCCGTGGCAGCATCTAATCACATGGAGGTCTCTAATCTGCTGTAGAAATCTGCTAACTAGATTGTTTTGTCCAAGCCATTTGTTTGACGATTTTTTTGTTGTAAAGTCGCACCTTGTATTATATAAGCAATGTGTTAGATGTGTGCTTCTGCTTATTTTCACACAAAATAATGTAGGAATTCAATTGGATCCGTCTTTATAGAAGTTATTTTATTTTTTTTTGGTTGTGAGGAAGATTTGAACCTGTTATTTCCCACCTCACCTTTCCTTTATTTGCATTTCCTAAGCGTTGAAATGGTGATCGACGTTTTGTTTGGATTTTAATCAAATTAACTTGATTAACAATTAACAACATCTGGTATTTTGATAAAAGTCAGGATTAATAGCACTTTATATTCCTAATTCTAATTTATTGAATTGGAAGTTATTATAATAATTCGCCCATCATTAAAAAGGAAAAGATTATATTTTTTGGTGGAAAAGGAAAACATTTAAAATAAACCTCTCATGAAATTGCTATTCCGTTCTCCCGGCCTCATCTTTTCTCTTTTCTTTTGTTGTCTGCGTTTTGTGTTGTTTTTGTTTGAAAAAATCTATTTAGATCAGTAACCAAAAAAAAAAAATATATATATATATATCTAGAGCAATAAAATAGTATATCTACGCCATCGCAAAAATGGGGTTGGCCTAGCAGAACCATTCGGGCAATATTGGAACACGGCGGCACATCAGTTTATCAAATGCACATCATAACGGCACATCAAAACACATCAGCACATTGTCTGATATACCATTGAAAAACTAATGTGTGAATGTGTCGTCGTGTTATGTGCCGCCATATTCCATGTTAACTGATTGGTACTGCTGGAGTCATGTTGTCCGGTCGCTTTCTCGCGAAAACCATTTCAGATGTGATTATTGTTGAAAATGTATAAATGATCAAATATTTAATCAGATTAAGAAGCTCATTGGTGAAAAATTATACCAAATTTGTATTCCATATAATTAAAAATTGCTTTCATTGAATGAAATTCTAACCGCCAATTAGACGTTGTAATACACGTATAATAATCTGTCTCGAGAATTAATTTAACTGGCAGACATTTCACTTACACTACAAAGATGAAAAACTCACTTCAAAGTGATTGCATTTCCAAATTCGGAATCGAGCTGTTCACTTGAAAGTAATATAACCGATCAACATCACTGATCGAATAAAATCGATTGTGATATCTTATACCAGAATTAATGCCCTGACATTCATCGATTATGGTACTTTAATTAATGAAAATTTGAGTCATTAATTCAAAAAATATTTAGAGAATAAAATAAAATATTATTTTGATTAATTAATTTTTTTTCAAAAAAAAAACGAACAAACACTATTTTGTCCAAAAAAACACTAGTTTTTATGAGCGTCTAAACAAAATCAACAATCACCATCAAATCAAATCTCATGGCGCCATATATAATAATATTACATGAAAACCTTAACCGTCGGCCAAAAGAGGAGAGATAAGAGAAGAGAACCCCAAAATTTTTATTTTATTTTACGCTTTTCCCACCCCACACCCTATCCCGCGCCAACCGAAATCTTCAATCTTCGTTTTTTTGTTTGTTCCAATACAGGTTAGCGAAAGTTAATACAGAGGAGAAACCGTATCCAACACCTAGATCTGGTTCTCGCGTTTCGTTTCTCTCCAATGAGTGGCTACGATTCTAACCCTTTCGACGACGAGGAGGTCAATCCTTTCGCGGTACGCTTTTCCAATTTCTTTTCCTCTTTTTTTTTTGGTTCCTCCTCTCTGTAGAATGACCGGATCCGGAGTCGGCGGAAATAATCAGATCCGTTTTACGCTAGGCGATCGGGTTCGGATCTGCATTGCTCTTGCTTTTGACAATGTCGGTCGTTGCGTTGCCACGTCGTCGTTTTGATTTCCTCTCTGTTGAGTTAGTTTTGGATGAAGTTTAGTTATAACGAACAGATCGTGCGCGTGTCTGAGAGGGAGAGTTGCAAAGTGAGGAGAGAAAATCGCCTCTTAATGTGTCGGTCGGTTGGTGATATAGCAAGTGATACGAGTCAATCGTGATGTATATGTTTTCCTTTATTTATTTTTGTGTGTTTATTCTTATATGGAGGGTGGTGGTATCAGGATCAAAGGTCAAAGGCGAAAGGATCGGGGCAGTCGAATTATGGTGGAGGAGGTGCCTTTTATATGCCTGTAAGCTCTTGCTTTCCGTTTCATTTTGTTATCCCCTCTCCGTTGTTTAGTATGATTGAAGAAGGAACATTAGTGCGGCGAAGAGCTTATTGGTGACCTGTTGGTCACCAGTTTGAGGCGCGGAAACATCCTCTTTGTAGAAACTTGACTCAATTTTGTTTGGTTAGCTTGAGAATGTTGGAATGGTATTGCCAGAAGATACTAGTGTCTGCTTAATGATTCTACCAGTTTTAGTTTCGGTATAATCGGGATTTGGGCATCAGCTCATATGACCTCTGGTGATAAAACGCAAACGGGTGAAAAACATGCGTGTTTTATTTGTTGATTGTTGAAAGTTCTGAGGCATTTGCTTCTAGAAATTGTTCTCTCTTGTAATCCTTGCATAATTTCTAGAACCCTGGAAGTGTCCCTCCTGCCACTTCAAGTCTCTCACCCCTTCCTCCTGAACCACATGATCGTGGAGCAACGATTGACATCCCTCTCAATGGTGGAAAGGTACATTGAAGCTGCAGGTGTTCAATCAAGTATAACAAGCTCTCAAAATTCACTTCTGGAATTTTTTTTGTTCTTTCTAGGATTTGAAAGCCAGGGAGAAGGAACTACAAGCTAAAGAGGCAGAATTGAGGAAGAGGGAACAGGTGATTGCATAATTTGTACTTACTCAAGTTTCTGCTTGATGTTACTGGAATTGATCCTTGAAGAGGTTTTAATGATGGCTATATCTCTTCTTCTATTTCTTGATGCATAAAAAATTACGTAACACTTCTTCATCGAGGTCATGCAGAATTGTGTTTAGAGATTGATCGACTCATCAGGAATTCTCTTTCCTACTTTCTTGTGGTTCCACAGGACTTAAAACGGAAGGAGGATGCTATAGCAAGAGGTATGTTGCTTGCTCATTTGTCTCATTTCTTGAATACGACATAGTCTGACGTTCTCTGGTTTCTTCTGGCAGCTGGAATTGTAATAGAGGAGAAGAATTGGCCTCCTTATTTTCCTATAATACACCATGATATTGCAAATGAAATTCCAGTTCACCTACAAAGGATGCAGTATGTTGCTTTCACGACATTGTTAGGTATGTTATGATGCTGTTAAGTGGTTCAATCCAGATTTTCTGGAAACAGTAGCACTTGCTAATGGATATTGTGGACTTTTCAAGCCCTTTACCTTTTTTATGTCTACCTGGTTTTGATTGTTGTACATTCCAAGTGACTGTAATACACTTTTACCATTAAATTCAGTGTGTTTTATGCTCACAAATTGTAACAGCTTAGCATTCTTGAACTGCAGGTTTGGCCATTTGTCTTTTATGGAATGTCGTTGCAGTAACAACAGCCTGGATTAAAGGAGAAGGTTGTTATATAGATAGTATATGCCTTTTATTTTGTTGATAAATTAAGATATTAGCTTTGGTCATTGCACTGCTAACTTTGTTCAAACCTTCAGGTCCAACCATATGGTTCCTGGCCATCATTTACTTAATATCGGGAGTTCCTGGAGCCTATGTCTTGTGGTACCGTCCCCTTTACCGCGCTATGAGGTACCGGGGCTGTTTCCGATTAGTTCCTGTTTCGTGTCATTATGCGGCGCTTATGTATCCCCCTGCATCAGTTGATTGCTATTAATGAACTTTTCATTCTTCTTATGATTGTTTTGTCTTGTGACGGGTGTCATTTACTCACGGGTACATGAAGACATTATGGGAGAGAACCACCTTGTACTTATATGGGTCTTATGCTACAATTGCAGAAACTTGATCCATTCTTGGTTCTTTACAGCATCTTTGCTAACTATTATCAGTATTTCCACCCAGAAAAAAACTAATGTCAGTATTTACAAAATACATTTCATATTGGTTGCATGCAGCGCAAAACATGTCTACTTTAGAAGTTTTCTATAAATTACTTAGAAAGTTGGGATCTCAGCATTCAGCAGGGTAATTGAAGTGCCATCTTGGTTATATCTGCTACCAAACACAATGGTAGATTTGCAGGGTTTTCTCTTTTTTGGCATCTCTGTGGTTTCATTTATTTTTCGTATTTGGTTCCTAACTCAGTCCATGTAACCCTGTATACAATTTTGCAGGACTGATAGCGCACTGAAGTTCGGATGGTTTTTCTTGACTTATGTGGTATGCTCACTATAGATCTTGTAGGTCATTCGATATGGTAGAGAAATAAGTCTGTGACTTGTTCTATTTCACTGGCATGCAGATTCATATTGGCTTCTGCGTCTTGGCTGCTGTTGCCCCCCCAATTATCTTCAAAGGAAAATCTCTTGCGTAAGTTATCTTCCAGATTGCAAGTTTGCATTGCTTTAATATGGAAAGAAAAAGATCTTTTTCACGTGCTTGTAGATTTTATAGTCAGATTATGACGGGTATGATCTAGATATGCGAGTTGCTATGGCTATAAGTACACACGATCGAGCTTCTGAGACACACACACACACATCTGTGTGTGTTTTGATTTAGCTTCATTAACAGATATTTTAGCATCCTTTTCTTTTGGGTCTTCTAGATGAGTTTCATCAGAACCTATAATTGCTTGATATCGTGCAACAAAGTCTTTTTTCCAGATGTAATTTCTTACAAAGTCCGCTTATTGTTTCTCTGCTGTTATGATGTTCTTCCATTATCTTGTAACAGGGGTATTTTGCCTGCCATTGATCTTTTGAGCAATAATGCTTTAGTTGGGGTAAGTTTCCAATTCTTGGTGTCCACCGAAAACGAGACATTTAATATCCCAGACACCCCAACGCATCCCACGCCCCACACACACCAAAAGATAGAATCAACGATGCTTCAAGAATTAAGAAACTTGAGCATGAAAAAATCTGTTGCTTGGTTTCTCCATTCGTGTCGTCTGCTGGGGTTAACACAACTCACTTAAACTTATGCACTTGCAGATATTCTACTTCATTGGATTTGGATGTTTCTGCGTTGAATCTGTGCTCAGCATTTGGGTTATTCAGGTTAAATGACTTCCTACAAAAAAAAAAGACTACAAGCTTAAGTAATTGTGCGGTCGCACTACGGGCATTTTTCTGATACTAAGTATGTTTCCTGTATTGGTCTGCAGCAAGTTTACATGTACTTCCGAGGCAGCGGGAAGGCTGCAGAGATGAAGCGGGAGGCTGCTACAAGGACCATGATGGCTGCACTATGACGTCTCCTCACTCTTCTAATGACTCGAACTGTGCCTGCAACTCACAATTCCAAAGATGGAAATCAACAGATTTTTCATTCGTTCCCTGTATTCTTTTTGGCGTTCCTCTAGTGCCATCCTTTGATAGAAGAACTTAGATAGGATTCCCTTTTTCATTATTCACCGAGGCATTTGATACCTCGAGGCCGGACCTTGAAAAACTTTCTAGCTACCTGTTGTGTATACAATGAATGCTTTCGACTTCTCGGTGTTAATCCCTCAAATGGTTAGAGAGAGACTCGTTCCCGGAATTGCGTTGTAATTCCAATATGGGCTTTTACAAACGTGGGCCTCGGACCAGTCTATCTCTGGTTGATAGAACGTAGCCTTTCCCTGTGGCAATTGGTTCATTCCGGACCTGGCTTAGAATTGAAGAAAGGAGCTCGCTCGCTCTCTCTCCCTCTCTCTCTCTCTCTCTCCTCTTCCACCCAGGAGGATGCTTCAAGGCGGCAGCTTCTTCAATGGTAAGCTTCCCACTTTCCCTTCTCCGTCAATTGCCTCGCCTTTTCCGGGCTCTTTCTGGCCTGGCAAACTTGGTCTCCGGTGGAATATTCGTTGCCACATAAAGGCTGCATCTTTATCCTCCAAGAGTAGGAGGGTTTCTGGTAATATTGAACGGAAGAAGAGTGCCGAGTTGCCCCATTTGATCTTGCAGCGTCTGGACTCCGACGAGGATCTGGACGACACCCTTTCTACCTTGTGTAAGAATCTGAGCCCCAAGTTGCAGACTTTGGTTCTCAGTAAGCAGCGGAGATGGGACAAGCTGCTTAGGGTTTTCGAGTTTTTCAAAGCTCAGGAAGATTACATCCCGAATGTGATTCACTACAAGGTTGTGCTTCGCGCGCTTGGTAGAGCTCGACGATGGGATAAATTGAGGCTTTGCTGGATTGAGATGGCGGAGGAGGGTCTCTTGGGAGTGGGCACGTATGGGATACTTGTTGATCTGTATCGGAACGCGGGTCTCGTTAAGGAAGCTCTTTTGTGCATCAAGCACATGAGGGTCCGAGGGATTTTCCCGGATGAGGGTACGATGAGTTCGGTTGTTAAGGTTTTGAAAGATGCCGGGGAGTATGATAGGGCCATTACCTTCTTCGAGAATTGGTGCATGGGGAAGGTTGACTTGGATGGCCTTGGATTGGATTCTATGGAGGATAGCTTAGATGGTTCGAGCTCGTCTTCCACGAATGCCGAGCATTCTTTGTCAGCGGAACTCTTTGAGATAGATGGGGAACTGCCTCTCCCAAGATCAGGAGGCTCATTGGATCCAGATGCAGGGCAGACTAGGAAGCCAGAGTTGACAGCTACTTATAATTCAATGATTGATTTGTATGCGAAAGCCGGGAGGTTGAAGGATGCAGTTGATGTATTCAGAGAGATGGCCAAAGCCGGGGTAAAAATGGATACCGTCACTCTAAATACCTTGATCTTTGCCTATGGAACACACGGAAATCTGAAAGATGCAGAACTCTTGATGAACAAGATGCAAGAAATGGGAATATCACCCAATACAAAAACTTATAATACCCTGTTATCTCTGCACGCTAGGGCTGACGATATCGGAGCGGCCTCCGGGTGTTATCAAATGATCAAGGAAGCTGGCCTTTTGCCTGACAGTGTTACCTATCGAGCTATTCTTCAAATGTATTGTGAAAGAAAGATGGTTAGAGAAGCCGAGGCTGTAATCGAAGATATGGTGAAATCTTCTGGTTGTATTGAAGCTTACTCTATTCCGCGTATTGTTACGATGTATCTTGATACCGGATTGCTTGAGAAGGCAATTAGGCTCTTGAGCAAGTGCAATCTTTCTGATGGTCAATTTCACCCGAAGATACGCGCGTCAATTGTCGACGCTTTTGCTGAAAGGGGGCTCTGGGTTGAAGCCGAGACTGTCTTCTACAGTAAGACAGACATGGTCAGAAGGAGACATATTCAGGAGTACAATGCTATGATCAAAGGTTATGGCAAGGCCAAACTTTATGATGAAGCTTATTCTCTTTTCACGGGGATGAGGAATGACGGAACTCGGCCCGATGCTTGCACGTACAACACCCTTATCGAAATGTTCAGCGACGGCGATATACCGGATCAGGCAAGGATTCTGTTGGAAGAAATGCAGGACGCGGGATTCACGCCGGACTCCGTTGCCTTCTCTTCTCTAATTTCTAGCTATGTTCGTGGTGGCCAGCTTTCCAGTGCACAATTGGTCTACCAGGAAATGAGCAGAATAGGATTGGAACCTGACAAAGATGTATTGGACTCTTTGACAAATGGAACCTGAGCTTTAGCTATCGCTGGCTTCATGTTCAAGAGTTCCTGAAGCCTATGTGATGCTGTACTGGTGCTGTTTCTGATCAGTTCATTTTATTTTCACGAATTTTAAGATTGTTTTAAGTATCATAATCGTAGAACTTTTGAAATAATTTATCGATCGTTTGGTGACGGTGTCACTTGGTTGTCAGAAAGTCGAGATGGACGCTCATCTAATGTAGATTTCCGATGGTCACTTGTTGTCAGAAAGTCAAGATGAACGCTCATCTAATATAGGTTTGAATCGGGTAGAATTTTTGAAAAGAGCTACAACAACTAAGTTGTTAAGTACTTTTTCGAAAGAGAAAAGATTCTTTAGAAATTCACTTTTATTTGAATTTTATTTTTTATCAGAGTTGGAAATCTACGATCCTTACTTGATTCAGAATGTGTGATGTATATGCGATTCCCATTTCCCATTTCTAATCGAACACTCAATAATGGACCTTTCCCGTTTCTAATCCACATGCTTAAATTGTGAAAGAAGTAGCACAATTGGCTTCTCTTGCTGTTTCCTTGCTGTCCCTCTAGTAATTAGCTCCACAGTTGCCAGGGGCCGACTATTGTACTGCCAAATTAATTACAGATCTCAAGGACGCCCCCTTTCAGGCCCGTCACTCTCTCAACCAACCCCGCCAGCCCAATTACAATCGACACGTGTGGCACGCCCAGTTGGCCAAACCGAAAAAAACATAATTGCAGATCGTCACCCATACTATATAGCCATTCGTTATATTTGTACACTCAATTAGTTAAATAGAACAGTAGCAAAATTCTACTAACAATTATTCGACTATATAGTTACATGTATCAAACACTTGAATCAATAAATGGCTGGACGATTATTTCAATTTAATCAAATATTTTGAGTTCAAAATGTGAAGATGTTGATGTTGGACATGATATTAGTAAATTATGGTTTTAACTCGAGTAAATAAACATAAGCAACACAAAAGAGAAGGGTAGAAGTATGCTCACGATCACACTTGTAAGTAAGTGTGTAAAACCGTCTCCTTCGAGCTAGAGATTTCGGATACAATCCTGGACGAGGCCACAGTTTTACCGTGTGCCCTTAAACTCTTATTACCCGCCTATATGCTTCAGGCCTCCGTGGGTAAGAGAGTTCCCAAGGTACAACGCCCAACCTCGTGTACAAAAGGAAGCACTTTCGTACACCTTTCGAACCTTTCGTAGCCTTAGAATTCCGACACAAATGGAAGTGAGAGATGCTATGCTATGGAGGGAGAAGTAGAGAGCTCAAGGAAGAGTGAGAGCTGGGATGATTTGGAATGAAGGAGGTGGGCTCCTTTTATAGACAGCCTTGGACATCCAACATCCAAATCCGGATTTAATAGGGCCATTAACCCACCCATTAAGTGGGCTGTTACAAGACCCATAAAACTCCCAACATAAATAGGCTGTTACTCTCATGAATTTTAAATTCGAATTTAAATTCAAATGGCAGCTGGCAAGAGAAGGTTCCAGAACGTGGGCTTGTCCAAACGAAAGGCCAAGAAGCCCAGAGGACTTTTTGGGCCTAGGATCGCTACAACAAGTCCGGCCCAGTTCTAAAAAGATAAGGCCCTGGAACCTAGAACAATTCCCACAATCCCGCAACCCGCACCCGCACCCGCACCCGAGCTCGACTTCTAGTCCCTTATAAACTTGTCTCAGCATGGTGCGCTAACCAATGTGGGATTGTGCTTATTTTAATAACAACCATACCACTTTAAAGCTAATTTTCATTCACCCCGAGAATTGGATTTTCGCAAGTGTTATATATCGTTACGAAGCTCTATCAACGAGCTTCGTATTGATCTCACAAACACCCAAAATCAATTGGTGTAACCTTCAATTAAATTAGCTCAAAGTTGTCCACTAACTACTTAGTTATTATATTTAATTAGGATTCTCCCTCTAATTAAATATTTGGGCCAAAGCCCAATACACTCACTTGTATTGGGCCATCTCTTCCTTGGTTAATAAACCAATTCTCCAACAATCCCCCACATGAATGCAAAATGGCTTATATGACATGAGCCTACCAATGCTACATGCAACATGGAGTTCTGTGAGAATTTGTTGAATCAGGAAAGGTGGTTGAAAGCCTTGAACCTTCCTTAGTGAAATACCTTCGGATATACTCGCCAACCAGTGGACGCGATGCCTTGAACTATTCGGCATTTTATGTATACCAAGACAAAGGTACTCACACAACTCCTTCTCAAACCACTACTCGGTTCTTTCGTTGTTGTCCATTTTGGCCCTGGACTCCCTTGGAAACTTCATCGAATGCTCTAGAGATTTAGCCCTTAACTCATCTCATAGAAGCGGCCCCTTCACATTCGATATAGGTGATCTCTTATGAGGAGTATCCTGTCATACCCCACTTATACACTTGAAGTATAAGGATCATTAAAAGCTTAAAGCTTAACCATCTTATAGACAGGTCTATCACTTTTTCATCATAGGAATAAGTAGGGAACTCAATTTCCCAAGTGCTTTGTTCGACCCTAGCCTCACAACTCGGTTGTCCCATTAAACCTGCAGATCGGGGTTTACGATCCAGGTTGGGTTGCCATCATGGGTTTAGGTCATTTCGTGGGCTTTAATCCCATTCCCCTCGATGATACCTCAACTTGGTCTCTCGTTAGACCTTTAGTTAAAGGATCTGCGATGTTCTCTTTTGACTTTACATAGTCTAAAGATATCACACCCGTTCTCAATAACATTCTCACGGATTTATGTCTACGACGTATGTGTCTAGACTTTCCATTATACACATTATTCTGTGCTCTTCCAATCTCTGATTGATTATCACAGTGCACGCTAATAGAAGGCACTGATTTTGACCACATCGGGATATCCTCCAAAAAACTTCGGAGCCATTCTGCCTCTTCAGCTGCTAGATCCAGCGCTATGAACTCTGATTCCATAGTTGATCTAGCAATGCAAGTTTGTTTGCATGATCTCCACGAGACTGCCGCCCCTCCAATTGTAAATATGTATCCGCTCGTGGATTTTATATTCTTGGAGTTTGAGATCCAGTTCGCGTCTGAATACCCTTCCAGAATGGTTGGATGTCTCGTATAGTATAATCCATAGTTAGCAGTGTACCTTAGGTATCTAAGGGCTCTAACTATCGCTTTCCAATGTTCATAATTAGGATTACTCGTATATCTCGATAATCTGTTAACCGAGTTTGTAATATCTGGTCTAGTACAGTCCATGAGGTACATTAGACTGCCTACAACTCTAGAATATTCTAGTTGTCTCACACTTTCTCCGCGATTCTTGCAGAGACTCGACACCACTTCCATAGGAGTTCTCGCAATTATATTGCTATCCTTATCCAATTTATCGAGTATCTTTTCGACATAGTGACCTTGGGAAAGCGCGTAACCTTCTGAAGTTTTGGTGATTTTCATCCCAAGTATTACATCAGCTTGTCCCAATTCTTTTATGTCGAAATTTTGTGACAACATTTTTTTGGTAATTTTGATATTATCATTATTACCCACGATCAACATCTCATCTACGTAGAGACAAACTATCACATAGTCATTATCATCTCCTTTTACGTAGACACATTTATCGCATTGGTTTATCTGAAACCCGTTAGATAGCATTACACTATCACACTTTTTGTGCCATTGTTTAGGTGCTTGTTTTAGTCCATACAAGGATTTTACAAGTTTACACACCTTATGTTCTTTACCTGGAACCACAAACCCTTCGGGTTGCTCCATGTAAATCTCCTCTTCCAAATCTCCATTAAGGAAGGCCGTCTTCACATCCATTTGATGGATCTCTAGGTTAAACAAAGCCGCCAAGGCTATGACTAACCTAATAGACGTTTTCCTGGAGACAGGAGCATATGTGTCAAAATAATCAACACCCTCAGTTTGCTTGTAGCCTTTAACAACAAGTCTTGCCTTGTACTTATCCACTGTACCATCAGGCTTCATCTTCTTTTTGAAGATCCACTTATGGCCTAGTGGTTTACTACCCAGAGGTAGATCTACTAGTTTCCAAGTGTGATTATGTAAGATAGACTCTATCTCACTATTCACCGCTTCCTTCCAAAGAGCAGAGTCTGTAGAAGACATTGCTTCTTTGTAGGTTACAGGATCCTTTTCTAACAGATATGTTAGGAAATCTGATCCGAAGGACTTTTCTTTTCTAGCCCATTTCCCACGTCTAGGCTCTTCAACTTCATCTTGAGGTTCCTCTCCCCCCACATTGCTCCCACTTTAGTCAACTTGACGGTCAATACCAGTTCGAGCTTTGTGAGGAAAGATTTCCTCAAAGAATGAAGCATCCCTAGCTTCTATGATAGTATTTACGTGGACATCAGAGTTATCTGACTTGTGTACTAAGAATCGATATGCAGCACTATCTTGTGCATAACCGATAAACACACAATCTACCGTCTTGGGTCCTATCCTTGTCCGTTTAGGAGGTGGGATCGGAACCTTAGCAAGACATCCCCAAACCCTTAGGAATTTATAGCTAGGCGCATGACCTTTCCATAATTCGTAAGGTGTTTTATCCAACTTTTTGTGTGGTACCCTGTTGAGCACATAGTTGGCCGAAAGCACAGCTTCCCCCCACAAATTCCTTGGTAATCCGGAACTAATAAGCATCGCATTCATCATTTCCTTAAGCGTCCTATTCTTCCTTTCTGCAATTCCATTTTGCTCGGGAGAATAAGGCGCCGTGGTTTGATGAACGATTCCATTCTCGGCACAAACTTGTACAAATGGAGATTCATATTCACCACCTCGGTCACTTCGAAGATTTTTGATCTTCTTGCCAAGTTGGTTCTCAACTTCATTCTTATAGTGAATGAACATGTCTATTGCTTCGTCTTTACTTCTCATCAAGTAGACATAGCAATATCTCGTACAATCGTCGATAAAAGTTATAAAATAATTTTTACCGCCACACGTCTGTACGTATTTTAAATCACATACATCGGTGTGGATTAAATCCAACGGTTCCGTGCTTCGCTCAATCGAGTGGGAAGATATTTTGGCGTATTTGGCCTCAACACAAGTCTCGCACTTATGTTTGTGATCAATGTTGAATTTTGGTAGTAGGTTAAGTGATATTAGCCTTTGCAAAGAATTATAATTCACATGACCTAGTCTACCATGCCATAAATGTAACGACACGCGAGAATAAGCAACCTTTACTTTCTTATTAGCCTTCTCGGCAACATTCATTACATCATTGCTCGTGCTAGCCTTATTGGCAGCACCCACATCAATCTTATCATTAGACTTTGCCTTTGGAGCTAAAGTCATTACACTCATCTTGAACAGATTGTTAGTCAAGTAGCCCTTGCCAACAAACATCCCTCCCTTCGACATGATGACCTTGTCAGACTCGAACACGAGCCGAAAGCCCCTCTTGTTGAGCACCACTCCGGAGATGAGATTCTTCTGGATCTCGGGCACATGCAGCACATCGGTCAAGGTGAGCTCCTTACCCGAGGTCATTTTTAGCATGACCGTCCCTTTGCCTTCAACCTTTGAGACTGCAGAATTTCCCATGTAGCAGTTCTCATCATTGACCGATTGATAGGTCTTGAACATCTATTTATTGGCACAAATGTGGCGGGTAGCCCCTGTGTCCACCCACCATTCCTTCGAGTTCCCACCCACGAGGTTCACCTCGGACACAACGGCCGTGAGGTGCATCTCATCGAGGTCGGAGCTCAAGGTAGCCTCCGCAATGTTAGCATTGGCGGGCTTCTTCTTCTTGTCCTTGCTTGGTCCTGCCGTCTTCTTGCCCTCTGCGGCTAGACGTTTGTAGCAATCTTTGGCACGATGGCCGGTCTTGTTACAAATAAAGCAGGCACCGGTAAAGCTCTTGTTCTGAGCATCTCCCTTGGAATCATTTGAGCATTTCTGCTTGTTCTCACGGGAGCTCCCCCCGGTCTCGACCACATTGGCCTTAGCAACCATGCCACTCGGTTTCTTATCAACCTTTCGGTTGTCTTGCTCGATGCGCAACCTTCGGATAAGGTCCTCGAGAGTCATCTTCTTCCTCTTGTGCTTGAGGTACATCTTGAAGTCCTTCCAAGATGGTGGTAATTTCTCAATTACCATCGCCACTTGGAGGGCATCATTGATGGCCATTTCCTCCGTTGCAAGATCATGAAAGATCAATTGCAACTCTTTGCATTGTTCCACAACGCTCTTTCCATCGACTATCCGATAGTCATGGAAGTGCCTGGCCACAAATTTCTTTGCACCGGCGTCGTCAACCTTATATTTGTGCTCCAACGATTTCCAAAGATCCTTAGACGTTTCTTTGGTATAGTAGATGCCGTAAAGCGAATCGTCGAGAGAACCTAATATATAGTTGCGACATAGGTAATCTTCATGTACCCATGCGCTGTGGATCGCGGTTTGATGTGGATCACTCACATTCTCTTTGGGTTTCTCTTCCTTGACATACCGGCTAAAGTTCAAGGCGGTCAAGTAGAACAATATTTTTTGTTGCCATCTCTTGAAATTTCTACTCTTGAACTTTTCCGGTTTCTCAAGATGAGAGTACGGCAGTAGCATTGGGTGTCTATGACCCGGCGTGACGGCCTCAGCGCCGCTAGCCCTCACAACAGGAACCTCCTCGTTCAAGTTGTCATTAGCGGTGTTCGTCGCACCAGAGTTGTTAAGTGGGGGAGAGTTGTTAATTCCAGCCATCTAAAAATATCACCAAAATAGACTTTTGTAAGTAACGGGTTTGAGTCCAACAGAAAACTCAACACGTTGAAAAACTTTAATATACAATTATGGGCCAAGCCCAGGTTTCCCAATAAATTAGAGCAATTAGAATAACCCAACGGTCATCCACAAATAAAATAAACCCAGCGATGATATTCAGAAGTAACGCTGGAAACTGTCAAGCCCGCATTCAACAATTGGTGAATTCAATTCAGTTTGGATTTAGGCCGATTTACTTTTGATGTAACCGACTACTAACTGTAGTTGACACGTTACGAGAAAAATTGATAATTAGATCAGTAGCAATTTAAAACCTCAAACCGTTGTCTATAGTATAATTAACGAAACACCTTCCAATTATTTAATCGAATGTTACAGAAGCAAAAAACGTTTTTCTACTAATTCATTTATTTCCTTGTTTCTGTCAAACACCAAACGAAGCAAGCAGATTAAATATGCTTACGTTATAAGAGAGATCATGACAACAATTGTAAAAAATAAGATTTAGTCCACATAACAGAATTAGTACAGAACAGTTTGCAGGTTTAATTTTGCAAGAAAGTGACTTTCAATATACTGCTAAAACTTCTTGAAAATTAACACAACAGAACAGTTTGTAGTTTGCAGGCTACGAGGGTATGTCTATAAACTAGAAAATGCTACTGGATGGCAAGAATGATTACGAACATAATTTACTAATACTAATAAGAGTTTAAGATTGTTGGACATGATATTAGTAAATTATGGTTTTAATTCGAGTAAATAAACATAAGCAACACAAAAGAGAAGGGTAGAAGTATGCTCACGATCACACTTGTAAGTAAGTGTGTAAAACCGTCTCCTTCGAGCTAGGGATTTCGGATGCAATTCTGGACGAGGCCACAGTTTTACCGTGTGCCCTTAAACTCTTATTACCCGCCTATATGCTTCAGGCCTCCGTGGGTAAGAGAGTTCCCAAGGTACAACGCCCAACCTCGTGTACAAAAGGAAGCACTTTCGTACACCTTTCGAACCTTTCGTAGCCTTAGAATTCCGACACAAATGGAAGTGAGAGATGCTATGCTATGGAGGGATAAGTAGAGAGCTCAAGGAAGAGTGAGAGCTGGGATGATTTGGAATGAAGGAGGTGGGCTCCTTTTATAGGCAGCCTTGGACCTCCAATAGCCAAATCCAGATTTAATAGGGCCATTAACCCACCCATTAAATGGGCTGTTACAAGTCCCATAAAATCCCCAACATAAATAGGTTGTTACTCTCATGAATTTAAAATTCGAATTTAAATTCAAATGGCAGCTGGCAAGAGAAGGTTCCAGAACCAGAGGACTTTTTGGGCCTAGGAGCGCTACAACAAGTCCGGCCCAGTTCTAAAAAGATAAGGCCCTGGAACAATTCCCACAATTCCCACAATCCGCACCCGAGCCCGAGCCCGGCCCGGCCCGGTCCGGGATGGGGCGGGGTGCGCGCGCGTGCGTGCGTGCGTGCCGAGCCGTGCCGGGCCGGACGGACGGCGCGAGAAGCCTCTCTCTTCTCCACCAGTTTACCCATGCAAGACTTCTAGTCCCTTATAAACTTGTCTCAGCATGGTGCGCTAACCAATGTGGGATTGTGCTTATTTTAATAACAACCATACCACTTTAAAGCCAATTTTCATTCACCCTGAGAATTGGATTTTCGCAAGTGTTATATATCGTTACGAAGCTCTATCAACGAGCTTCGTATTGATCTCACAAACACCCAAAATCAATTGGTGTGACCTTCAATTAAATTAGCTCAAAGTTGCCCACTAATTATTTTGTTATTATATTTAATTAGGATTCTCCCTCTAATTAAATATTTGGGCCAAAGCCCAATACACTCACTTGTATTGGGCCATCTCTTCCTTGGTTAATAAACCAATTCTCCAACAGTTGATACCAATTCGAAAATGAAAAATCGGTCCATTAAATATTTAAATACTAAATAGTTTCCAAAGTAAAATATAGCTTAAATGCTCTTTTCTTTTCCTGGTACCCCACATGCTTCACTTTATATAAATGAACTATCAAACAACCAAACTGCCTCAACTCTCTATATATATTCCCCTTCTTCAAGACCACCACCATTAGCATCATCAACACTCTTTTTTTGCAAGAAAATTCAGCCGAGTTGGCCTAAACCCGAGGCTCTAGAGTCGACCAGAATGGTGTGCTTTTGTTTTCTGGTGGATCAGACGAAGAAAGTGAGGAGAAGCAAGCCGGCAGCCGGGATTTGCTCCAGGTGCGGTGGGGGTGCAAGCGTGGTCGACATGAAGACGAGTACGAGGTTCTGTTGTGTCCCATTCTATTGCAAGTCTTGGAGGGCCATCGTCTGTACTTTCTGTGGTGCGGTTCTTCGCTCTTACCATTGATCAAATGCCGTTTTCGTTTCTAACGTGTTGGTGTCCTGAAATAACCAAAACCAAGAGGCATGTGTAATATATATAGTTTTTGTTTACGAGCCTTGTAGTATCCGGTTAATACAAAGACTCGAACTCGAGGTTTTGTTTAAGATAATCAACTCCTTCCTTGATCGACTGTAACATAAGGTGGTGCTTATTTCCTCGTTCAGTTTTGCATTGGATTTTTGTTTCCTAACCCTGGGTTATTGGGTTAAAGATGCAATAGGGAATGGAGTTTATTTTGGAAGCTAGTTTTTTCTCGTCTTGTTTTATTTTTGACAGTTGTGTAATTAATTTTGTTTTCCGACGAGTATATATAATTGATTCTCCCGGTCTCTAATATTCTCCAGAAAATTAATTAGCTCATGAACCAAAGTTATTTATTGTGTCTGGTGGCTGAAAGGAGAAGAAAAAAGTTGAAAGGCGTAAATGAATCACACGGATTCAACTGTTGCAGCCGTTCATTTATAGTGCAAGAGATTCCTGTCTTATTTTAGAGAATTCACGGGTGTTAAATTTCTCATACTACAAAATTAGAGTTGTAAACTCTATAAAAGAACGTATAACATTATTGCTGCAAACCATATATAACTACTACTTTCAAATTACATAGGCGTTGTGCGTTCTATCTTTCTCCCGTCGTACTTTTTCCAAGAGGTTAAAGACAGCCATTGCATCCAACGGCCTCCTTTATTGCTAGCCGCCTACCGCGTAGATTTTAGATTTTTTAAAATGGAATTATATGAGAGCGGATTTGGTCCTAGAAGACCAAATCCAACAAGGACCGTCATGAACAATCCAATGGTTTACTCAGTTATAATTCAATAGTTTATTTAGTTATGATTCAATGGTCTACCTAGTTATGATTCAATAGTTCATTTTTTTCCGTCCCGGACAAATCGGGACCGTCCCAGTTACGATTCAATGGTTTACTCAGTTACGATTCAATAGTTGTGAGTTTTTTTCATTTTTCCTCCCCGTATTTCCACATTTTTGCAAAATAGTCCCCGCATGTCCTTCAATAAAAATTCTCCAGCACCGTACTGGATTTGGCCTCCAGGACCAAATCCGGTCCCGAATTATATGCCAAATCCTGCTTCTGGCTAAATAATTGGATGTTAAAAAGGAAGACGATTAATTTTGATTGCAGTTAGCCTCCAACTTCCAAATGTTCCACAACAATCTTCCTACCCAAACTAAAACCTTAAGATAACAAAATCAGAGATATAGCTATAATCCATTTTAGCACGTCTTTATGAGTTAATATTTCTACTTAATTTAAGTTTTCAATATTGAGATAAATTTTTACACGAATACTTACACACATAAAATTCTCAAGATAATTTTTTTGGTCGTGACCATATTTAGTATTTACCGAGAGTTGGTTACCGTTTTTACGTTCCCGTGTGGAAAGCGTCACTGTTTTTCTCTGAAACAGTCGGTTTGGAGCGGGAACGCAGAGACCCCCATGCCGGTATTTAAGGCTGTCCTCGTTCTGACCATATCTCCTACCTTTTCTGGTTCTACCCCGACACAGAGATAAGAAGTAAATTACATGATCTAAAGAAATATATATAATTACTGTTCTGTGACTGCACTTTTTTGAAGGATATGTTGCTAGAGCATTTCGTTAAGAAAGTAATTTACATGATATAATAGAAAAATATATAGACATAAGGACAGAAAACATTAACATAGATCTCGTATTGTACTCCGTTGATACAATGGAATTACACTGTCAGGTGGTGAAATTTGTTATATTGATTTTAATATTAACTTCTCCGGTTAACAATGACCTAACCAAATAACTTTTGACCAAAGCATCAATTATCAAATATAGAGTTACACACGAGATGTAACTCTGTGTTAACAGTTAATTACTTTTTTATAACAGCTAAGTACCCATAAGTGCTCGATAACTTTTATATTTTTTTT
Organism: Hypericum androsaemum; assembly: GCA_963995505.1. Taxonomy (NCBI): domain Eukaryota; kingdom Viridiplantae; phylum Streptophyta; class Magnoliopsida; order Malpighiales; family Hypericaceae; genus Hypericum; species Hypericum androsaemum. The sequence continues at coordinate 15,295,089 of OZ023185.1, forward strand.
ATAAGTGGGTAAATTAGCTGTTACAAAAAATAGTACATATTTGAGATGAATTGCTATATTGTCTTTGTTAGTTTTAACGTGTAACTAACGAGTAATTATATGTTAAATCTGATTAATTAATAAACTAATTTGTTAATAATAAATTACTTACTTGTTGAAGCAAGAGGTCCACAGGTTCCGGTCGACTATGTCTTCGTGTCAGTTAAATTACGATCACGTTATAACGGATTCGTAATTGATTTTCACGAGATTTCCTCTATTGAAAATCTGATAAAAATTCAGGGACTATTTCAAAGTTTTACCTTTCTATTGAGTGATTGTCTGGCGAATTTCATTATGGTTCAGCCAGATTTCTCTTTTTATAGGAAAATCTGGCCAATCAGAACATGCTACGAGGCGCGCATGGCTGCCACGTGGCACTTCTGGGCCGCATGTCCGCCACATGGCAAATCCGGGCTGCATGTCCACCATGTGGCATGCCACGTGGCACTTCTAGGCCGCATGTCTGCCATATGGCAAAGCTACCCCTAGCTTTGCCATGTGGCGCCACATCAGCGTGCCACGTGGGCCGCCAACTCTGGTGGCAACTACGTCAGCGCCACGTCACGCTGACATGGTGCCTGGCGTGGCCCTGGACCGGTCAACGCGGGTTGACCGGTCTATTCCACCCAACATTTCGGCCTGATGGGCCTGTGCCCAATCAGGCACAATAATAATTGTCTGATTGGGCCTAAAGGTCCAACATCTCTCACTCAATTATTATTAACCTTGATCAATATCTATCAGATTTCTTTAAAGGATTTTGTGCGACCAGCATACGTCGAGTGTATTAAGCCAAATTCAAGAGCACGGACACTCAGGCTACTTAAATAGTAGCATCTCGATAACTTTTTTGTAAAATGCATGCTATTACCCCAGGACTCATGTCATATTCCATTGTTCACATTAGTGATTTCAAACAATTATATTCGGGTTCACTATTGCACTTTTTAATAGAATTAGTGCACCTGAACCACGAAACTCAGAATGTGATGAACATAGTTTCTTCTTCCTTAACTATATTCTTTTTATAATGATGCAGCCTGCTTTTCTGGTCAGCCCTGCCAGGTCGGATCGCTATGCCATAACCTTTTCATAGCAGCACTGGACCATACTTCCAGAAAACGTTTAGGATCTTAAGGGTAGGTTTCGGGAATCACAGTTCTCGAAAATTGGTCTGATACCAGGGATTGTAAAATTACTCAATATTTTCATCCCATCCAGTGGTCGATTACCACACATGATACTGATCACGTGTTACAGTGTACATTCCTTTTTAAAAGAACACATGTCATTTAACACCATACTAGAGTACTAGCCTTAGCTTAACTCTGGGCTAATAGGACAGACAGTATGATAAGTTTCACTTATATCTTATCATATGGATTGTAGAAAATCTAAATGCAGCAACTTATTCCTGCATCCCATAAGAAAACTTGCTCTTGAGCAAGACGGCATTCCGTCATAGAATATGCACTTATAAATGTCAAATAACTGTCTCATCTCATCTAGGAATCAACTTCTTGACTCTCACTGAGGTAAACACCCGTGTGAGTGGGCTACTTCTCTGTCTGACATATTTCATAAATAACTCATATTGCCAAATAAAACTCCTTTATTCCAACTAATTAGATTACAAATGAAACTATCGTAAACCCAGTGACTTAACATGTTTCTTGAACACTTCTCGAGGTAATGCTTTAGTCATTAGATCTGCGACCATATCTTGTGTAGATATGTATTTCATACACAATTCTTTATATTTTACTAAACTTCTAACAAAGTGAAATTTAATATCTATATGCTTAGACTTGCTATGGAATCTAGGATCTTTAGCATAGGCTATAGCTGCCTGGTTGTCGCAGAATAGACTCACGAGCTCCGTCGAGTTGATCAGGAAGAGATGACTTAAGAATCTCTTCAACCATACCGCTTCTTGTGCAGTATGAGCTGAAGCTACATATTCTGCTTCCATTGTTGACAGGAATACACATGTTTGCTTCTTACTGCTCCATGAGATAGCACCCCCGCCCAACAAGAAAACGAATTCAGATGTAGACTTTTTCTTGTCCACATCGCCTCCCCAATCAGCATCAGTGTAGCCACTCAGTATTAGGTCACGCCCTTGATAGCACAAGGAGTATTCTGCAGTAGTGTTCAAATATTTTAAAATCTCTTTGACAGCCTTCCAGTGTGCACTGCCTGGATCAGACTGATATCTGCTTGTTATCCCAACAGCATAGCAAATATTAGGTCTGGTACACAATATTGCATACATCAGACATCCAACTGCATTGGCGTAAGAAATCTTCTCCATGTCCCCAAGTTGTTTAGCTATTTTTTTGGCACATGTCATTACACAAATTATGACCTTTACATAATGGAACGTACTTTGGGTTACCGTGATCACATTTGAAACGTTCTACTACTTTGTAAATATATGTCTCTTGTGAAAGAGATAATATCCTTTTCGAACGATTCTTCGAAATCTTAACTACGAGTTTGTAATCCGTTTCACCCATATCTTTTATTTCAAAGTTGGGAGATAACCAATCTTTGATTTCGATAAAAAATCTCATGTCATTTCCAGCTAAAAGTATGTCATCAATATACAAAGTGATGATGACAAACTTCTTTCCTGATTGCTTAACATACACGCAGTGATCTTCGTCTATCATTATAAAATCATGCGCCATGATCGTATTATGAAATCGAATATACCACTGTCTAAACGACTACTTAAGACCATAAATTGATCTATTCAATTTGTAAACTTTGTGTTCGCAGCCTTTTTGAATGTAGCCCTTGGGTTGAATCATGTAAATTTCTTTATCCAATTCTCCATGGAGAAAAGCAGTCTTTACATCTATTTGATGTAATTCTAGATTCATGTTAGCAACCATAGCTAAAATGACCATAATTAATGTAAATCTAACAACAGGTGCAAAAGTCTCTTTATAGTTTATCCCAGCCTGTTGTTTGAACCGTTGGACAACCAAACGCACTTTGTATCTTTCGATACTGCCATCTGCATTGCGCTTGATTTTGAGAATCCACTTATTTTTAATTGCCATACGCTCCCTAGGTAGGTCGACCAGATTCCAAACCTGGTTTTTGATCATGGAAGATATTTCTTCCTCCATTGCATTTATCCATTTAGTTCATTTTGGAGATGACAAAGCTCCAGATACATTCTTTGGCTCATCTTCATCCTGCAGGATGGCCAGAAGAATTTCACTTGGACCACCAAATTTCTTTAATGATACCAAGAATGCATTAGTCTCACCTTTGATGTCAAATCGTCGGCGTGGTATGCTAGTTCTGCTAGACCTACAGTATTCCTAATTTTGATAAACATCTCTCATATATTCATCGTATTCAGGAATCACACTCCCACTGGGTAGAAATATCGTACTCCCACTGGAATAAAAAATTACCTCTCTTTTAGGACTCAGATCACGACTTTTCAGATCATTTTGAGTTGGAAAATCGCTATCTTCCTTCTCAATTCTCCCACTCGGAAGAAGTGATCCAGTTGATTCTGGTTCATCTATCTCATAAAGGGTAAGGTCATTATTAACCTCCCTCAACTTTGGAAATTCATTCTCCAAAAATGTGGCATCACGTGATTCAAATTCTGTTACATGTCCATCGTCCAGTTCACCCACGAACACGTACCCTTTAGATACCTCTGAGTATCTTATAAAGATACTTTTTCTACCTCTCGGTCCTAATTTATCGAAAGCACTTGAGATAAAATGGACACAGGACGCACACCCCTATGGCTTAAAATAGGATAGATCGGATTTTCGATCTGTCCATATTTTATAAAAAGTGGCTGTAACCGACTTGGAGGGGACACGGTTTATAACGTATGCGGCAGTCAGGAGCACATCTCTGTAGAATGATATAGGAAAACTTGCCTCTGCCATCATCGATCTAACCATGTCAAGAAGGGTTCTATTCCTTCTTTTAGCAACCCCATTTTTCTGGGGTATATAGGGAATGGACAACTGATGTTCAATCCCTTTTTCAATGCATAGAGCTTTGAACTCATCTGAAAGATATTCACAGCCACGATCAGTTCGTAAGGCCTTTATCTTTCTATCCTTCTGATTCTCAATAAAATACATGTACATCATGAAGCAGTTTAAGACTTCAGACTTGTGAGAAATCAGGTATATCAGAATCTAGTATAGTCGTCAATAAAGGTGATGAAGTAATATGTTTCATGCCTTGCCTTCACGTTCATTGGACCACAGATGTCAGAATGGACTAATTGTAGTAAAAATTCGGCTCTAGCCCCACTACCGAAAAGTTTTCTTGTACTTTTCCCTTCTAGACAGGATACGCATCTGGATAATATAGATTTCTCTATATTTTCCAGTAGTCCTGCCTTAGCTAGACGGTTTAAACGATCCTGACCGATATGGCCTAGTCTAGAGTGCCACAGTTTAATATCATCTTCTGATGAGTTTGAACTAGTGACTAAGGAAAAACTTTCACAAGGATCAATATCCAGAATCAAAAAACCTTCTGATATGTATCCAAGACCAAAATAGGCATCATCCAAATACAATCTAAAAGTGTCGTCCTTAAACGACAATCGAAAATCTAAAGACATTAAGACCGAAACAGAGATCAAGTTCTTTCGAATGTCTGGAGCAAACAACACGTCATGTAAAAGAATGGCACGATCACCACGAAAGTACAATTTACAAGTACCCAGGCCTTTTATATTTACGCACGAGTTATTACCGACAAAAATAGTTTTTACTCCAGCCGGCAACCGTCTGTATTCAACGAACGAACAACAGTCTCCGGCTACATGGTCTGTCGCTCCTGAATCAATCACCCACATAGAATGTGACTCAGTTAGAAGGGTACAAGAGGATACATACAACTTACTCACACTTGAGTTTATGTGTACCTGCTTGGGCATCTTGCAATCTTTTGCAAAATATCTCTTCTGTTGACAGTTAAAATATTTCATTTTTGAAATGTTAAACCGCTTTTTCTTTTTAGCCTTGGAGCCATCTAACTTTATTCCTTAGTTTTCAGCCTTTGGAGTTTCCTTACACTTACCCTTCCCTTTACCTTTCTTCTTTTTTCCACCACTCCCAGTTGAACTAGTCGAGTGGGCTTCAGGGTGGGATTTCATAGATAGGAGGCGATCTTCCTCCAGCTCAAGGTGTCTGGCAACATCATCAAATGTTACCAAATAGTCAGAATGGGTAAGATTCATCTTCATCTGTTCCCAACTTGGTGGTAGGGAATGGATGATAGCTTGAATCTACTGCTCGTTGCTAAGTATGTGACCAGCCTCTGCCAGTTCACTAATCATATTAGACATCACTCTCAAGTGTTTCCTCATGGTAACCTCCAGACGCTTCTTAAAGGTGTCAAACCTTATGGTCAAAGCACGCAAATTTGACACTGAAAGCATTCCAAATTTTTGTTTGAGAGCGTCCCATAACTCTTTCACGTTGTCATACGCACGAAATTGTCGGGTGACATCATCCATCATCAAACTCAACAAAATTAACCCGGCAGTAGTGTTCTTTTTCTTCCAAATAATATAAGCTTCTTTGTCTTGCTTATGTTGAGCAGTTGTGCCTTCATCAGGCTCATCCATTATCACACGTATGTGCTCCAGAACTTCTTGGTCCTCAAGCACATATTAGATTTTTATGCTCCAGTTCTCATAGTTTTCACCGTTGAGTTTTAACTCATGGTTTAACTCAGCTATGATAGATCTAGAAGCAACAAACATCTCTATAAGAAATTTTTAATACGAGAACATATTAGAAATTTGATTTGGCAATATGATTCAATTTACTAAACACTCATAACTTTTAACGATACGAAGTCCTTGATTAACCTCAAAATCGAAGTGGGTCACAGGCATGCTTCCCCTCACCATTCAAGTATTAATTTTAAACTTCAACCATTTAAAGTTCATCGATAGTAAACTCAAGTGGTAGCAACTAAACAAATATCTTTGTTTAATTATACGCATCACATATGCATTTGTACATTCTTAGTTTACACGCACATAAAAAACTCAGACAAGGTTTCAACCTATTGTACAAAATACTCCCCAAAACAACATATGTATATGGGGATAGTTAAACATAACATGTAATCACATGGGGATCGGGTGTCCAGGTCTGAGGACGATCCTATGAGGACCGGGTGCGAGGACGATCCGGTGAAAGGTTCCAAGTTCACCACCAGAACTGGGATCGAATCCATAATCCAGATGACCAGGAGCGGAGGAAAATTGTAATGGTACTCCTTAGCGAGGTAACGGTTCAGGACCAAACCGCTTCGCAGCTCCAGGACGGGAGAAGGTATCATTTCTCTGAGAAGACCCCTCTCCTCGAGGTAGTGGATCAGACCATAGAGGGCATCTCTACGGGTATTGATCTCGGGTTCCGAGAAGACGCACATATCTTCTTGGATTTTTAGCGTGACTAGGAGGTCACGAAATATGGAGGGCCAGTCCTCTCCATAATTATAACCTCCGGCCCAGATGCAGTCTTGCATCTCCCGGTGAATAGCCTCGATATGCTCAACGATGACATACATGTCATCCTTAGGCACTCGCAGCGGTAAACGGCGCTTCAGAACTTTTTGCCGAAGTTTCGTTGAACAAAAGTTTAGATACCTTTCTCCAGTAGCCATCGAATCTTGTATCAATTGCAAGTCAATTTCGGATTAATTCTCATATTCGCCCAAAATAGGATTGAAAAAAAAACTTATTTTTCAATCTTTTGATGATCATATTATGGATCAATTTATGTGATATTAGTTAAATTTAACATATCTCAGAATTTGTTCCAATATATTTTTTTTAATTAAAAATATCGTTATAATTTTAATAAACCTAATTCACAAAAATTTCTCAAATTTTTATCAATTTATTGGATTTTAATTGAATAAAAACTGATTTTATCCAATTAAAAGAGAAAATCCAATATTTTTAAGTCCAATTTTGACTTAAGTCAAAATTAACCCTAACTTGGGTTGGGTCGAACCAATAAACCAGGCCAATTCGTCTCTTTTTTGATTTTCTTGACCCGAGTACAAATATTTTTGGGAAAAAATCGTAAAATTATGATTTTGCCCCTCGCAGATTTTTTCCTTTCCCTCTCTCACTCTTCTCCCGCGCGACACTGAAGAGGACGAACACTCCGGTCACGACCACGGCGGAACCACGGCAAAAACGACGACTGCCAAGACTGCTCCCAATCGACTCGATGTGGTCTCGCAAGCTCGTCGGTAGCAGCCTTGCGAGCCGTCGTGCCTCCGTTCTCCGCCGCCGTCGTCTTCTCTTTTCCGCAATTCTCCGGCGTCGACAGCTTCGTTCTTTCGATTCTGTTAACCTCGATCCACGAAAGTGGTATTGAGACGTCGAGGACATGCCGGAGAATCGATTATCATCGATCTCCAGTGTTGAAATCGTCGGATTTCTGACAAAATCGACGGAAATCAATTTGGGAGAAAATTGCCCCCAAATCGCGCAATTAGGATTTCTCGGGACTGAATTTAAATGGCAAATTTCAGTTTAGTCCTAAAAGTTTTCCAAAAATTGCACCGAAGTCTATGACACGCAGATGCCACGTAAGTGGTCAAATTTTATATTGGTACTTTAAGGTTTCGCGCATGCACGAATTTGCCTGCGTAGTTAGGCAAAATTCAATTTAGTCCACTGATTCTAAATTAATTACATTAAAGTCCAACAGATTGTAATTTTCAATAAAATCATAATTAATACAATTTTTAACCCAAAAAATCACATAATTACTTGAATTAAAATATCATATCATCATCAAAACATGGTTTCAACCATGCTCTGATACCAATTATTGGTTTTAACATGTAATTAACGAGTAATTATATTTTAAACTTAATTAATTAACAAACTAATTCGTTAATAATAAATCACTAACTTGTTGAAGCAAGAGGTCCACAGGTTCAGGTCGATTATGTCTTCGTGCCAGTCAAATTACGATCACGTTATAACGAATTCGTAATTAATTTTTACGAGATTTTCTCTATTAAAAATCTGATCAAAACTCAGGGACTATTCCAAAGTTTTGCTTTTCTATTGAGTGATTGTGTGGTGAATTTCATTTTGGTTCAGTCGAATTTCCCTTTTTACAGAGAAATTTGACTAATCAGAATGCGCCACGTGGCGCGCATGGCTGCCACGTTGCACTTATGGGCCGCATGTCCGCCACGTGGCAAATTCGGGCCGCATGTCCGCCATGTGGCATGCCACGTGGCGCTTCTAGACTGCATGTCTGTCATGTGGCATGCCACGTGGGCTGCCAACTCTGGTGGCAACTGCGTCAGCGCCACGTCACGCTGACGTGGCGTCTGGCGTGACCTCGGGCCGGTCAACCCATTCCACCCAACATTTGGGCCTAATGGGCCTGCGCCCAATCAGGCACACAGGCACAATAATAATTGCCTGATTGGGCCTAAAGGTCCAACAGTCTTCTTATTTGTGAGCTCCAAACATACACAAGTTTTCTTGTAATTGGGGAATTTAGTTAAGGAGATTAGATATAGATATTGATCTTTCATCATCTTTTCCGCTTAATCAAATTCACAGATTAGAAAACTAAATTGCAGCTTGTCTTTGTAAACAATCTTGATTAGTTTATTTTTCAAGAGATTAGGTATTTTCTACCCTCGGGAACTTGATGTAATTGTACTCGAAATTTTCTACCTAATATACAACTTTACTCCTTAAAAAATAGTAGACCTCTGGGCTGCCAGAATTCATGTGTTCTTCGTCAAAACAGTTGGGGTTGCATGTGAAATGGAAGAAATATATTAATTGTGAACATTATGATGGGAGTTGACCGTCCATTAATGGATGATTTTTTTGGAAGAACGCTGCTGTCCATTAAATGTCTCATCTTTCAATTCGGCGAATAAGATAACAAACTAATATAAGTTGACTTGAGCACATTTATTGGGCCGAAAGAAAACATGTCTTTGACCTTTGGTATTCTCCGGCTCAGATTTAAGAATTGAAGCATTAAAAGAGCACGAGTAATAAATTCCCTGGGTACTCCTGGTATTCTCCCGCTCGGATTGTTGCTTCGATTATCCGAGCAGATAGTCTTGTTGCAAATTTATAGTACTTAGTGTGGAGAAATAATTCACTAATTGAACGCCCTTGCGCCGAAAATGAACGGGGTTAATTAATCTGTCGAAGTTATGGAATGTAAAAATGCATCCCACTCTTAGAGGGAAACACCAGCACGAGCAGAGTGGACGAAGTAAAAGCGAGAATGTCAGTTTGATTAGCATAAATATTAGTGAAAATCTAATGCCCCGAGAACCTAAGAGTTCTTTTGCGAGATTCGTCCACTGAGAGTGGATCGAGATTTAAGATCAAGTCGAAAGGCGTAGTTGATGGTCACCATGTGAGTTCTTGTACTATATCCTATGTGAATATTCCAATCACTTATTACTTGGATCAACTAATTCCTCCCACGAAATCGCAGAAATAATCATACCAGCACCACTATCGAATTATTCGAGTCCAAATGAGTTTTAAGTTCAAAAGGAGCCCACACTCGTTGCTCCCAGAATAGACCTGGCCATGAATTGAATCTGATTCGTGATTCGATTCGATTCGATTCGTTAAAAATTCGATTCGATTTATCAATAATTTGATTTGTAAAAAATTCGATTCGAATTCGTCATAAAACGAATTGAATACGGTTCAAGATATTTATAATTCGCAAAACCGACAAATTTAATTCGAATTCGATTCAAGTTAAATTCGAGTCAAATTCATGTACATATAATAATAATATATGTTTAAAAAATTCAAATAAAATGGGGGGATTTGAGAGAGAAAAATTCGGTTATAATTTAATTATAATTTGATTATAATTAGATTCAAATTTAATTATAATTTGATTCAAATTTGATTCGAATTCGAAAATTCATAATTCGTATTCGATTCGTCTTGTGAAGAATTGAATATGGTTTAATGTTTTGATGAATTCGAATTCGAATAAATTCGATTCGAATTTATCCAAATTCGAACCGTGGTCAGGTCTATCCCAGAAGCCCAATCAAAGAATTAGACAGACCCTCAAAAGATGTGTGACGTGTCCCTTTTTCTTCAGAAAAAATAAAATAAAATAAAATAAAAGCTTGTTAGGGTTTAAGGAGAGGAAGAACAAATTATTAGGGGTTTAACATATCTCAGTTTCTTCCGAGAGCAAGATTCTGGAGGGAATATTCCACAAAGGTGGAGATGGAATTGGACGCCAAAGATACGGAAGCGCACATCGACGACCCTAAAGCTGACGCCGTTTGTGAGGCGTCTCCGTCTCCTGATGAAGAACTCGTGGCAAACGGCGACGCTTCCGTCACCGCGGGTGACCTTAAGAAAGACGTCGACGAAGACGAGGAGGAGGCGGAAGAAGAAGACGAGTTGGAAGAGATGGTTGCGTGGACCGACGTCGACGAGGAGGAAGACCCTATTAGGTCAAAAAATGAGCTTCATGTAACCGAATTCGGGTCTTTGCTCTTTGTGTGTCGGTTTTAGTTAGCAATTAGGTAGCTGATTAGGTTTCCACTCTGTTCAAACTTCAATTGGTTCCGTTTTCGCTAACGAGAATGCTGTCAAACTGTTTTGCAGGCCCTGCCTCCTGTTCCTGCCGTGACCGCCACATTGGAACCGCGCCATCAGCTGCTGCCGATCGGGATTCTTTTGTCGGTAAGGCCCTCGGATACCGAACCTTGTGACAATCTAGTAGGTTGATTGATGCATTGGTCGTCTGTTTGAGGAGGTCTCTGATGATGGAGAGTTTTCGGATGACGAGAAAGAGGCCGAGTTCCGAAAGAATTTGAAGCGGTCGAAGAGTCCTTCGAGGAGGGGGGGCGGATAAGCAAGGGATTCGAAACGAAGACGAATACGGATCAAGATAGTCATAAATGGAGTCCGCAGCCACGCAAACAAAATCAGTATCAGAGACTGCAAAACAGAATTCCTTCGTCACCATCACTTAGTCATAGTGATGTCTTATCCTCTAATCCCAGTGGCTTTGTTCCGCAATTTCCGCCGATGGTGCAAACCACTCGGGCTTTCCAGCCTCCGCCATTCGGACAATTGGCTGGTGGAGTACCTACTCAGCAGCCACAGAATGCACCATCGCCTGCTGGGCTCCCCGTTAATAATTTACCCTGGCCACCGCCGAATCAACTTCAGCAGCAATATCAAATGCAAATGCTTAATGATTTGGCGTTTCAGCAACAACAGTTCAATGCCAACCAGTTCCCTGGTTCATTCGTGCCCGGCGGACAGCCGAGCCTTTTCCAGAGACCCTCATTTCCACCTCCTGAGATCATGGGTATGAACAGCTTCAACCAGAATGCTTACGGGGTTGGTTTACAGATTCAGGCTGCTTTTCCACACTTGAATCCAATGAACCAAGGGATGGCAACCAATCGTCCATTCGCGCAGCCAAGCTTCGTGCCACCCTCAGCTGTCAACCCTGCGAACAACAACGGTAGCAATCCTATACACGGGGAAGGCTGGCGACCGCCTCAGTGAATCTGCCTTATATTAAGTATTGTACCTTGATATTTGTACTGTTGTTAGAACCAAATCACCCTACGAATAGCCAAGGTTCCTTTATTTTGGGTATATCTCTCTCTTGGATAGTTGTACCTAGATCTTAGGAAATATTGTTATCTTCTTCCATTAAAACATCCTCGACACTAGGGCACATAAAATGATAAAAATGGAATCTGCACAAAGGGGCATAAGTAAAACGATGGGATAAATTAATCGAAATGAGTCCACAGCCAGTGTGATTCAAGGGCTGGAGATGGGAGTTCAACATTGAAATGCCAATGGTACGGCCGAAGGGGCATTGATGGTGGGAAAGATGGGAGGAGACTAAAAGCAGGAATTTACACTCAAGCTTTCGCATTCCTGGTGAAGTCCATGCATGTCTGGCAGCTACAATCCGAGAATCGACAAGTTTCGCAGCCAAAGCACACGCAGGAAGTGCATCCTTTGCAGGTTGGTGAACGAGTGCAGCCTCTGTACACCCTGCGGCTGGCTCTTTCCTCATCGTCGTCGCATGTTACCCTGAGATGACAAAGGTAGAAATTTACTCGATTGTTATAGCTTAAAGAATCAACATAACCAACATCATACATCATTTCTATCTCACAGCCGACAGACGAATTCTCATAGCCGGTAAATAGCAGCCACTCCAGAAGGAGCTGGTTACAGGAGAGCAAACAAGTCAATTAATTTATTTTATGACAAAGCATTGCAGATGCTCATTGATCTCCAGGTAAGTTGATTCACACTTTGAAGCTGTATTCTTGCCCAAAAAAAAAGGGGCAAATGAGATAAATGTGTCAGCTGGCATATGAACAGTTGCATAAAGAAGATGACAGGCAACGATATTAATCAGGGAGGGACCGGTACTAACTACATATTGCTGTGAAGACAATGCAAAGAACAAATAACCAATAAGATTCCATAAAATGCTTCCTAAAAACCATGAGCCTTGAGATGATGAAAGATTAAACACAGTTCAGGGAGAAACAACGATGCCCAACAAAGCATTTATAAATAAGAAAATCAAAATATAATTTGCCAACAAGGAAGCTTGTACGAATTACCAAGAAATAAATATACCAAGAGAGATCACACATGGATAACTACAACAAAAGGAGTGCAATAAAATGGAAATTTATTATTAAAGTACAACTTGATCCTATAAGGTACTGAGGCCTACATGTTTTGATACAGGAGAAATAAAGGGTAAGCCATGATAACCGATTCAGCAGATAATAAAAATGTTGTGCCCCGCTGCAAGATGATAACCAATAAAACTTCCAACTTCCATGCATCCTGACAATCAACTAATACCATCCAAACCTAAATGACAAACCTATGTAAGTTGACCAGCTTAAGAACCACTCTTTATCATCTTTCTCCATTAAGAACAAACTGTCGGGACTTCCATATCTCAGATAACATTAGTATTCATGAGCATTGACCATTGGTAGGATATTTCAATGAGAAAATAAAGTTTTCCAACAACATGAACTCTAAAATCAAAACAACGCCCCATAGCATTGACCATCGGGACAAATAGTACAATGACTTCAGAATTATATCCTTGAGCACATATGCACTGTTCTCAAAGAGCTTGAACAGTCCATTAAGCTAACAATCTGCAGTTGCTTCAGTCACCACACAGTGGAAACACATGGACAATATCATCAACTAATCTTTCAATTAAACAAAGGTAACCTCCATCACTCTAAAATATTGCTTTAAGGTTGAGACTTGACCCAAACCTACAATTTACTGAGCTCAAGGCATAATTTGTCCTTCCAAACAACCATTAGCTGTAATTACAGTATAGCATCAAGTTCGGTAAGGCAATGAGCCTAAAACATGATAACATAGATAAAGGATACTAGGAAATGGCTAGAGAAAGGTACTTCCCGAAAAATAAATGTATCCAAAAACTGATGCAAGTAATGTTAACGAGTTAAGTAAAAGAAGATGTACTTGTCAACCGGGATATCAGAGCATTGCCAGTTTGCATCAGCCAAAGCATCATGGTGAATACGACACTCCTCTCTGGTTCGCAATCGGAATCGGCGATCCTTGTGACACTTGCTGCAGCGGACAAACTCATCTCGGTGACAGACTCGCCCATTATGTGATCTTTGAGATCCATTAGCACTCTTCAGTGCTTGGTTATAGTACTTGAGCAATACTGTCTTCGATAATGGCATCTTCTCCCCATTAACTATAACCCAAACGTTGTTCTTCCATTTTCTAGCTGTCTCTCTGCCAGAATGCTTCTCAAACGCTGCTGGGGTCATCTTATCTGGTGGCGAATCCACAGATGCACAAAATCAATAAAGAAAAGAGATAAGTTTAAAGTTCTTCGAGAGTAAAGCAAGTAAAGAAGCCAGGCCAATGAGGAAGAGCAGACAACTTTCAAGTATCGGGCAAAACAAAGACAAAAAAACAGATTAGAACGGCTTAGAAAGTTGGCAATGACCCGGATTTCAACTTATATGACAAAGGAGGATCCTTCCCACATTCTTCATGGAGAAGAAAGGAAATGACTGTTACACTATGGATAAAGCAGCTGGCCGCTGTTCCAAGGTTAAGCACCATGAAGAGGACGACGAGAAGCAAATAAAACAATATGGTTAAGAACCAAAGATCCCTGCTTTGTCCGAGAACGTAATCCTTCTTCATGCACACTAAAGGACACATGCAAACAACATATCACGTAGAAGCTATTGTAAGAAGACAAGAGAAGCAGAAATCTTCGTGCATGTCTGATTGTAGCTCATAGAACTAGAACCCGAAGATGACCCTATTGGCCTGGGAAGAAAAGGTCAACCCTTCTTCTCTTGGTATTAGTATGGGTCTGAATCTGATCAACAAAAGCTAGAAACTTGACAGATACAAAAACCCATTTCATGTACAAACACAAAGAGAGTGTTAATGCCAATCCTGAAGCCAGTGCAAGACCAAATCTTTCAAACCATAACTCATCTCAGTCAAAACAAAGAGAGAAACAAGAAAGAGGGTCTCTAGGAATTCAATAAGATAAAAGATGGTATCTTTGAGGAGGGGATCGGGTAAGGGACCTTCATCGCAACCAGGGGTGCACTCGCACGTGATAAGGAGGTCGCCGTTGGGGAAAACCCTAAGCCGACCAACGGCGTCACCGTAACGGTGGCTGGTACAACCACACGTCACCTCTATGTAACTGCTCCCTTTGTTGACCCCGCTCATCTCTCTCAGCTCCTCCTCGCTAAACAACAACGACGCCGTTTTCTCTCCTTCCTCCACCACCACGACCCCTCCTCCTCCCCCCATGTTCTCCATTCTCTCTCTGAAAAACTCTACCTTTGTTTTTTTTTTGGAGGAAAGAAAACCCTTTTGGGCAGAAAGATTGGGTTTTTAAGGTGGGAGCGGAGGAAAGACGGGATCTTGGGTTCTGGGTTTTGTTTGTAGGGAAAAAGCCCATACGCCCCGCCCCACGAGGGTCCTCCTCCTGTTGTTTCGGTTTCCAATTGCGAGCGAGAGAGAGAGAGAGGCGTTCACGAAGCACGCATCTCTCTCGGGGATCTGGTAGGGGAAACGTTGAAACTTGCAAGTGTCAAACAGAGCAAAAGAGAGAGATAGGTTAGCGTTATTATATGTAGGTTGGTGGTGTAGCATTGCTTGTGGTGTTGGGTGTGTGTGAGCTGGCCAAGGGAACAAATACATTGCGAGGAGTTGCGTGAATTTAAGTCTTACGAAGATAAAAAATAATATTGGATGAATTAATTTAAAAAAATAGGTCCAAAACTGCTAGAATAACAGTAATTTAAAGAGAGAGGCGACGTGGGTGGGATTTTTGGAGAGGCGGTGTCCTCTGATTGGGTTATATATTTGTCTGCTTCATTAGGTTGGGGCCCGGTGGTTTAAAGAAAGAAAATGGCTTTTTCTTATGTTGTATGGGATGTGATGCTTTTGCTATCTTTGGCTCTGCATGACGTGACACGAGAGAAACGAGAAGAGAGGCTGAGAGAGAGAGAGAGGGAACCTGCCAAGCCAAAGCCCGTGTATTTCGTTTTTATATTGCTTGGGAGAGACTATCGCCGTATTCTTTGTGGGGGCGAGTGCAGGTGAATCACACGCCGTTGGATAAAAAATGAGTGCGTATGGCTTAAATCTTGTTCTATTGGAATTCATAATGTTGTTCGTCGGAGTGTTGGTGTACTTGATTAGGATCTACGGCAGTCGAGGCAAGTGTTGGACACTTTTTCCGTAAGACGAGATTGTCCCGTATATTTCAGTGCGGTACGGACTTCGGCAATCGTCCCCAAGATACAACGACTGTTTAGGGCGTTTCCAAGAACGTTGCACACGTATTTCGAAACTTTCGGGCGAACCCTTATATACCCAGAACTTTCGGACGGACTTTCTTAAAGTGAAGAACGGGGGGGAGAGGAGAAGACAACAATGCCAATGCACCAGCCAGTGTGATGGCGAACACGCTGTGCTGTAAGCTAAGCCTAAACGTATTGCAGCTTATTCATCGTTCAAATAACAATTAAGGTGAAGCAAGGTCACTTTTGGAGACTGTGACCCTGCTGATGCTTCTGGATAGTCACCCATCACACGGCTCTTACTCAAACCCAAAACAGGTGAAAAGACAGGATATATTTCGACGAAATTCAATTGATTTTAGGAGGACAGCAGAAAAGAAATCATTTTTTCCATTCCCCGCGATGATAAAGAATTTTGATTTCCGAACTTCATTAGACTATAAAATATCAAATCAAATAATTATTATTATTTTCAAATAAAGGAAGACCCTCCCGGCCCCACCTTAGACACTCTAAGATCGAACTTACCAGATTCTTCCCGATCTCTCGGCCATTCCACACGCTGCGCTGCCTATCAATCCTTAAGGAGACAAGAGGTTCTAGTTGAATTCTCGTCTTTGGCGACCCACCGCTTCGGATCCTGCTGCTAGTTTTACAAAATAAAACGAGCGATTGACTTGAAAAAGTAAAGGTATTCGATTAAGATTAAGAACTTTAAGGGATCCCTGGAATCATATATCCTATAGATTCATAGTCATCTCATCTTTTTGTTTATTTTAAATACAAATCGATTGGATGCACTTGCTGCTGGGATGAGGGATTATGGCAAGGGGGCAGGCCTATTTATAGGCTGGAGGAGGCAGGGAGGCTGCGCTCGTGGCCCTTCGGTGGCTTGGGCGCGCCCTTTCGCGAGGGATCTCGCACCCCTTCGGCCTTTTGGAAGTCTCCTGCACATTCCTGCCCGTCGTACGCACGTGCGAAGTGCCCAGTGCACCACAAAGCGCCCATTGCGACCTGCGTCTGATGCGCCATGCGCACACGTGCTCGTGCTCGTGCGAGGACGGTGCTTCGTAGCTAGCGGTGGGTCAGCCTTTTGGGTAGTCAATCAAGTTGAGAGGTAAGGAGAGAAATTCCTTATAAACAAGGAAATCCTCATTGCTCTAATCAATGTGGTACACATTCCTTAACTTGACTTTGGGCCTTCCACTTGGGCCTTTCCAATTTGGGCCAAATGCATTAAATATGCATTCAACCCAACAATCCCCCACATGAATGATGATTAATGCATGCAGACTCTAATCGAAAGTTCTGACGTGTTATTATTGCATCGAGACAGGTAGCTTGCGGCTTTGAACCTTCTCTAGTAATATTTTATCGGATTTACTCGCTGCTCGGTGAACGTGATGTCTTGAACCGTCAGCTTTTGGCATAAACCAAGACAATAACATTTACACAATAATAACCCTAGTATATTTGGGTTCTCACGTTGTGTCAGTTTCGGCCATGGACCGTATCTTGGATTCATAAGTGTTTTTCCCATTTGAAGCGGCCTCACTTCACACTTACATAGGTGATCTCCTATCAGGAGTATCCTGCCATACTCCACCTTAATCAATGTATAGGAATTATTAAAAGCGTAATGCTTAACCTTACCACACCGCTGCAGGCTAACACCTGGGCAGCTTCTGAGAATGAGATAGGTTCCAGGTGATTAACTGAACCCTCTATAACTTAGTTGTCTCATTGAACCAAGTTTGTGGGATCTCCACTCATTATGGTTGAGTTACCGCTATGGACGTTCTTTAATGTGTGGATTTTAGTCCCATTCTCCTTACTGTGTTGTACATTTGATCTCTATTGATTCCTTTCGTAAAAGGATCAGCTAAGTTGTCCTTGGACTTTACGTAATTAATGGTGATCACCCCACTAGAGATCAACTGTCTAACGGTATTGTATCTCCGACGGATATGTCGAGACTTTCCGTTGTACATTGTACTTTGTGCTCTCCCGATTGCAGACATGCTATCACAATGTATCAATACGGGAAGCACCGGTTTGCTCCAGCACGGAATATCCTCTAGGAAGTTTCTAAGCCATTCAGCTTCTTCCTCAGCTTTGTCTAGTGCTATAAACTCCGACTCCATGGTAGATCGAGCTATGCACGTTTGTTTAGAGGACTTCCAAGACACAGCTCCTCCTTATATGGTGAATACGTATCCACTCGTAGATTTGAAGTCCTTAGTGTCTGATATCCAGTTTGCGTCACTGTATCCTCCTAATACAGCTAGATATTTAGCATAATGTATCCCATGGTTTATGGTATGTTTTAAATACCGCAAAATCATTTCCAAAGCTAGCCAGTGATCCTTCCCTGTATTACTTGTGAATCTACTAAGCTTACTAACTGAGTACGCAATATTATGACGTGTGCAGTTTGTTAAATACATCAAACTCCCGATAATTTATGCATACCTCAGTTGAGATACTGGGTCCCCTCGATTCTTGGCTAAGTGTAGATTCAAATCTACTGGAGTCTTTATCGGAGGTTTGTCAAAAGCTTCAAATTTCTTGAGCACACTCTCCACGTAGTGAGATTGCGTCAAGATAATTTCGTCAGCTTTCCTAGAAATTTTTATTCCTAGTATGACGTCTGTCAGACCCATATCTTTCATGTCAAAGTGGTTCTTTAACATGTTATTAGTTTTCACAATAACCTCTTTATTGCTTCCCATAATTAGTAAGTCATCTACGTAGAGACATACAATTACGTAAGCTTCAGGTGTACTTTTAATGTAAACACATTTATCGCACTCATTGATCTTAAACCCATTCGACAGCATTGTTCTGTCAAACTTCTCGTGCCACTGTTTCGGCGCTTGTTTTAGCCCGTATAGTGACTTGACTAGCCGACATATTTTATGCTCTTGACCGGGAGCCACAAACCCTTCAGGTTGCTCCATGTATATCTCCTCTTCCAGTTCTCCATTTAGGAAAGTTATTTTTACATCCATTTGGTGGATCTCGAGGTTATAGAGTGCTGCAACAGCTATGAGTACTCTAATTGATGTGATTCTTGTGACCGGTGAATACGTGTCAAAGAAATCATATCCTTCCTTCTGTTTGAACCCCTTAGCTACCAATCGAGCTTTGTACTTGTCGATTGATCCATCAGCTTTGTATTTCCTTTTTAGGATCCAACTGCATCCCACGTGTGGTTTTGCATAATAGATTCTATCTCACTATTGATAGCTTCCTTCCAGAGAGGAGCATCTGGACTGGACAATGCCTCTTGGATTGTCCTGGGTTCATCTTCTAACGCATAGGTCAGATAATCCGGACCAAAAGATTTGGTTACCTTCGTCCGTTTACTACGTCTAGGTTCATCATCTTCCTGATTTGACCCTTGCGTAGTCTCGTAAGCCCTTTTCTTCGGACTTACTTCCTTTCTTTCCTTATTAGGAAAGCTATTCTCAAAGAACGTTGCGTTCCTTGATTCTATGACCATTCCCGCGTTTACCTCAGGGTTTTCAGATTTATGCACCAAAAATTGATAAGCACTACTATTTTGTGCATATCCGATAAAGATGCAATCAATGATCTTGGGTCCTATTCTCACCTGCTTAGGCTTAGGTACTTCGACCTTTGCTAGGCACCCCCACACTTGAAGGTAACCGTAAGAAGGCTTCCTTCCTTTCCATAGTTCATATGGGGTTTTATCCCTTTTCTTGTGTGGTAATTTATTTAGAATGTGGTTAGCTGAGAGCACACCTTCCCCCCACATGTTCTGGAGTAAGCCCGAGCTAATCAACATAGCGTTCATCATCTCCTTAAGAGTTTGATTTTTGCGTTCAGCTACGCCATTCGATTGAGGTGAGTAAGGAGCAGTCGTCTGATGAATAATGCCATATTCTCGACAGAGTTCATCAAACGGAGCTACATATTCTCCCCCTCGATCACTTCGGATTATTTTGATTTTTACGCTGAGTTGATTTTCAACCTCATTCTTATATCTCTTAAAGGCATCAAGAGCTTCGTCTTTGCCCTTTAGGAGATATACGTAACAGTATCTTGTGCAATCATCAATAAACGTGATGAAGTATTTATTTCCGCCTTTAGTTTGCACGTGTTTCATATCGCAAGTGTCCGTATGAATTAACTCTAAAGGCGTAGTACTGCTTTCCACCGAATGGAAAGGTGCTTTGGTCATTTTAGCCTCCACACATACTTCACATTTATCGGATGGGTTGAACTCTAGATTCGGTAGTAAATTTAAACTTACTAGCTTTCTCAGCGAGTCCTAAATTTATGTTAACTTTATTTTCACTGTTAAAGGTGCGATGTACAGTTATTACATTCATCTTAAATAGCCCCCTCTCTAGATAACTCTTTCCTATGAATTGACCCGCTTTGGTCAGTACAAACTTATCAGCCTCAAATACAAGCTTAAGACCGGCTTTGCTTAACAGTGAGCCAGAAACTAAGTTCTTGCGGATGTCCGGGACATGCAGCACATCCTTGAGGGTCAGCTCCTTTCCTGAGGTCAGCTTTAGGACCACCTTATCCAGACCGACGATCTTGGACGTTGCGGAGTTTCCAATGAACAGCTTTCGGCCGGTGATCGGGATATAGCTCGAGAAGATCTCCTTGTCCGAGCAGATGTGGCGGGTAGCTCCTGTGTCCACGAACCACTCTCTCGGATTGTCCACCAGGTTGGTTTCAAACACCACGGCTGGCAGATCCATCTGAGACAAGTCTTCAGCCAGGTTAGCCTTTTCTTGGTCGTCCTTCTTCGGCTGGCGACAGTCCTTAGCCATGTGTCTGGGTTTGCCGCAGTTGTAGCAGTTGTCCTTGATCTTCTTTTTCTTCTTGGGCTCTTGCTTCTCCTGCTTATCCCCAGACTTCTTCCTCTTCTTGCTACTTTTTCCCTTGGCGAGGTGCACGGTGGTCTCAGGGTTGGCCTTGCCTTGCTTGACTTCGGACTTTCGGTTGTCTTCCTCGATCCTAAGTCTCACGATCAGGTCTTCTAGGCCCATGTCCTTCCTCTTGTGCTTGAGGTAGCTCTTGAAGTCCTTCTAGAGCGGGGAGAGCTTCTCGATCATCGTAGCTACTTGGAAGGACTCGCTGAGTTGCATCCCTTCGGCTTGGATCTCGTAAAGGATCAGCTGCAACTCTTGCAGTTGGTCGATGACCTTCTTGGAGTCCACCATCTTGAAGTCGAGGAATCGTCCGACGATGAATTTCTTCATCCCGGCATCCTCCGTTTTGTACTTCTTCTCGAGTGAACTCCATAGCTCCTTAGCAGTCTTAGCTTCTGCATAGACATTGTAGAGCGTGTCGTCTAGTCCATTCAGGACGTAGTTCCGGCACAGGAAGTCGCTGTGACACGCGTCGAGAGCGTTGATCTTCTGTTGATCCGTCTCGTTTTCTGCCATCTTCGGTGCTTCCTCTTTCAGGAACCAAACTAGGTTGAGCGTGGTCAGATAGAACGTCATCTTCTGTTGCCACCTCTTAAACTCGGTACCGTTGAACTTGGCCGGCCTTTCGGCGTGGACAGTTTCCGGGACCGCTGGCACTGGTGCTGAGCTTGTCGATGCCATCTTCAAGTACACTATCTCGTCTTACGATTATTGTTCGTCAGAGTGTTGGTGTACTTGATTAGGATCTACGGCAGTCGAGGCAAGTGTTGGACACTTTCTCCATAAGACGAGATTGTCCCGTATATTTTAGTGCGGTACGGGCTTCGGCAATCGTTCCCAAGATACAACGACTGTTTAGGGCATTTCCAAGAACGTTGCACACGTATCTCGAAACTTTCGGACGAACCCTTATATACCCAGAACTTTCGGACGGACTTTCTTAAAGTGAAGAACGGGGGGGGGGGGGGGGGGGGGGGGGGGAGAGGAGAAGACAACAATGCTATGGATGCACTTGCTGCTGGCTCCTCGCGAAGATGCGCACGTGCGAAGTGCCAAGTGTGCCACAAAGCGCCCATTGCGCCATGCGCACACGCACGTGCGCGTGCTCGTGCTCGGACGGTGCGCAGCTGGCGGTGGGTCAGCCTTTTGGGTAGTCAATCAAGTTGAGAGGTAAGGAGAGGAATTCCTTATAAACAAGGAAATCCTCCTTGCTCTAATCAATGTGGTACACATTCCTTAACTTGACTTTGGGCCTTCCACTTGGGCCTTTCCAATTTGGGCCAAATGCATTAAATATGCATTCAACCCAACACATAATTTCATCGGTGTTCCTAATATGTATTATGAAAAGATTATATTAATTAGTTATTAGTTGCAATTTGTGAATTTGTCAAGTAGTTGGTTTTTTTTAGTTTATATCATATGTTATTCGGACTCACTAAATCGACTAATCTCGATTCGAATTGTGCAAAATTTTTGAAAGGTGCCAAAATTTTCTCAACAATTATTTAACATAGCTACGTTCCCAAGGACTCTAACTTAAGATCCTAGAACAACGTATTCAATAGTTAATCTAATTATTTGCTAATAGATGGTTGTTAAAAACCCAAGGAAACAAGAACGCAAACAACTACACAAGAGATGACGTGGTTTACCCAATTGTCTACTCCCACGAAGAGGAGGAGATCTTTAATTGATGAGTTACTGAGCCACAAAGCCATACAAACTAGGATTACATACCCTTGTATATATAGATAAACCCTAGCACAACCACGAATGTGACCAATCTGTGATTTCCAAAATCTTCTTGAACCAAAGTGTAACTTTACGAGTGAGAACAATTCTAAATCAGTCACTACTTCTTATGCTGATTCACAATCAGCCCTCAAACTCACGACAACCATCTCGGGGCGGCGGCTGACCGCGGATCAAGTCGGCAGGAGTTGGCTGGACGTCTTTATCGTCGGTCTGGGCGGCGGGATCGGTGGCGGTGGCTCGACAAAGGTCTCCTCTATAAACCCTCAGTCGGGTTTTCTTCAACTTCGAAACGGGGCCGTAAATTTTGGGATCTCCGGATGGATGACGGGGGAAATGGCGGTCGTCAAGAACTCGGGCGGTCGGTCGAGCGGTGGTTATGTTAGACGCCAGTGGGTCGTAGCGGTGGGGAAGATAACAAACCCTAATATTTCCGAAAGAACCTAAAACTAGTAAAAAGTTCAAATATCCAAACATGACAAAATATCAAATAATAAAAGTTCAATTAAATAAATATGATTTTCCGTGCTTATGTCAACATCACAGACCTATGTCTTTTTGCAGCTATTACTTTGGAGTTAGAGAAGCTAGACCTTCTCATGCATACCGCAAATGTATGTGATATTTAATTGGCCCTGTTAATTAATGGACATATATATTTCTTTTGAAAAGGTAGTGGACAAGTGGTCATTTACATATATAGTGCACCTGCTTTTTCATATCAAGTCTTTCTGCTCAATTGGGAGAAAAAGGAACATCGCATTATAAAACTCTGGATAAAAGAATATACACTTATTTTTGTACAGGCGCAGGCATATATATAGTTGCATTTTAAGGCGTGATATTGTATCAACTTGTTGGTTTTGTCCTGCTCGTTGATGTTTGGCCTGAAATCGGTGCAGTAGTAGAATGGTTTTTTTTTTAATCCTAATCAAATTCTGTCAAACACTATTTTATAATATGACTCACAATGTATTTTTTAAATAGAATTGAACTCAACGATCTTTTTAAAATGAATACGGTCCGTACAACTTGGACTAATAGTTTCCACCCAAAAAAAATTTACTAATAGTTGAGAATAGCATGGGTTTTATCTATGATTCAGCTTGCACTTCCTCGTCTTTTACACGACAGGCAGACAAGAAAATCTGCAATTCCCATGGGTTGCTTCCTCCGAGTCTGAGGTTTCTTGAGCAACTTTCACTTCTACTCACATGTGTCTATCCCGGAATTTCGCACTAGTAGTTGGCTTTCGTAGCTTCTCGATCGCCAATTGTTTTCACTCTTCCTTCTCTGTCGACTTCAGTTTAGATTTCGTCTTCCGTTTGAAATTCTCATTTTTTTAGTTGCATTTTATGTTTCTATTTTGTAACTCATTCTATTAATATTAGGCTTCGGACCACCCTTCTAAAAAAAATCAAGTACTCTTGAGTTTTAGCTACTGCTGCTACTCTGCTAGTACATGGCATTAGGCGTCTGTTTGAAAAAAAAAAGATTGTATAACAGATATATAGTGTAGTTTATATAACACGCAAACGATCTAAATGAACTTGAGATGACAGCGAATTTCTCAAATTAGATCAGGAAAATATGATCATTTTAAAAAAATAGTGAAAATTGATTTTTTAAAAGATATACCATAGAGCTCGCAGAGAGAAAAAAAAAGTCATCTAAAAAGATCAAAATATATAACAGCCTTTTCCCTTTAGTAGGCTAAACAGCAAGAAAGCCTTCAGTAGACCTGAAGTACTCATCTCACTGTTTTTTTTTTGTATCAGCCTTCAGGGGTTCATCAAACACACCAAGTTCACTAGGAAATAGTTTGATAGCCAATCTGCTACTTTATTATACTCTCGTAAAATTTTAATTCGTCCGTGGAGAGTTATAAGGCTACGGCTATTAGTCACGAGGAGAGAGTTGGTGTTGACGCGCCAACCCCTGGGTAAGAAACTGAGCCGCTATGGTGGAATCCGTTTCCACTTCGAGCAGGCTAAAACCTCCTTCATGAGCCAGCCGGATGCCTCTACAAAGCCCAGGCACCAATCCCGAGTCCAATACTCACTGTTAAAGGTGTGGTCAGTGGGCCTATTTTAGGGCTTGGGCTGATATTTATTTTGCCAAGGTTTGCAGTGGCTTAGGTCGGTTTAAGTTTCCGGATCCGTACCTTCTTTTCTTCTTCTTCTATTTCTTTTTTCTTTTTTGTGGCCCGTATAGTTACAATAGCAAAGAATCCAGCGAGTTAGGGCATGTTTGGTACAATTGTTATGGGTAATGTTAGGTTGCCATAACAACAAATTTTACACGATTAGCAACCAACACACCATTGTTTTTTAAAAGTAAAGCATACTATTTTAATATTATGTAGAGAAATTCGAGTACAACATAAGTCGAGTTTCAATGGTTGAATATCGAACCAATCCTCGTAAAAAGTACCTAATGATTTTACAAAAGCCAATCTGCAAATGTGGTTATAAATATGTGCCCCGCATAAAATAAATTCTCCTAGTATTTATTTTTGGCAGAAATCTGTTCCCCTCATTAGGCAAACAAAATGTACAAAGGTGGTTTGGGTAACACTGCAAGGTGGTAAGATGGTAACAGTCCTGCCTCATTTTTCACGGGTGGTGGGTTAATTCCTATTTCTTATAAAAATGGTAAAATTTTGTTTGGATGGGAAACGAAACTCAATGCCGTCTAGAACCCCAAGGTTTAGACCAACTCGCCTAAAAAAAAAAGGTTTGTGCAGAAATAAATTTGCGGAGCTACCAAAAATGTCCTGCTTTCGAATTGCCGACACAATCAAGGAACGGCACTTGGAATGGATGGTCGAAGCCAATACATTAATAAATTGTACCGTGCCTTTTGTTACATATATATTTCAAAATGATTGGTGCCCAATAAATTTTACATTTCACAACCAGACCTGTACTCCTTTGTTTAGACGATCAGCGGTCGAAGCCTATTCTAATTGGCTCAGATTTTGGATTCTATTATTTCGCTAATTTGGAAAGGATGATCTTAAGTATAATTTGGGTGCATTACACATAAAATATTAATTCAGGTTGCAGGGGTGATCAAATTTTGTACCAAATTGTAACATTTTTAATAATTCGAACTTAAAATTTAGTTAAACTAAAACCACAAATTAATCTGCCTATCAATTTTCACATCACATATACTACACCAAAATAACTGGAATTTTCAATATCTTTTTTCCGCTGACACGGACAGTAACCATTTTTATTATCATCATTTTATTACATGAAAATTCATTGTACGACCTCTCTCTCTCTCTCTCTCTCACAAGAGGCGTTTCTGCTCCACTTTCTTTCCCAAATAGCTCTCTTGTCTTGTAAGCATTTGAAACTTCAACTCTAAACTAAAAAGCGCCATCTCTCTCTCTCTCTCTCTCCCCCAATGATGATGGGATCTCGTGGGTGGCCGGAATAAATAAGAGCTAAATCTACGATTTGCTGTTCAAGTCCCTTCCTTTCCCTTTTACTTTCTCCTCTTTAAATACTCTGACCTCTGTTTCCTTTCATTGATTGGCTAGGCTATTATTATGAAGTTGTAGTCCTTTTTTGCAAGGAACATACTTTTGGGTTCCTCCTCCCCTTTAAGCAATTTCCAACTCCTCAATAGCTTTGGATATTTGATTCTGTCTTGGTCAAAGTTTTAGTCTTTGCATTTCAAAGATTGCAACTTTTTTGGTGGGTTCTTTTGGGTTTTCTTTTGTTAATTTGAAGTTCTGTTTTTTTTTGGGTCAATGAAAAATCAATTTATGAGGAAGAATGGGGGCTCTCACCACCACCACCACCACCACCACCATGGAGGAAGGGTGTTCAGTGATAGGAAATGGCTTATTCCATTCTTTGCCAGTTTGCTTGTGTCTTTGACTCTGTTGCTTTCAGCTGTTTTTGGGCTGTTCACCTCGTCTAATAGTATAGATGAACCCGTGTCTGGTGCTATTTCTCATCCTGAGCCGGAGAATCTTAGTGGGTACTTCATAGAATCAGATTTGAAGAAGTGGTTTAATAGAACCCGGGATTCCAAGTCCGAACCACCTAGATTGGCTTATCTCATTTCGGGTACTAAAGGCGATAGCCGTAGGATGTTGAGGACCTTGCAAGCAGTGTACCACCCCAGGAATCAGTACATATTGCATTTGGATCTCGAGGCACCCCCTCGCGAGAGAGTGGAGTTGGGAGTCATGGTAAAGAGTGATCCCACTTTTGTTCAGGTTGGTAATGTGCGTGTCATGACACAATCCAACTTGGTAACTTATAAGGGACCTACCATGATTGCTTGCACGCTTCAAGCTATCGCGATTATGCTGAGGGAGAGCTTGGAATGGGACTGGTTCATCAACCTCAGTGCTTCTGATTATCCTCTTGTGACACCAGATGGTTAGTAAGTTAAGCTGGTTTATTTAGTTTCTCTTTGCTAGCTCGACTTTCTTCATTTTTTTGCATTTTAGTCTTTACTGATGAAAAAGGGTATGTAGGATTGACATATTCTATGAAATATACAGAAAAAAGGAGTTCCGAATTCTTAGCTCAACTGGTTTAGCAATTCCAATGTTTATAGTGCAGGAATAGAAAATCAGTGCTTGATTTTACCTTTATCTTTCTTATATATGGAAGTTGCAAGTGTAAGAGAGTTTATGCCGTTACCAAGTTTTTGTTTAAGCTTCTTTAATGTAAGTATACAACTTCAACAATGGTTTGTACTTTCTAATTTCTATAGACCTGGTCTGACCATATTGTTACTAGATAGATTGACAATTACCATTGTTACTGACTGAGGAGCATGGTTTGTACTATTTCATGCTTCTGCAAAAGAAGCAGAGTGGTCTCGTCTCATGTAACAATGAATTCGTCACTAGCTTCACAGGTGTATTAAGTTCTTTTTGGACATAGTGTTTCAGAAATGAGTTTCCTCGAATGAATTGCTTTGGATCTGCAAGAGTTTCTTTGTCTCCGATGCTGCCCTTGTTTGTTGCTGTTTAGATGTTTCACTTGAGTTTGAACAAATGATACTGAGTTCTGATTTACTTTTCTCTTTCCAAGCTGTTATGCTAATTTGCAGTTCTAAATTCGTTCGAGTTGGAAAAGTTGGCAGCTTGTTAGCTACAAAGCATTTAGCTTTGTGACATGCTGTATTAAAAGTTTACTGATTTACCATCAATTTTCCATCTGTGGGGAGCCTGAGCCTATAACATTCTTCTACTCAATTGACTGCAAATAAGTTTCCGATAACAGGACTTCTTGTGCAGATATGCTCCATGCATTCTCAAACTTGTCTAGGAACCTTAATTTTATTGAGCACATGCGGCTCACCGGTTGGAAACTGTAAGTGCTAAAAGCAATATGACAGTTATATAATTCTGTTTTTTTCTTTTCCAATTTCAGCACATGTTAACCAACATTTTGCAGGAACCAAAGAGCAAAACCAATCATCATAGACCCTGGCCTTTACTTATCAAAGAAATCGGACCTTGCTTTGACTACTCAGCGTCGATCACTTCCTTCTTCTTTCAAGTTATATACAGGTAACTTATGTTCTCCTTGAATTGCTTGTATGATATGCTAGAAATTGTGTGAATGTTTGTTCCATTTTTTTTATGTTTTGCTTTTTGATTGGAGCAGATGTGCAGATAATTTATGTTCCCATGCAATTGCTCATAACATTTGCTAGAAATTGTGTTAAGTGTCTACTCTAGGGCAGAAGTGTGCTGTTTCTGATGCATTTGAACCATATATCCACAAATTTATATTTCAGTATTTAAACCACAATGAATAATCGTCTGAAGGAGCTGCCATGTCTAAGTTTAAAGAGCACTATCAGAAGCTTTCTACGACATGAAGTGTGTTAAAGAGTGGCTAAAACCTAGTGTGCTACCCTTTTGGTGTTTGTTTTGCTTCTACATCGTGTTACCGTGAATATTTTGACAGTAATAGCGGTAGTTGTAATGTTTATTTTCAGCTAATCTGTTGTTTATGATGATAATAATGTGCACCTATTTCTCCTTTTCAGAAAATAATGTCACACCTATTTTTGATTCGTCACAGCAAGAAAATGGGTTTGATATAGTAGTTGTTATGGAAAGAATCCTTTGTGATAATATTTCTGTTCATCTCATAGTGTCACTGATTTTGACCCGGAAACCGTCCTTTACCTTTTCCTAAGTACTACAGATTCTAAAATTCCACTCACTTCTGTTGTGCAGGTTCAGCTTGGTTTATGCTTGCTCGATCTTTTCTCGAATATTGCATAATGGGATGGAGCAACTTTCCCCGAACAGTCTTGATGTACTATACAAATTTCATATCCTCTCCAGAAGGGTACTTCCATACAGTTATTTGCAAGACCGACGAGTTTCGGACCACAGCAATTGGCCATGACCTTCACTACATTGCTTGGGACACCCCACCGAAGCAGCACCCTATCTCCTTGACGACGAAGGACTTCGACAAAATGGTTGGCAGCAATGCATCATTTGCTCGAAAGTTTGCAAAAGACGACCCGGTTTTAGACAAGATTGACAGAGAGCTTCTAGGCCGGACTCACCGGTTTCCTCCTGGGGCATGGTGTGCCGGCAGTCCTGGAAATGGGGCTGATCAATGTTCTGTGGTTGGCAACTATTCAGTTTTTAGACCAGGTCCCGGTGCTGTGAGATTGCAACAGCTGCTTAAAACGTTGTTATCGGAGGATTTTCGAAAAATGCAGTGTTCATGATAAATGTGAATCTTGAACAATTTTGGAGAATGTACATTGTCTTGTTCATAGATATACAATCAATGTAGGATATCTGTGCGGAATAGAAGAAGAGAGAAATAGAGGACGGAGAAGAGTATGGATTGAGATACAATGAAGAAAAATTAGGCTACGATTAACTTAGGTTGGTTAATCCGATCAGTTCATGCACGTATTTCAGGTCTATCTCACCGGATAGGATGACTCCATAAACATGACATTTTGTCAGTTTAATGTAAAGTATCATTCAAGTAGCTTTCCACTAACTTGTCCTGTGAGAAATCGGTGAAGTATCCTTTACCAGCAGTCATACCCTCATCAGCTGCGATCCTCTCGACTTCTTCCTGAACTCTGTGCCCTCCGACGTTGCTTGGATCCAACAAGTTACAAGCGACTTCGATGACCCCATCTCCATGTGTCAATGCCATGGCTTGTACCGAAGGTAGTCCGCCTCCCCTTCCACTCACACGTTTTGCGATCCGACGAACTGCAGCGACATCGTTAGAGAACACTGGAACGTTATAGTTGTCCACCCACGGGGTTGCTCCGATGACAAGAACGCCTTTATCGGGAACTAGTACTGCTGGACCTTGGTCCGGCGTCAGCGGCAAGGATTCCGATACTGGGGCTCCTACCCACTGGTCTCCGGAATTAGGCTTGAAGTATCCCATCTCTCTTCTAATCGAATCCAGGGTTCTCCCTTCTTCGTGTGCAGCACCATACAGAAAGGTTGGTACTGCAAGCTATTATACTTGAGACCAACAACGAGAAAGAGCTACCGAAATGTCCGAATGAAACACAATTGATCTCAATCATGAATCATCTCATCCTTTATATAAAATGAGAAATGTACCAAAGAACACAAACCTTGAAGACTAGGGCCAACATCAGCAGCCAAAGACTTGGCAGTTGCAGCCACCTGGTTCAAAGACGTGCCAGCCAGCGGGTGGAAGCATATATGATCGACAACACCAAGTCGGGGATGACTCCCACCGTGCGACTTGAAATCAATTGCTTCGAATGCAGCTTGAACCATGGCAAGGACAGCACCCCGGAGAGGAGAAGACTTTAGGCTTGGGTTGGAAACCAAGCTGGACACCAGAGTATACCCGACCCTGTTATAAGTTGCATCTTCAAACTTGTTCACGATACGAGCTTCGGGAAAAGCCTTTGCAGCTCTTTCGATGCAATCCAAGGCGACCTTGTTACGGGTTTCGGATATGTACACCTTGCAACATGCAAGCATCAACTTCAACATACTTCTCCTTTCCCTTTCCCACACGCTGCACAAGTGGACCAAATTGAGGCAACAATATACGAACACCACCAAGAGAACTCCTGCAGTTACATAATACACGGTCCCCCGATACACCAATCAGCTAAACACACAAACATACCGACACTAAAGTATATAACAAGCACTTCACCAGCAATCCCACGCAACGAGGCCGAATCCTAATCAGCACTCCAGGCCTATTGGACACACTGCAAATTCACGACCAGGATCGAATCTGGATGAATGATTCCGGTGGGTGTCCGGATAGCAGAAGAAAAAAGAAACCCATAAAGGGGATAACTGGAATTCAAAATAGCCAAAGGCACTTAGCTTAATAGTACAAGGCATTTTCAAATTCAAGTAAAGTTCATGGTTCAAACGTGTTATGGTGTAAAATATCTATCTTTTAAAAAAACTGGCATTCAAATAAAACAAGGTGATACACAAAATCCTAAACCCAATTTCTTTTTGAAATAGAGGAGTAAACCTGATATATAAATACGAAATAAAAAATAATTACATCATAAATAATCATATTTTCCGCAACCAAATTATTGTGATGACTACTACTACTCATATATGACACAAAATTTCCTATTTCCAAGTTGCGACCTCTCTAACACAACTTTAACGAAAGCTTCTCGTCTCTAAACAGCTAATTAAGATCGGAACCCGCGAGACCCCCTCAAAACTCCATATCCTTGGGCTTGGGGTACCCATCGTAGTCCAGCTTCACGCCCAGACCCGCCCGGACGATCCGGAACCGGAGCCGGAGCTCGTCCATGATCTCCTGAACCCGCGCGTCCTCCGGATCGAGGAGCGGGTACTCCTCCACCAGCTCCCGCACCCGCCCGATGGCCTTCCGGACCCGGGCGGAGAACCAGGCCGGGTCGATCGAGTCCCAGACGTCGACGCAACCCCGGTAGAACCCGAGCTCCTCGCCGGTCTCGAACCCGGCCCGGAGGCCCACCTCCCGGGCCTCCTCCTTACCGGTCACCAGCCCGTGGGCGTACCCTTCATCGTAGCCCTTCTTCAGATGGGCCTCCTCCAGGTTCAGGGCGGACTCGAATATGTCCGCCTCCAGG
Source organism: Hypericum androsaemum (assembly GCA_963995505.1). Classification (NCBI taxonomy): domain Eukaryota; kingdom Viridiplantae; phylum Streptophyta; class Magnoliopsida; order Malpighiales; family Hypericaceae; genus Hypericum; species Hypericum androsaemum. The sequence goes on from OZ023185.1 coordinate 15,326,831, forward strand.
TCCATGTGATTATCTATTTATTTATTATTTGTGAATTAAAAAGGAGATTAGGGCATTATTTATTTACTGACCTGATAAAGTGTACGAGTGGCTGGCTGAGCTCTCCACGGTTGGTTGGTTGGCGGGTGCTTTTGCGTGTCTTTGAGATTTTTAATATTTCTTTTTGGGAAAATTACTCGAAAAATTTTAAAGGCTTGATATAATATATCGGGAGATACTATTTCTTTTGTTAGTCTTCAAAATCACCTTCATTCACTTAAAAATTTCAAATCGGCCTAAAGCATACTAAAAACTGGACATTTTAATACATCATATCAAAATTTATAGACTTCAATTTATTTTTATTTTTTTGAAGTAGAAGGAGGTGGCAGTTTTTCGAGCCCATTCTTCTTGGTCAAGCCCAATGTGTCTAGCTAGGCCCATGGATCCTAATGACGCTCTTCCTTTCCGTTGTTTGTTTTTATCTTCTTGCCTAGGCCCATTTTCTTTGGTCAAATAAAATCCTTGGTGTTTTTGGAGATAAATATGTTCTTTGGTCAAGACATGGTAATTAACTACAAAAGCCAGCAGCCCAATAACAGACGCTTATGGTCCACTAAGCATCTCAGGTTTAATGTTCAATCATCCATTACAAGAATAACTCACAAGCTAGTCCGGCAGAGATATCTGCAAAAAGCCTGAAGACATACGATGCCCGCCCAGCACATTATTAGGAGAAATGATGAGAGAAGAACTTGAAACTCAGTGCGCTGCTTCTACCGCTCCCTGCCCATAGACAGCTTAAAAGTCAAAAACAACATTCGAATATTACAATGTCATCGAAATAAGGCTACACAATCACATTGAGAAACACAGGCCATTTTTCTGGAATATTTTTTTCAAGTTTGGTTACGAGATCTGAATATCAAGTATAAATCATAATTGTAGAACTTTCTAATCTATTCCTTCTATTCAGTGCTCCGGATATTCTAGTAAATATCCGTCAGAGCACAATTTAAGTATGAACTTTATCTAAATTTTCCTCAAAGCAAGCAACCAGACAATAGTTGAAATGTACAAGGGCACAAGTGTTTGAAGGCTATGATCGGGTCAAATTGCAAAGACTATGCCCACATGATCTATAAAGGACTAACCAATCTTAACAGGTTCTATTAGAATAAGGACAGACGATTATTCAAAAAAGTGCAACATGTTAACATTTGATACAAAAACCCTCATGGCAGCTTCCTGTTTTAAAATGAGAAAACTTCCTCCAATTCAGGTGAAAAAATGAAGCCAAAAGATTGTTTTGCAGGTGATTCTGGTGACAGATGTACGGGTCACATCATAGGGAAAAAGGTCCACGGTTACTCTTGCATTGAATGAAAAAGACTAAAGGCACTGGATATTTTTCCCTAGAACCGATCTTAAGCTTCTAAAAATACCTCTTTATACATACTGATGCTAGGATCAATTACAATTCTTGCAACTAGTCATTATCTAACATTTTCTTTTGCTAAATAGTCATTAACTAACAATAAGTTTCATAAGGCAGTAAATCTATATATGCACCACCTCCTCGTAGCTTAACTAGTATGTTTTCTGGCATAGCCCCCTTTTTTTTACCAAAGAAAGTACACCTCAAAGATTCAACATTCATGAAATCACACCACCAACTAATTATGGACTTTTGAGAAACATATTTACGAGACCAAGCTCATTCCAACGGACACAAGGAACCTGTTTTGTGGCACTTATGAACAGCAGGCAAAGCATATCATAAGCATTATGAAAGAAGGTGTATCTGCCACTTAAAACCTTTCACCCAACAAGGCCATTCATTCTCTTCAAAAGAAAAAAAAAAGGTCATTCATATTCAAGAAAAGTATCATTCTGAAAAGGTAAGCATATAATACATATGAGAATACCTCTTCCTTCTTGCCCTTGCCTCCTGTAAAGAACTTGTATCCACTATAAAACAGTACACCCCAGCTGGTCAATGAGACAATAACAAACTGCAAACGAGAAAGCACAAGAAAATGTTGGATACGATTCCTCAGAGATAAATGCAATGTAAGTTTTCGTTAACAACTTTGTCGACTAGCCATCATAGTTTAATTTAGCTCCAAACCATCGAGGGCCAAATGAAAGAATGGCATTCAACATCGATAATCCTTCATTCTTACAATATCTGCTACCAATAAGAACTACCATGGCACTGGCATATCCAGTTGGAGGTTCCCAACAAAACAGACCATCAGAGTCAACAAAACCGGAGACAAGGAAGCAAGAGAAATCAAGACTCACGTGCTCCTCCTTCCACTTAGAAGGGCTCATCGGGTCCGACCAGCAATTAACCTTTTCCGGTCCGTGATGATCTGCAAGGAAGCAAATAAAACAACCACATAATTAGAATCAACAACGAAAACAGGTGAAAGTAGTACCCCCGACGCGACGATTACCCTTCCCAAAAAACACAACTAGCGTATCCCTACAATATCTTCAGATCTCGCTACAAACAGGAAAACGAGACGCAACTCCTCAAAAACCCTAACTCGCCTCTATTTGAGCGGCGGTTGATGGAAAATCCAGCTACCTATAATTCTAAAAACAAACATCGAGATTCAGATCCAAAGCGGTTGAAGCCTAACACCAGTGTCGGGGAGATTGACAAGGTGCGTCGTGAGGGAGGGGTAGAAGAGTAAAACTGTACCTGCGGCGCCGGCCAGGCCTCGGCGGGGGACGAAGGAGGACGCTTGAGCCGGGGATGAGGGGAGCCGGGTGGTGAGGTTAGCCGCTCGACGAGCAGCCGCCGCCGCCAGAGTAGCCATCGGCTCGTGTGTATTTGTTTAGGCGATCGAAAGAAAGGAGCGGTTCGTGGCGTTTTGGTAGAGGGATTGGAGTCTCTTCCGAAATGGCTAGTCCTCAACTGAGTCGCGAAGCCGTATTAAACGACGTCGTTTGGGTTTGTTTAATTTATAGGATAAATCCGGATTAGCTCAAAGGCGGATTATTAATGTTATAAATCTCGGGATAATTAAATCCATAAAGCTATAAAGAATTTTTTCCCTCTTTTTTTTTCAGTTCTTACTGTCTATAAATTTCGAGTTGTTATATTACGAAGAGAAATTTCCCAATTTTATTCTGAAACTGTAATCCATATTAGACCTTTAATCTCACAGAAGATCGGCCAGCAGACAATTACAGGAATTTGAATTTTGTACCAGAAAGACTGATCTTGGTTAGTAAATCTACATTTTTTTGTTAATTTAACATGGTAACACTCGAGTAAGATATTTAAATTATAACAAAATTTACATAATAAATATTTAGCACTGTAATATTCTAAATACTCAAGTTTGAAATATCCTAATTAAGACATCATCTAATGTAATCTTACATTTTGTGAAAAGTGTTGTCTCGTGTTACATTTTCCATTTCCTTAAAAAGGAGAGAAAAATCACACTTCTGTGCGTCCATAAAGGAGTTCTATTCCTGATCAAAACTGAAAAAGACAAAAAGGGAGGTTTTAAACCCTTTTATCTTTAGGAGCTAGAGAATAAAAATTGAATCGGATTAGTCGGCTCAATAGTTGCCGAAACACCAAACAGGTAATGTTTGAGATGTCCAGGAAAAGGAAAAGGTGAAGGTAACTGAGACTCACTTGATGCGAAAATCAAAACAATGCTGAAAATGACAAGATAGCAAGTGTTTACATTACATACATCTCGAGTGGCAAACGGTAAGGACTTGCCTAGACTAGAGACAAGCCAATCCTCCAATATTTTGATGTGGAATAATACGTACGCTTTGATACTACAGACACATTTTACAACCGGCCACGAGATCAATCTTGTACAAAAATTCCTGAGTTAAACGACTACAAATTCTACGTTTCCTCGAGCAGGAGGGGCGTAAAAATTAGTGAAAATTGCACTGCTGCAGTAAAGGGTGAGAATAATCTACATACTTCTCCCACAGGGGCTTGTACTTCTCCAACCCGAGCTTCAACCACGGTTTTTGGTTGCCATTGAAGTGCAGTACTGCCCCGTTCTCTATCAATTGAGGATCGACGGTCTTGTAACCCAATCCCAACACATGCCAGGAGGCATCCAGTGGCTCTGTCAGGCCATAGAAAGTCAAGAGACCGGGAGGCAGAGTCCCGAGCTTCCAGAGAGTCCGGTCAACGTTCCTTTCCTGCCAGTAGTGGTAGATGCCAGTGACATTCCGACTTCTCCACTCAACCAAGTCAAAAACATTCATGCCAAATGCCCAACCACATGCATCGGGATCAAAATGCTCCCGGATGAGAGGGTGTGAGTAGTTCAGGTACTTGTGGTATCTATGAAATGTCTCCATGCAAGTCTCAACTGCCCCATTGACATTCCCATTCAAGTCAATCGAAAACAACGGTGATAAATCCTTCTGAACCACGACATCGTCATCAAGAAATACCACCTTTTTCAATGCAGGAAAAACTTCAGGGATGTAAAATCGTAGGTGATTCAGCATCGACAGATATTTTGGATTCCGGAATTTGATTGGAGTCCGACCGTCGTCACCGTGGCCAGAAAAGTAATAGTTCTGAGTGTCCGAATCTTGCAGCTGCTTAAGAACTGGGACATAAGAAGCATTCAGCCATTTGAAATCCTCAAATTTCTGAACCTCAATTGCTACCCCTTCAAATCTGTTGATCGTGAACCAGGCCTTCATTGCAGCATAGTTTATTTCATCAGTGATGAGATGAAAGACAACCTTCTTCGGATCATTTGAGTTCAAAGCTGTAGAATTGACCACAACTGAAGCTGCAAGTATGTTGTCCGAGAAAACACAGAAATGATAGAGATTGCTATCTCTAAATTTTGGTTCTAGGTGTGTTCTCTCATCAGACTTCCTCTTTAAATCTGGGTTTCCAAACCATTCAGTAGTTAGCCTCACCCCAATGCAGTAAAGACCTTTAGGAACACCTTCAGCAGCAATCTGCCCATTCTTTGTACTCTTGTCCGTCACTTCACTCAATTTTTCTTCAACACCATGTAGGTTGGCTTTCAGTCTCATGATCATAGTAGCACTATCATAATGGAGTTGCTGGGCTTGGTAAAGCAAAAGAGCCATATCACGGATTGCAGTTTCAGACTCTCTAGCCGTTAAGGGAGCTCGTCTAATTGCAGCATTCGAAAGAAGGACCTGAGAATTGCGGATCTGAGCACTCAACTCCCAAGCAAATTGAAGGTTGCTACTTTCCTTGGCAATCACTACGAAAGCTTTTGCGAGAGCAATTTGGTCATTAATTTGCCTAGTGACTGAGTCAGGACTCAACATCTCATCAGTGACGTTTAGTCCTTCTACGATTCTTTCACGTCTGATGGAGTTCTGCAATAGATTAACATAACCCGGATATCAACTTACAAACAAAAAGCCTAGCACAGCAACGGCCAACTTATTCGAACAAGAAACCGCAAAAAATCAAGAAGGAATCCACAAACTCTGCATACAACGAAATCAAACAAAAGACCAAACAAAACTAGATGGAGCAATGAAGCTCTGCAAGCAAAATCTCAGAAAGAAATTCATCTCCTTCCCTTCCCGAGAAACTCCATTCAAAACCATTCAATCTAAAGCATCCATACATGACTACAGGTAGCTCCAAACACATTCAATCTAAAGTATTTCATTACTCCAAAAATGTTTACACGAACGTAAACATGCACCGGAAAGAAAAGAGACCACAGGTAGCTCTTTTCTTTGCCACCAGCCCTAAAAAAACAAATACTCTCTTGCCACTTCATCAAGACAATCCCTTTAATCAAACATCTCTATTTCCCCTTCGATGTCCACAAAATGCAAGACACTCTAAGAACCCGAATTAAAAAATTAGCACTTAAATCAACTAGCAAGGGAATTCCCCGAAAGAATTCCTAGAAAGCTGTTAAATACTTGTCGAGAGAATTTTGTCATCATGCAAATGTTCAACCCGGCTCAAACCTAAATTAATGGTTTCCGGATACCAGGTATTTACAACCCAAAAATAATAATTAAAGAATCACTAAACTAAACGGCACACTTTGCAGAAGTACCCATCAGATAACCAACAACCACCTAGATTAACGTCTCATTGATTCTCTACTCAAAAGTGCCCTACTCAAGCTTCAGTTCTAGAAGGAGCAAAATATAAATATAAAAAATCAGAAAAATATAATTAAAAAAAAAAGAACCCTTCGTCTCGATCCCGATCGCGCGAGTTGGAAGTTCCAAAATGAGAAATCGCTCTGTTGTGGAAATGTACCTCAAGTAAGGAAGGCCTGGACTTGATTTTACTCTCCTTGCTCAAGATTACAATGAAGAGAAGCGCCGTTAACCCTAGAAGCGTCAGCCACACCACGTTGGGGACCCGCCGCCTCGCCGGCCGCCGGAAATCCAAATGTCTCCGCCTCATCCCTCTGCCTCCGCCCGCTCTCCCCTCCGTCTAAATCTCTCTCTCTCTCTAACGGGCGGAGATCTTCAACCTTTTTGTCGGTGGTGGGTTTGGGTTGACCCTTGGGGAAGAGAGAGAGAGCTGGTTTAATTTTGACCCGGCGAGTCTTTGAGAGCGAGATAATAAACGGCCTAGTGGAAGCTGAAACAAACGGTCGCCTTCTGAGATCTAAATACCGAAGTTAAATGTTTTTTTTTCATTTATAAGATTTAAATTTATAATTTGTTAATAAGATCATATTTTTGTTGAAATGGAATTTAATCCTATCGGCAAATGAATTAGAAATACATTTGATATTCAGAATTTCAATTTTGGTCAACACGATATTATTCTAAATGTCTATAGGATTTATTTCCATACTTCATCTATTTATTGAAAATGTTTGAAATTGAGCGTTTTCAGTGAAAAGCCGACAAAAATAGGAATGGCAGAAATATTCATACACTGAAGGTCGGACCCTACCTTTACCTTACGGGTCTAGGGTATGTTTACTTTGACTGGGTCTAGGGTAGGGTATGGGTATATGTCCATGTTTAGGGGTATGGGTCCATGTTTAGGGGTAGGGTCTAGGGTAGGGTATGAATCCATAGCTATACCCTGTGGGTCAGACTCTACCCTTACATTTTAACCATATTTTAGACTTTATCCTAATTAGACTCTAGTTAGACCCTTGTTAGACCGTATTGGTAATATATATAATATACTTTACGATTAACTTTAACATATTTATTATGTTATTCCGCAACTAGCTTAGAAGATGTCGTGAATGATGGATCACTAGAAGCTGATATGCTATATTTTTCTTTTGTTGAATTGTTTATGTACTTCAAACTCTAAAAAAAAATCTTGGACTATTGAAATTAAATTACAAAATTTGATGTTTCATCATTTTTCTATTGAATGTTGATGTGTAACGTAGTAGATGTCTTGAATTTATTTAAATTTTATATAAAAATTAAGTTTTGATTAAAAATTATCAAAATGCAGAACGTTAAAGGGTCGGGCCCTGCAGACCCTGGGTCTCCAGGAGGATAGGGTATAAATCTAACAATAAAAAATTTGTAGGATCGATGGTAGGGTATGGGTCTATAAAAAAAACTAGGGTATGGGTAGGGTCCTATCAATACCCTACCCTACCTTACCTTACCCATTGCCATCCCTAGACGAAAATCCAACACGCTCTACTGCAAGAGAATTTTCGCCTCGGCTCGTCCCTCGACTCGGCTTCTTCCAAAAATTGCCCAGATTTCAGCATTTTTGTGCTACTTTATTGAGGTAACAACTCTACCTTTTTTTTAACTGACTTACTTTTTTTTACATTCTAATTAAATTTGAGGCCAAACGATACTTCCTAATTTAATTTGTAATAATAATTTTTTACATCCTAAATTTTAATCTCAAATTTTTGACTCATTAAATCTCTGATTTCATTTTTTTTTACTTTTACATGTATAGTATATAGGGTAGTATGTGTTATTGAGCAATTAAAATCTATAATAATGGATCCATCTTGGCAAAAAATCACACAAGAAGGCATTTTTCTTTAACCCACAACAAACCAAAATTTTTAAAGTTTCTCCAGTAGGTTCTCAATTTTTTGCCAAGCTGGACCCATTATTATAGATTTTAATTGCTCAATAACACATACTACCCTATATACTATACATGTAAAAGTTAAAAAATTAAATAAATCTGAGATTTAATGAGTCAAAATTTTGAGATTAAAATTTAGGATGTAAAAAATTATTGAAAAACTATGATTACAAATTAAATTAGAAAGTATCGTTTGGCCTCAAATTTAATTAGAATATAAAAAATTAAGTAGGTCAGTTAAAAAAAGGCAGAGTTGTTACCTGAATAAATTAGCACAAAAATGCTGAAATCCGAGCAGTTTTTGGAAGAAGCCGAGCCGAGGGACGAGCCGAGGCGAAGATTCTCTTGCGATAGAGCGTGTCGGATTTTCGTCGGCTTTTCACTAAAAATGCTCAATTTCAAGCATTTTCTTGCGCACAAAAATGCTCAATTTTGAGCGTTTTTGTGCTCAACCCCAGACAGGGATAACATTCTCGAGAACCCCATTCAGAAATTTGTCAGAGAAATAAACCCCTCTTAGAAAAAAAAACTAAGTTTATAATAGAATTTAAAATTCATAGAAGTAAAAAAATATAATTAAGAAAAAGAAACCAAAGCTGCTACTGTGAGAATTAAATGTAAGTCAGTGAGATCCTGGAGTTTCTGGACTAATAAAATTCCAAAACTCTATTGTTCGCTGTTTATCATAAAGAAGGGTTTGGATTGAGTCTGAAATGGGTTTATTCCGAATCGTTTGAAATAAAAGATATGTTAGAATTTTTTTTTTAAAAATTATAATATAGGGACAAAAATAAAAAAAAAGTCTGCGGGGTATAGGATCACTAATATAGTATTATCAATAACTGAGCATGTTATTGTCGTAGCACGCGGACTATTATCAGTAACTAGACATGTCAGTGTCGTAACTGAGGCATGCCATTGTCAATCATTATCGATTTTTCAGTCCAAACGATCCAAAATGACCCCTTTACTCTGGACTCAATCCAGCTCAACTATAAGTTGGCGATGGATTAGGAAAAGATGATTGGAATTCAAAAGGTGTTCCATGAATATAGGGATTATGGTCAGATTCTTCAATCGAGAGTTTTATGATGTCACGCTTCTTCTTTTAGGGTAAGATATTATGCAATTTGCCCATGTGTTTATTGTAATATTTTTGTTATCATAACATTTCCGCACGATCTCTCTTTCTTTTTTATCATGTCTACTTACATTTTATTATATTCATCGTATATTCTTTACCTTGTTCAAAAAAATGTTCTAGCATTACATAACTATACACAATGCAACCATCATAGATTGTTCAGTCTAATGTTAGTTGTTTCATGTTTCTTTTAGCTTATGCTTATCCAGAATATGTACCATACAAATTTATCTCTCTATCTATTTTATCCTATATTCTTTCTTGATTAAAGTTCACTTTACTACCATATGATTTTGTGTTTAGATATACACATAATTTTAAATTATCTGATTAATTGACAAAGATTTTATAGAATCAATTAACACCCTAACCTCAAGTAACACTATATCATACAATGTTATTAATTTTATTCGCAATTATGCCGTGTCACTAATTATATTCACGTGGTATGTCGTCTGTTCCTAAATATAATTAATAGTAGAATGTATTAAAAAATCTCAGACCGAAGCGATGATCTAATTGGTCGGACGAATCATATCGAAAGATAAGAGAAAAATCAGGTTACCTACTGGTTTGTTTTTAAAAACAATGGCAATTAACGTTGAGGTGCTCGGTGCATATGTTTATTCAAGAAAACACATCATGAAGGAAAGATCAAATCCTAACAACGATGTTCCTAAAAAAAAAATCCTAACAACGATGACAATGGATGTGAGAGAAGAAGATGTGCAGCAAGAGAGATTCCAATTATACAGAGAGAAACTCATAGCTTTAACAAATTTCTTAATTTTTATTCCACTTTTTATAAATCTTTTAAGTTCCATGTACTAAAGTAAAATTTAACCTTATTTCCCGGGTGTGATATCAAATCCGGCATATTCTCAAACCGAATTCATCTGTTTACCACCGAGCGGAGAACAGTTTCATTATTCTCTATTATTAAGTAATGCCAGTTTAAAGTATGAAAAATATTTGAATCACATCGAAAGAAACCTAAATAGCCTAGATTGTAATAGGAATCACTTCGTCCAAATCCAGACAACAAAAGACTAGGAATACAAATTCACTCAAAGATTAAACGTGAAGAAGTTCACTGAGGACTGTAACCAAGTACATTATCACGTTTACTTTCCACACCAAAACCACAGCTGCGAGCCAATCCGACGAGCCTCGTCCGCCTCAAATGTCTGGGTCCATGAATCAAGATATAACGATCATCTCACCCTCTTCTACGAGGACTGGGAGCTACCTCCCATGAAAAATAAAGTATGAATGAAGGCAGCATCGCCAACGATAGGGACCCTAGCATAGTTGCCCGAGAGAGCATACCCTACGCATAGTAGTGTGAGGAACATGAATGCCGCACCCACTACTGCCCAGTAATACAGCCCGAGCATGCCATCGTATTGTATGACAGGGAAGAAGTTGCTTGCAGTCCAGAACACTTGCAGGAGTATTTCCAATAGCATGCCCATCACAAAATGGAACCTCAAGAAATGAGGCCAGTCTTTGTTCTTCACGATCCAAATGTACACACAGTAGGAATACACCATTACGAACCAAGTAGGCAGTCTTGTGATGGCCCCGGGGACCCAGAACGATAGCTGTCCAAAGGCTTCATGACGTTGCACTAATGGTTGAAAAAGATAGCCCGCGTATGACATCTGCAAAGCAACCAAATAGGGCAATGTTGCCAACGCCCTCATCCACCATTTTGGTTTCTCAGTGAGAACTGGGTATTTGAATGAGAAGTGGTCATTTTTGAAATATGCACCAGGTGGCCTTAATGATCTACGCCTTCCAGGTAGTGCGGGAATTCCACCTAATACTTGCTCTCCGGAATGTGACGATGATACAGAAGAAAAGGGCTGGGATATTTTTTCTGCCAATCATAGATGACCATAGGTTATATTAGCAAAAGGATAAATGCTGAAGAATTGTATCTTGCACGTATAAAACTTGCTAGTGCCAGTAGATGCTTCACTAAGCTAAATTTCAGAGCAGAAGCAACTATAACTCAGTCTAATTCTAATATAGTCAGACGAAGAGACAGTGAATCGCCTTTCATCACATGCAACACAGTTTGGTTACAAGTATCCTCCATATCATAGGGTTTCTACAATTAACAAAAGAATACGACCAGCGAAAAAACTACATGAAACATTTGACGGAACACTGCCCGCCATCGTTCAGTCAAAAGCAAGCAACAGAATTACTTTAACCAATAACTCGAGTTCATGAAAAATAAGATTTTTATGACTTCAGTTTTGTAAGGAGCAGAGCAATTACCCTGGGGCTCCACCCCCTGTATCCGACCTAACAAAATTAACAGCAAAACTGAACTCTCATCACCTTTGGATGCACAGGCACTTAGCCGCGAACATGGTCCATCTGCTGTCGCACTAATCGAGAGTTTTGGCAAGGCAGGCAAGTTCGATTGGCAAGTAATCAAGGTGCTACTCAACCGAGAGCTACGCGCCTTGGTGTTCTTCTCGCATCTATCCTTAATATGCCTGTTTCAAATGCCAAAAAGTGACGGAAACAATTTATCTTAGCAACGACTCCTTTGAGATGACAAACCAAAAATAAAAAAAAGAAAATCTAACAAATCAAAATCATCTAACGTATGAAGCTCATTAGACAAAAACAAAAAGAATGATCACGCACCAGAAATCCGAAAACTAATTCAACATACAAGCCCTAAAAAAATCCCAATTTGTTACTAGAACCGGTTAATTCAAATTTAAAATTTCTCAAAAAATTGACCTAACGAAGCCTAAATTACCTTAAAGAAGAGAAATAACAAAAAAAAGCATACCCTAACGCGATCAAGAAATCCTGACCGCGATAACGAAAGGAAGGAGTACCGGAAAACGGCGTAGGAGGCCAATAGAGCGGGGCCGGCGAGAGAGGAGGGCTTGTTGAGGAGGAGCGAGGCCTGGCTGGCGCCGGCGGAGGAGAGGGAGGCCACGACGGCGGTCATCTCTTCTCCAATTCTCCGTCAACGCGCGTGGTTCGCCCTCGCCGGATGGTGTGTTTCTTTTGGCTGTGGATTGGAAAGAGTCTGATCAGATGGTAGGGCTCCCTATTATATCCTCAACGCTCTTGTTTTGGTTTGGTGCGGGTTATGGTCCTACGGCGTCGTTTTACGATTCTGGGGGATTATTTTAATTTATTTTTTCTGTTGAGGCGGCACGGTGGCGTGCAATTGTAATTCTCCGGCTACTCTTCCTTTACATTCTAAAAAAAAACCTACTCTTCCTTTATAGCGTGGAATAATCAACATATATTTAAGTATGTGAAATTAATTAATATATGGGCCCATAAATATTTCAATAAAAAGTTATTAAAATGCAAAACTGATACAATGAACATGATGCGAATTATTAGCGAAAAATTTAATAAAGGAACAGTACGGTAAGATAAAATTTTGTTAATTTACAAAAATTACTTAATCGATAAATTTATCATAAACTATAAAAAAAACTCCCTTACCAATGAAACCACTGACCTGTACACGTCCAACTTTCTTAATAAATTTGAAGTAGTACATTTTTCTTTAATCAACTTGGACCTATAGCCGATGATGTAGCAAGGAAAAATACAGATAAATCTACTAAAATTTGTCGCAGATATATAAAAGCGTGTTTTAAAATTATTATCTTATCAGTCTATCAAAATTAATAATTTTAAGAAGTGATCCAAATAGCAAAATTGTGGTAAAAATTCATCTTAATATCTTATGGTTCCGTTGTTTGATACAACACTAATTTCAATACCAAGCGTCAAAGAATTTCTCGGGTTAACGACCAAGTGACATTCACTTACTCTAGTTAATTAAATCATTCCATGCATTGAACCATGTAATTTATATATTTTTTAAATTGCATGCCATATCATTGATTAACCAAATCCCACATAAGTTATTCTAAACCAAACCCTAATCTTTTTGTTTTACAAGAAAAACTGGACAAACCACGAGGCATCATGAAGAAGTACTAAAAGTATACGTATACTAGGAAGAGATGAGCAACATTGATCATGTTAGATTCACAACCAAACAACCTGATCAAGCAATTTCCATGTGTCAAAACCTTGTTTGCTGTGGAGATCCTAACAAATTTCGAGAATCAAACGAAGTGAAGTGTAGAAAACGGTTTTATTTAATGTGAAGAAGAACAAGCTGTAGCCATTGTAGCTAGCTTGGAGGAAGAAGGGGAAACAGTTTCCAAGTTGGAAAAATTAACTAGCTAACACATGTACTCTCCTTTTTATACTAGATGTCACATATTGTCCACGTGTACAATTATTGAATCCGTGAGTGATGGTCAAATGGGCCGAATACGAGCCCATGTAGCGCCTTTCATCTCAAGCCCAACAATACGTAGAAACTGAGTTCCTGGGTGTTGTAACAAGTAATCATTCATCAACTCTTCCTTGATTTCTCACCAGCTGAACAATTGACTTGGAGTCATTCTTTAATACGCCCCCATAAGCTGGGCAGTGGATATCAAGTAAACCCAGCTTATCCGTGAGAAATTCAAAACGATTTGTCGTAAGAGGCTTGGTAAACAAATCAACGAGCTGAAATTGTGTCTTTATATGGAAGAGTTTAACCAAACCTTGTAGCACCTTTTCTCGCACGAGATGACAATCCAATTCGATATGCTTCGTCCGCTCATGAAAGACAGGAATTTCAGCAATATGTATGGCCGACTTGTTGTCACAATAGATCAAAGCCGGATCAGTCTGTAGAATACCCAAATCCTCCAGCAAATAAGTTATCCATTGTACCTCACACGTTGTAGCTGCTAATGCTCTGTATTCAACTTCTGAAGAGGACCGTGAGATAGTCACTTGCTTCTTGGCCTTCCATAAAACTAGAGAATCGCCCAAATAGATGCAAAAACTAGTGACTGATCTCTGTGTATCAATACAAGAGGCCCATTTCAAGATGTGATATGCAGCCTTGAGATGAGTATCACGAGGTTGTGTCAAGAATTGACTCAATTGTTGGACTGCGAAGCTTATATCTGGCCTGGTTGCTGTAAGATATAGTAATTTGCCTATTAACCTTCGATAATGTGAGGAATCCTCAACTATCTCTTTCCCATCAACTGTAATTTTAACAATTGGTTTTCCATTAGCATCATAAGCTAATTCATCCAGCAAGACTCCAACTGAAGCACTAAGCTTATAACTTAAATCCATCGGTGCCCGTCTCGGCTTGCAACCTAAAAAACCAGCATCTGCCAAGAGTTCTAAAGCATATTTCTTCTGACAAATGTGCATACCACTGTCATTGCGTGCCACTTCCAAGTCGAGGAAAAACTTGAGAGTACCAAGATCCTTAAGCTTAAGAGTTTGCTCAAGATGATGCTTGGTTTCAGTGATGACAATTGAAGAATTCCCTGACATTATTATGTCATCGACATAAACCAGCAGAATTGTGAAAGAATCAAACCTGGTGAGTGTGAACATAGTGTAGTCACTCTTGGATTGCAAGAAACCAAAATCCAAGAGAATAGAAGCCAATTTAGCAAACCATTTCCTACTGGCTTGCTTCAAACCATAAATGGACTTCTGAAGACGACAAACTTTGTGAGAATCAGAAACGGGCACCTGCAAGCCTTGGGGAATAGCCATGTACACTTCCTTTATTAAATCACCATGTAAAAAAGCATTGTTGACATCCAACTACTCAAGAATCCATCCATTTTGGACAGCAACAGCAAGTAAGGTGCGGATGGTAGTCATTTTAGCAACAGGGCTAAAGGTTTCAAAATAATCAATGCCTAGAGATTGAGTATATCCCTTGGCTACGAGACGGGCTTTATACCTTTCAATGCCACCATCGGCCTTGTGCTTAATCTTGAACACCCACTTGCTCTCAATAGTGTGTTTGCCAGGAGGAAGATCCACCAGTGTCCAAGTGTTGTTTTGAGCAAGAGCAGATAGCTCCAATTGCATAGCAATGAGCCAACAATCTTCTTTAGCAACATGTTCATAAGTTTCAGGTTCGATTTGACTAGCTATGGACACACTAAAAGCTCTAAAACTAGGAGAAAGATGAGATAGAGTAAAATAAGATTGTAAAGGATAAGGAGTTGTAGAAAAAGAAGAAGGAAAAAAGAGTTGACCTGAGGGAATCATGGCAAGCTGTGTGGTGTGAATCTCATGATCATAGTCTGTAAGATAGGTAGGTATGGATTTAGGTCGAGAGGATTGTCTGGAATTGGGTTGTACAGGTATAGGTGGAGGGAAAGGTTGTTGCAGGTTGTGGTTTCCCAGGTCTGGGTTTTGCAAGTGTGGGTTCTGCAAGTCGTGCATAATCTGCAGGTCTGCATTCTGGAGTTGCTGCTGGTCTGCATTCTGCAGATCATGACCTTGGAAATTTTGCACATCTTAATACTGGAAAGATTGATCAGACAAGGCAGACAAACCATCCAAAATAGGTGGAGGTGAATTTGGTGGCTGCAGATTCTGTAGAACAGGTTGCAGCAGGTTCTGCAAAATTGGCTGCTGTAATTTTTGCAGATCTTCAAACTGAGCTGGATGAGGTTGAGGCGAGGTATTTTGGGTTGAAGGCTGATGGTTAGAAGATTCGAAGTAAGAAGAAGACTTCTTAAAAGGAAATATCCGTTCATAGAAGATCACATCTCGTGATATGACTATCTGGTGTGTCTCAAGATCGTACAACTTGTAACCCTTCATACCATCTTGAAATCCCAGTAAGGCATACTGTCGTGCTCGAGGGGCTAACTTGTGTCGATGAGCAGGTGGTACTGCGGCATAACTCAAGCATCCAAACACTCGGAGATGCTTGTAGCTTGGTTTCTTTCCATATAGAACTTCAAATGGTGTCTGATTATGTAACGAAATACTAGGCAACCTATTGATGAGATGTACGACAAACACAACAGCATCACTCCAAAAACACATAGGCATATGTGCTTGAATGATCAAAGCACGGGCAATATTTAGAATATCTTGGTGTTTCCTTTCCACCCGTCCATTTTGTTGTGGGGTATATACACAACCAAGCTCATGTATGACCCCTTTGTCTCGGTAGAACTCGTTCATGTCAAACTCCTTTCCCTGATCAGATCTTATACGTTTGACTTTCTTATCAAATTGTCATTCCACCATTCTACAAAACTGATCCACAAGCAGACAAACAGAGGATTTATGCTTCATCAAATATATCCAAACAGACCTTGAATGATCATCAACGATTGTTAAAAAATACGAGTACCCATCATAAGAAGGTTCGCCATATGGACCTCAAATGTCAATATGAATCAATTCAAAACAGGAATCAGCAATTGAATCACTAATTAGAAAGGGTAACCTCTTGTGCCTTGAGAAGTGACAAACTTCACAATGTTCAGCCTCATTAACAACAACTGAAGGATAAAAAAGATGAATATGCTCCATCCGGTTCCAAGATACATGGCCTAAACGACAATGCCAAATGTCCAGGTCGTGTTCTTGGTAGGAGCTAGCTACAAAAGGTGGGATAGGTGGGATAGGATGAGTGGTGTGGTGAAGGTCTAGGAGGTAAAGACCATGAGATTCCACAGCTTTACCAATCACCCTCGAACTGATGTGGTCCTGAAGAAAACAGACATTGTGAGTGAAATGAAAACTAAAAGGAAAAGAGGAGGTCAGTTTGCTGACTGACAAGAGATTGAAGCTAAAACTAGGCACCAAAAGCACGTTAAACAAGAACAAATGCTCAGAAAGCTTCACAGTACCAACATGTGTAGCAGAAATCTGTTGTTCATTCAGTAAGATAATGGTTGTGCTAGAGATAGGACGTAACTCTACAAAATACTGAGTTGAACAAGCTATGTGGTCAGAAGCACCCGAGTCTATAACCCAAGTACTAGAAGGACTTAAAGTGACACAAGCTCTATGAGATAATGAAAAATGCTTACCAGAAAAAGGATGCTTAAAGTGAATAGAATTGACCTGAGAACGGTTAGAGGGGGAAGGACTAGGAACTGAACATGTAGGCGCACCAGAAGATTGTTGGACCAATGCCACAAGATTAGTGAACTGCTCTGCAGAAAGTCCCAATCTGTTCAGACTCTGTGATACAGCTTGCAGACTTTCAGGAGCCATTGTACCACGAGCAGAGGCTGTAATATGTGGACCATGAGAATCAGATGACTCTCTGGAATGGACAGATCCTGTAAAAGAACTAGAACAACTCCCATATGAAGAACTCGATGAACTTGCTGCATAAGATGGCTTATTAGTAAACTTGAAGTTGGGAGGGAAACCATGTTTCCTATAGCATTTGTCAATGGTGTGACCTTCTTTTTCCGCAATAGGTGCACACTGGCTTCTTAGTATCATTCCAGCTCTTCTTTTGATTTCCAAAAGATTTTGCAGGACCACCAGAATCCTTGGACTTCACAGATCCAACCATCACACTATTTTGTCCAAAATTCAGCAACTGCTGCTCATGTTGCAGAGCAAGATACAACGCTCTACTCATGTTCGGGAGAGGATCAACAAGCATAATTTGTGATCTAACTGTGTCGTAGTTATCATTTAGCCCGATCAAGAACTTGATCAGTTGATCATGTTGCAAGTAAACTCTAATCGATCGCACAGAATCACAATCAGAAGATCATTTCTCCTTATCCAATCATTTACACAAAGTAGTAGGGCGATACTGGCAAAACTGATCCCAAAGAGTCAGAAAAGCCGTATAATACTCTGTAATAGAGAGTCCTCCTTGCTTCAAGGTGCAGAGTTGCATCTGCAACCTTGCGATCTGAATAGAATCGCCAGTACCAAACCTCTCCTTTAAATCCTTCCACACCTCAGCCACAGTTTCCAAACCGTTAAGGCTTTGGGCAATTGAAGGTTCAACTAACGCCATTAGCCAACTAATCACCATGTTGTTACATCCTTCCCATTCTAGATAATCTTCATCTCCAAAATCAGGCGGATTAAACGATTCTTCAACTAACGGCCATTTCTTCTTAGATCGCAAAGCCCGTTGCATATACTTGCTCCAACTATGGTAATTAGTATTGCTAAGAGATGACGTAACTAAAACGGAAGTCGGATTCTCACTCGGATGAATATAGAAGAGCGAAGTTTCTCGTGTATTACCAGGAATCGAAGGTGCGGGAACGATCGGAGGACGATCTCCCTCTCGCGATGGAGTTCCCGCCATTAAAGCCTCTGTGCTCCTTCGCGGTGAAGATTCCAGGATTAAGCTAGGCTTGCCTTTGCCTAGGCTCTGATACTATAACAAATTTCGAGAATCAAACGAAGTGAAGTGTAGAAAACAGTTTTATTTAATGTGAAGAAGAACAAGCTGTAGCTAGCTTGGAGGAAGAAGGGGAAACAGTTTCCAAGTTGGAAAAATTAACTAGCTAACACATGTACTCTCCTTTTTATACTAGCTGTCATCTATTGTCCACGTGTACAATTATTGAATCCGTGAGTGATGTTCAGATGGGCCGAATACGAGCCCATGTAGTGCCTTTCATCTCAAGCCCAACAATACGTATAAACTGAGTTCTTGGGTGTTGTAACCAGTAATTATTCATCAACTCTTCCTTGATTTCTCACCAGCTGAACAATTGACTTGGAGTCATTCTTTAATGGATCCAACATTATTATCAGGAGAGTAATTAGGTTTTTTTTAAGGTAAATTTTTACACCACGCCAAGGCTTGAACCTTGGACCTCCTTTAAATTTATAACGCCTTGTGCCGTTAGACTACATGCCCTTTAGCAAGAGAGTAATTAGGTGGCCGACTTGTTATCTAACTATGCCCTTTCTTTAGATTTGAGTTGTCATGTTCTAGATTCACCCCCTTCGGGTTGTTTTTTCCTTCAAGATGATGTTGCTGCACACATGTTTCGTCATGTATATGTGTACTATTTTTAATGAATTTGTGAATATCACTCACCAGTTCTACCGAAAAAAAGATAAACAATTGTTATAAAGTGGATGACGTGGCATGTCATTAAAAGAATGACATAATGTATCACGTGAATATTAAGATGTATTAATCTAATGATAGTTAAATAAATGTTCCGTGGTTGTTAAGTAGAAAAAATATTGTTAAAGGGTTTGTAGTTCAACAGCACAAGACGTTGTAAATATCTAGAAGATGTAGGGTTCAAACCATAGGCGTCGTAAAAAATCTACCTTAAAAAAAAGAAACATTGATCATCTGATTAGAAAAACTGAAACAACGGCATAGTGTTGTGTGAAATCACGAAATATTAATATTAAGTGAACTTTTACAAACAAAAAAATTAATATAATGAAATTTTACTATATACGAGGCAAGACATTGGTTGGTAATTCGATGGGCCAGTTCATGATCCCATCGCGGGCTACGAATAGAGCAAGCCCAAATTCGTTTATAAGAAAGCCTAAACATCCCGCTTGGAGCCGCCGCCTCATCTCTAAATTCCACCACCAGGTTTAGGGTTTATTTTCTTGTATATAACAACCCCAATACACAAGCTTATCCGCCATAATCAAGTAGCTAGGGTTCTCTTCTCTTCTCTTCTCGTACTTTCGTCTTCTTCCTTCTATTGAATTTCCTGAAATCAATTATCGGGCACGTCGCTACCCCGGGCTTCCCTGACCTACCAGTGACGGTGTCCAAAGCCCCAAAGCTCGTGCTAGAACGACCGGTCGTCTAGTGTTGCAGTTTTGCCCTGATTTGTATCCCACGGCTCTTCTGTGTCAAATTGGCGGCCACATTTAATTTAGAATTATACATAATTTCTTTTTGCCTCTCTACACCTTTAGCTTGTTTACAAATCCTCGTTGAAAATAAAGCTAGTCTTCGAGGCAAATATTGTGATCCCGCGGTTGTTAACGTGGAGCTTATCTTTATAGATCCGCTCCAAAAACATCCGCTAAATCTCTAATTTTATTGTCGGTGCTTCTTTTTTCTGTTTTGATTGTTGGATTCTTGTGGTTGGCGATGATTAAAATGGATTTTATCCGCGCTTCTGAGATTTTTTTCTATGAAGCACAAAACAAAATATGGTTGAATTTCTTAATATGAGCCGCCGTTAATCTTAGTTTCTTATAATTTTCCCCAATTTTTATTTGGCCGTGATGATTAATTTATACAGCTTCAATGCCAGTTCTGCTTCTGAAAATTCTTGATTGACAAAGCTGTTATCTGTCTGAGCCTGCCTATGATAAATGGGCATTTTCTCTATTTTTGGATGGTTTTAAATTGTTTGGCTTATGATGAGTTAATCCGGTTTTACGAGGTGTGGTGGAGCCAAGCCCTGCTTGCCAGGGAGAACCTACTTGGTGGAAGCCACATTACCTTGATGTTAATGGATTTTAACTGAGGCTTTAATGATTCTACTTAATTCTTCCTTCTGTGTTTATTGAGTTTAAACTATTCTGCCATGTCTTTGACTGTGAGATGGGAGACTGATAAAACTCGAACAGTTGCGTGTTATCATCAGCTTCATCTCTTGTTGACCCACGAGATGGGAGTTAAACTGCAACACAAAATCTCTATCGTCATGGATTGGATTGCTGTGGGTTTAAAAGAATTGGCATTGCATTAAAATGGACATAAAACATTGTGATGTGCCATTTCAATCTTAGAAGAAGTGGATCAACGTTAAATAGTTGATTGTTAGTCGATTCAGAGATTCAAAAGTCCCAAACTCCCAAGAGCTAAATTATTTAATCCTCGTGAAAGAGCTAAATTATTCGATGGTTTGGGGGTACGATCGAATCACACAATCCCTACTAATTTTTCAGCTAGCGTGCATTTCTTGTCCTGAGGAATACCAGATACGCTAGGTCTATTGATGGTTCGCTCGTGGGATTGCTCGTTTCATGTGCACGAGGGTGGTACAGCTTGGATTTTTTTTTGAGAGAAGTACAGCTTGGATTCTTTTTTTGAGAGAAGTACAGCTTGGATTCGGTTGCCCAATTTGGATATTCAGTACTATAATGATAATCTCCTGTGGTATTGCGGCAACTATTGGCAAGCTAGTTCGATTGGATCCTAACACTCGTGGGAAATCTCGGGGCCATTTTGCCCGTGTAGGGGAGGGTACGTGCAATTAGATGATTCCTCTAACACTAGGCCAAGCCAGCGTTCACTGGATGGTGGTTGTTAGATGAGGTCGTTTGGGACACCCATATAATGGAAGACAAGATATGTGAACATGTCTGCTTCCCTCCAGTAAGAAGAACTTGAATACCATCTGATTACACGAGTAGGCCAACCATCTTCATTACCTAGAATAGTGTTTTCTGCAAAAGTGGGCCCTGCTAAACCCTCAAGCTCAGGGGCTCGCCATAAGCTTCCTAAGGGGGTAAATCAGAGACGGAAGATAGTCAAACCCAATCAAATGGGCCTGCTCCATTAGCGAACAAGCGAGCGTGGAACAAGGATTATATCTTAACCTTTAAGCTACAGGAGGTCAATAACCGTCTGAAGGTGGATAAGGTAATCTCCATCTGAATGCTCAATAGCCACCACCTAGCAATTCTCCAGTTCTCCCCCTACAGCTCGCCACCTAACAAGTTCCATCAGCGTCGTAGTCCTCGGTTGGAATGGGGGTTGTGGCCGAGGGGGGAAGCATTTGTCTTTTCCGAACCGAACAGTCTTTAATGGTCTTTAAGGCCCTCGTTTGGAATTGTTGTGGTGCTCGTAAACCAAGATTTCTTCGAGCACTAAAATTTCTAATATGGACGCATGATATAAGCATGATTGCTCTCTTGGAAATTCAAATTAGTGGTCGACAAGCTGATGATGTATGTCGATACATTGGGCTTCAAGTTCATCGTGTGGAAGCGTGAGGACAACGAGGGGGTATCTGGTTACTTGGGTCTCACGATGTGAACATTCAAATCATTAAAGCGAGGGACCAATGTGTTCATCTTGAAGTCGACTACATGGACGAAAAATGATCCAGGGTTACGGTGGTCTACGCCCTCCCACCGGTTACAAGCAATGAATGTTATTGAGATGAGATAGCATCATTGTGGGCTTTGTCTCCAAAACCTTGGTTGGTTGCCGGGGATTTTAACTCTATTACTTGTCATGAGGAATGCAAAAGGGGTGCATGTACCTTGCATCCTAAAGGCAGGAGGTTTCATGATGGGATTCACCAACAAAATCTTTTTGATATGGATGGGCTTCTCGGGGATGCCCTTTACTTGGTCATATGGCACGTGTAATAGTCAAATTATTTCTAAGCGGTTAGACAGCGTCTTGTCCTGGCCGGAGGGTTCAGTGAGGCATCTAGCAGGAGAGTGGATAATGACGGTGTCATAACTTGAATATATGGCTACATGATTCTTTCAGGGTCTCTATATTGCAGAATCTCAGCCTCTGGTTGGCAATCTTCCACGACACTGTTTCCCGCTGTGGTCAGAGACAGAAACAGATGAGGTTGTCCGACCAGTGACTAAAAAGGAAGTTTGTACTGCTTTGTTTTAGATGGCATCTCTCAAGGCACCAGGGATGGATGGCTTTCACGCTCTATTTTACCAACGTTTCTGGGGGATCATCAAAGATGTGGTGCTGGACTTTGCTTCAGTTGCTTTTCAGTCCGAAAATTTTCCACCATCTCTTAATGAGACCCTACATGTCCTTATCCGGAAAGTGGCGAACCAGGAACTGATACAGCAATTTAGACCTATAAGCCTTTGTAATGTGATTTACAAGGTCTTGACTAAGATGATAGTAAATAGGATCAAGCCGAAGTAGCCTAACTTAATCTCCTCGATGTAAGGCAGCTTTGTGCTGAGTCATTAGATCATTGACAACTTCACCATATTCTAGGAAGTCTTACATTCAATGAGAGGGAAGAGAGCTCATAAAGGGTGGATGACCATCAACTTAGATCTCGAGAAAGCGTATGACAGAATGCGCTAGAATTAATTACTGAATCATTGTTCGAGGCTGGGGTTCCTAGCTCCTTAAAAAAGTTGATTATGCGTTGTGTATCAAGTAGCTCCATGTGCTTTTTGTGGAATGATGAGATGACAGAGAGCTTCACTCCTACTGGACGCCTGTGATGGACTGACGGAGGGATCCGCTGTCCCCCCTACCTGTTTGTTCGCTGCATGGAAAAGTTGGCTCACTGGATTGTCTCTCAGGATGAATGGAGGCATATATGGCTTACACGGAGGGGACTAGAGCTCACCCACTTTTTTTTGCTAACAATTTTGTTTTGTTTGCAGAAGCAAGCATGGAGCAGGTGCAACTCATTCGTAAGGGACTAGAGATTTTTTGATCAGCTTCTGGATAACGACATAGTCACCCGAAGTCTAGAGTGTACTTCTCAAAGAATGTCTCAGGCTGTAGGGCTGCACAATTGGGTGGGTTGCTGGGAATTCAGTCAACGAAAGACATGGGGAAGTACCTTGGTTTTCCTGCTATTCAGAAAATGATTACACCTTGGTTTTCCTACTATTCAGAAAATGATTAGATGAGATTTTTGGTTGAGTATTACTAATTCAGAAAAAATGAGAAAGAAAATATGTTATCTTGACCCCAATTTGGAGTAACGATTTTAAGATAATTACGTATTTTTTGTCACTCTACTTCATTTTTTGTTAGCCTGGCCAGAGGCGACATGCGTCAAATGGAATGGGATGGACATGCGACAGACAGGACGGACATACGTGTTCAAAATTTCATTGCCATCCCTTTTTTCTCTTTCAAATTAGGCCATAGCTTTTTAAATTTGTTTACATAATTCGCCGACGAGTGAATCACATTCGAATTGAAGTTCGACAAATTTTATAAATCTTGAAGTGTAATCAATTCGTCTGTAGACAAATTCAAATTCAAATATTTGACGAATCAAATCAATTTTTTGAATCACGAATTGTATTCTAACAATGGTCAGGTCTAATCTGACATCAAACTCTCAAATCATTTAACCCCATTTAAAAACTCCTTTTGAAACATCATTTTACTCATTCGTTTTCCAAACTCCTTTTTACCCCATTCTTCCAATAGATTTTTTTTTGCTTTCATGTTAAGTTTCGGTTTGGATATTTTAGTTTACCTAAGAATACAACAAAAGATATTTTGTCTAGCGGTACAATGCGATGATGTCTTCACTTTTGTCCAGGTTCCTTGTGAGGTGTAATCATGATATCAATTTACCCTTAAAAAAATTACTTAAGATACAAATCTTATTGATTTTACTATTCTTATTAAAACTGACTCTCATATGGTTCGACTCTATAACTCAAAATAAAAGTAATATCATGTTTAAAGTTATTAGTTTAATCTCAACTGTCCATTAGGAGCATGATGTACGCTCCTTTTTTTCAAAATATATTGTTTGATTTTAAAAGAAAGATAACAATATCAGTTTGATATGTCTATGATCAAAATTTGGTGGCATTTAAATATTTTGTGGCTTGAACTCAATGTTTTTACTCATTTTTGTAATATTATGTAGAGATTTAATATGATCCAATGTTAAATACTTGTTGAGAGAGTTTTACCATCTTTTAGATATCCTACTCGACTTAAACTTGGATTAGCCTACCGAGTGAACCGGATACCAAGTGGTTTAAACCAAAAAGAATACAAACCTCATTAATTCTAATATTCTTATTAAGATGACTCTTATATGTTTGAATTTTATTAATGAGAATAAGATTCATATTATGTTTAAGATTATTAGTTTAATCTCAACCGTACATAAGGAGCATGATAAACACCCCATTTTTTTCAAAATATATAGTTTTTTTAAATAGATAATAATAATATTTTTGTATGTTTATATTCAAAGTTTGGCACATTGGAATATATTGTAGCTTGAACTTAATGCTATTAAATATTTTTCTAATATTATGTAGAGATTTAATATGATCCAAAGTTTGAACCCACAAAAAAATATACCCATTGTTCAGTATTATATAATATATCAATACATCGTCATTATAACTTTCATTTGGTCATTATTAAATCTATTATAAACTATTTATATATCTTTGAAGATTTGTTCCTCTTAATAATTGGAGGTTTGTGATTTTAATTTTTAGTTTGGAATTAGAGATCCTCTGCACTATAAGTGCTTTTGAAGATAACTAAATATTATGATCTATATCTCATGAAAAGAGTTATTGATGACGAGAGTGAACAACAGGTTCTTACACAAGAACTCCGGCATATTTACTTCTGGTGCTCTAGTCAACGATAAGGTTCTCTTTTGCAGTAAATTGAATTAGATTATCATATCGACGCTAACCCATAAATTGCTGCCAAGTTAGCTAGGGTTATAAAATATATGTTTCACTCTACCTCCATCAGACCAGAACGAGCTACGTAAATGTATTTAGCTCACCAACTCTGAAACAATTCTTTTGATGCGCTTGAAGCGCGCTTAGATACGAAAAACTACCAGACGATAAATCAAGCTAAAAATAAGCGATTCTTCCTTTTTCTCCCATCTTATTCGAACTGTTTATATGTTGTTAGGCCCCGTTATTTTTTTTTATCGAATAGAGGGTATTCATTGTTTTGTTGCTTCAATGTAAGAAAATGTACATTCGAGTCGGCTCATAGCAGTTATACTCTTTATCAAATGGATCATTTATAAAATTTCTGGATGACTGTATCATATTGTAGTTTCGAAAATGTGCAAGGATCAAAGATATTTTTGTTATGGTTTACGAATTTATTTCAATTATTATTTACTCGCTCTTCAAATTTGATAGCAGTTTGGGATAATTTGCCAAATGCAAGTGAATATTCTTATCAATGTGGCGCTCATGTGTTTGAACTCTATTGATGAGAATACGAGTCATAAAATGTTGAATGTTATTGGTTTAATCCCAACCATACATTAGGAGCACGATGAACGTTCCCATTTTTTTTAAATATATAGTTTGATTTGAAAAGGAAGATAACAACATTAGTTTTTATGTTTATAATCAAAATTTGGTACATTCAAATATTTTGTGGATTGAACTTAATGTTATTACTCATTTATCAATATTATGTAGAAATTTAATATGATCTAATGTTAAATACTTGTTAGAAGAATTTTATCGTCTTTCAGAAGTTCTACCCGGCTCAAACTTGGATTAGTTTGCCCACTGAGCTGGTGGCTCTCATATGTTTAAACCAAAAAATAATACAAACCTCATTTATTCTAATATTCTTATTAAGGTGGCTCTCATGTGTTTGAACTCTATTAATGAGAATAAGAGTCATACTAAATTTAAGGTTATTAGTTTAATCTCAAATGAACATGAGGAGAATGATGAACACCCCTGTTTCTCTGAAATATATAGTGTGTTTTATAAGAAGGATCATAATATTATTTTTGTATTTATAATAAAAATTTGGCATATTCGAATATTATGTGGTTTGAACGTAATGCTATAACTATTTTTTTCCAATATTATGTTGAGATTTAATATGATCCAAACTATAAACCCAAATAAAAATATACCAATTGTTTAGTATTAGACAATATATCAAACACTTTCATTATAACTTTCATTTGGTCATCATTTAAACCTACTATATATACTATCTATATACCTTTGTAGATTTGTTCTTTTTTTTTGTCGAAAAGTTTGATTATCTGCAAATTAGGTTTCATACAAATATATCGTTCTCCAAGTGTTGCTGCCTATTCTCTAAAAAAAAAGTGTTGCTGCCTAGGAAAGATGACTAACATATAAATGCTCCTTACTGTATTCAGTTCCAACTCAGGACAAGATTTTATAACAATTGCCACAAGCCAAGCCTACCCTTCAACCTCGAGGATGGTGGGGTCAGAGCTTGGGGTAGGAAGCGTCTCCAACTTGGCTACTCTAGCTTCGAGTGCACCAAATTCCTCCATCACGTAGGAAGAAAGGGCGAGACGATGAGCCATGAGGTCTCGCCAAACGAACTAGGAAATGGAAGCCTATGTCACCGTAAATCCTACTGTGAACCACACCAAATGCGTCCGTCCCGAAGATTTGTTCTTGTTAGCAATTGGAGATTATGTCACCGTAAATCCTATCGTAAACCACACCAAATGCGTCCATCCCGAAGATTTTTTCTTGTTAGCAATTGGAGATTTGTCATTTCCATGTTCAGTTTAGATTTGGAGATCCTCTATATTAAGCCCATTTGGACCTCTTCTCACGGACTCAGCTTCAAATAGGCCTCAAGACAGTTCCAAGAAAGAATCTACAAATGAAGATAAAGGCAAAGATGTGGTGGACCCCAACACAACCGAATGTACCTGAGTATTGTTAGCCAGCTCACAATTATGCTGGATTATATTCCTTATTCTTTTTCCCCCTTTTGTCTACATGTGTACAGTTTTGTTTATATATTTTACATAGTGTAAAGAGAAAAGAGAGAGAGAAAATGAGGACCACTTTTCCTCCAGACTGGGTCTTCTTCTTCGTTGCTTTTACTCTTCTCTTCCGCCATTAAACCTTGAACCAAAGCTTCGATTCTTCAAACAATGACATGGTATCAGAGCTAACAAGTAGATCCCCACCCACAAAATCCCTAGATCGACCATGACTACAGAAAAATCCACCTCTTGGACCACGGACGAAACTAGTCCATATTACTTTCACTCTAGCGAGACTCCAACCTTGGTTCTCGTTTCACCCCTACTTAATGGGTCCAATTTCTACTCATGGAGCAAGTCCATGCTTCTCACCCTTGGATGCAAGAACAAAGATCAGTTCATCGACGACTCCGTCAAGCCACCACGTTGTAGCGATGCTCAATACTCGGCCTGGAAAAGGTCCAACAACATGGTTCTCAACTGGATCATCCAATCCGTGGAGCCGTCTATTGCCCAGTCACTACACCGATTTGAGAGTGCTGCACATGCTTGGAGCAACCTTAAACAGAGATTTGGGCGTGGTGATGCTGTGCGAATCAGCAACCTCCTAGAAGAGATTCACAGCTTCCATCAAGGTGCGTTGTCTGTTACCAACTATTTTACCCAGTTTCAAACTCTGTGGGATCAACTGGAAGAACTTCAACCTATACCGAGCTGTGAATGTGTGAAAAAGGATGGAGATGAAGATATTGATGATTCTTGTGAGGCTATTCGTACCGTTAGAGGTTATTATGACACTAACCAGGTTATTCATTTCCTTAAGGGGCTTAATGACAACTATGCTAGTGTTAGATCACAGATTTTGTTGAGTGATCCTCTCCCTTCGTTGACCCGAGTCCTTTATTTGGCTCATCAACATGAGCAGCAATATCTGTTGCCTGCTCCAGCAACATCTCTGGCCCATGGATCTGTCCAAGACTCTAGTACTTTTGCTGCTCAAGGGACTGGCAATTACAAGAGGAACTGGAATCCCAGTTGGACCTCTTCTGGTAAGAAGCCCCAATGCACTTTTTGCAACCTGTTTGGCCATACTGTTGACAAGTGCTATAAGAAACATGATTATCCACCTGGTTTTAAGTTTAGATCTCCTACTAGAGATCCAGGGTATCAGGCTAACCCACGAATGGCCAATGTTACGACTCCTGATTCTCAACAGGGTACAACTGATATTTCTCAGGAACTCTCTAAGTTGTGTTTGAGTGCAGAGCAACGTTCAAGCCTCATTTCCATCCTCCAACAATCCACCATCTCTTCTGGTAATATCAAGCAGTCTCCAGGTAGTACATCTAATTACTCTCATCAGGTTCACTCCTCATCTGTCATTCCTTCCAGCTCAGGTAGAGTTATCACTTCTTTTGTCGGGTCTTTTTCTTCTTTTACCAACCATACTTGGATTATAGATAGTGGAGCTTCAGACCATATTTGTTGTTCTCTAGATCTGTTTCTTGATTTTCAGCATTTAAGTGACACACATATCCTCCTACCCACAGGTTATCGAGTACAAGCTAGCCACATAGGAACTATTCAACTTTCTGATCTTTTAATTCTCCGCAACGTGCTTCATGTCCCAAATTTTACTTTCAATCTCCTGTCCATCAGTCAATTACTCAAATCCTCTTCCTGTACAGCTAACTTCACAGCTGATTCATGTTTGATACAGGACCTTGCTACCCGGAAGATGATTGGTAGAGCTGAGTTGACTAAGGGACTCTATCTTCTGCATACGGGACAACAACAACTACCTTTGTCTATCCATCCTAATACCACGGCAAGCCTTCAACTCATTCATAATGATTTAGCACTTTGGCATAGCAGATTAGGACACCTTCATTCCTCCAAGTTACAAACAATGAAACAGTTTGAACCAAGCATAGATACTCTAGTACCTACACCCTGCGAGGTTTGTCACTTAGCAAAGCATAGGCGTCTTCCATTTCCTATCAGTACCACTATAGCAATGACCAACTTTGATCTTATTCACATTGACATTTGGGGCAAATATAGCATTCCCTCATATGATGGCTATTCCTATTTTTTAACTATTGTTGATGATCATAGTAGAGCTTTATGGACATATTTAATGCGAAACAAAGGTGAAGCACGACATATCATTGAGCATTTTTGCATCATGGTTGAAAGACAGTTTTCTTGCAAGGTTAAAAGCATTCGTAGTGATCAAGGAAAAGAGTTTTTCATGACTGATTTCTTTGCTAAAACTGGCATTCATCATGAACTTTCATGTGTGCAAACTCCCCAACAAAATGGGCGAGTCGAACGAAAACATCAGCATATTTTAAATGTTGCTAGATCCATCTGCATTCAAGCACATTTACCTCTGGTTTTTTGGAGCGATTGCATTCTTCATGCCACATATCTTATTAATCGAGCACCATCAACTGTTTTACATCACAAAACACCTTTTGAAGTTTTGCATAACCAGCCACCCAAATTGAGACATATCAAGGTCTTTGGTTGCCTATGTTATGCCTCCACTTTAGCTGTTGGAAGAACAAAGTTTGAACCAAGATCTGCACCTTTTTTGTTTCTTGGTATATCTCCCCACATCAAGGGTTATAAACTTTACAACCTCAACACACATGCTATCATTTTTTCAAGGGATGTCATATTTTATGAGAATGTTTTCCCCTTCCAAAACCAACATGCTTACGACCAGACCATTTTTCAACCATACTTGCCATCTGATCTTGTTCTTCCCTCAACCAGCCCTCTTACTGAACCTTCACCAGAAATTTGTGATCCTCCTGATCCTGTTGTCGACTCAGCATCCCAACCTCTCCCACCTGCATCTCCGTCTGCCCAATCCCCTTCACTCGCACCTCCTCCACCCGTTGTTGATGTTCCCGTCAGAAGGTCCCAGAGGACTCGAAATCCTCCAACTCGATTGACAGATTACATCTGTAACTCAGCTCTCCATGCCAATTCATCATCGGGGCAGGTCACTATTCCTTATCCTCTTACTTCATTTTTTTGTCTTGATAACTTTTCTGTTGCTCATAAATCTTTTTCTCTAAGTGTACTTGCTTCCCTAGAGCCCAGAACCTACCAAGACGCCATCAAACATGAATGTTGGATAAAAGCTATGGCTGATGAACTTGATGCTTTGCATTCAAACCATACTTGGGAGCTCGTACCATTACCTGCCGGGAAGAAAGCAGTTAAATGTAAGTGGGTATTCAAAGTGAAACATAATGCGGACGGGACTGTAGAGAGACATAAAGCTCGGCTGGTGGCCAAAGGCTATACCCAAGCTCTTGGCATTGATTTCCTTGATACTTTCTCACCAGTGGCCAAGTTAACCACTGTCAGAACTCTTCTTGCTCTCGCGGTTCAGAATCACTGGCATCTCCACCAACTTGATGTCAATAATGCCTTCTTAAATGGTGATTTATTAGAGGAAGTGTACATAGAACCTCCTCCTGGTCTCTTGCTTGACTCCGCTCATCATGGATTGGTTTGTCATCTCAAGAAGTCTCTTTATGGCTTGAAACAAGCCAGTCGTCAGTGGTTTGCTAAGCTGACATCTCTTCTCCTTCACTTTGGCTTCAAGCAGTCTCACAATGATCACTCCTTGTTCACCAAGGGTGATGGTCACCAGTTCACCATACTTCTTGTTTATGTCGACGACATTGTGCTTGCTGGTGGTGATCTCTCTGCAATTGCTGCTGTTAAACTCTTTTTACACCAGAATTTGAAGATTAAGGACCTTGGCCACCTTAAATACTTCTTGGGATTAGAAATTGCTCGGAAGTCCGCTGGTTTACATGTTTGTCAACGTAAATACACCCTTGAGCTTCTCCGTGATTCTGGTTTTCTGGGCTGTAAACCAGTATCCACTCCAGCCGAAGTCAATCTCAAGCTTGAACCTACTTCAGGAATCCCATTAGATGATGCGCCCAATCTTAATGATGATGATGATTGGGATATCGATCCGGATGAGGTGATCACGTCTTCTACATACAGACGTCTCATTGGTCGTCTTATTTATCTCACCAACACTCGTCCATCACCTACGCTGTCCAACAGCTGAGTCAATTCCTCTCTTGCCCCACTGATCTTCATCTTAAGGCAGCCCATCGTATTCTTAAGTACCTCAAAGGGTCTCCTGGAGCGGGTCTCTTTTACTCTGCTGCAACTAATTCTCACCTCAAGGCCTATTGTGATAGCGATTGGGCAGGTTGTCCCACTTCTCGACGATCGCTCACAGGTTTCACTGTCTTTCTGGGTGATTCTCTCATTTCATGGCGTTGCAAGAAGCAAGATACCACCTCTTGTTCCTCCTCAGAAGCAGAATATCGTGCTATGGCCTCTGTCACTAAGGAAATTCAATGGCTACGTTACCTGCTTGATGATTTTCGGGTGCCCAACTTTGGTCCTGCCTTGCTGTTTTGTGATAGCCAAAGTGCAATCTATATAGCCGAGAACCCGGTATTTCATGAACGTACTAAACACATTGAAGTCGATTGCCACGTTGTTCGTGAGAAGATTCAACGAGGGCTTCTGAAGACGCTTCATGTTGACACTGATCTTCAGCTTGCAGATGTTTTCACAAAGGCGTTGTCCTCTTCTCGTCACCAAGAACTCATCTTCAAGCTTGGAATGTGTGATCCTCACATTCCAGCTTGTGGGAGGGTATTAAGCCCATTTGGACCTCTTCTCACGGACTCAGCTTCAAATAGGCCTCAAGACAGTTCCAAGAAAGAATCCACAAATGAAGATAAAGGCAAAGATGTGGTGGACCCCAACACAACCGAATGTACCTGAGTATTGTTAGCCAGCTCACAATTATGCTGGATTATATTCCTTATTCCTTTTCCCCCTTTTGTCTACATGTGTACAGTTTTGTTTATATATTTTACATAGTGTAAAGAGAAAAGAGAGAGAGAAAATGAGGACCACTTTTCCTCCAGACTGGGTCTTCTTCTTCGTTGCTTTTACTCTTCTCTTCCGCCATTAAACCTTGAACCAAAGCTTCGATTCTTCAAACAATGACAACAATGGACGTGTTGTTGGAGATAACCAAGTATTGTGATCTATTTCTCACTAAAAGAGTTATTGATGACGAGAGTGAACGAAAGGTTCTTACAACTTTGGAGAATGCTGGCATATTTATTTTTGGTGGTCTAGTCAAAGATAAGATTCTCTTTAGCAGCACCGAGAATGTACAATCATTTTTTGTCAGGCAAATTAAACCAGATTGGCATATCGACCGAAGCTTCTCGAGCCGGTCCGTCCATCTGGCTGGCTCGGTTAGCACGCACGCACGCACGCACCGTGCCCTGTCCTAGGCCTGGCACAGGCTCGGACTCAGGTTCGGGTGCAGGCAGTTGGTTGCGGATTGCGAGATTGTGGGTTTGTAGTAATTGTTCCAAGTTCCAAAGTCTATCTTTTTGGACCCGGGTTGAACTAGTTGGACAAAACTGAGCCCAAAAGTAGTTGGGCTTGAGCTTGGACAGGCCCACGGCCCAGATCCTTCTTCTCCTTTCAGAAGGTGACCGTCTGAATTATAAAATGTGAGAATTTGAATTCAAATAGTAGTTAAACGTGTATGGACTATAGTATAGATCAAGACGAGGTCCAAGCTCCGAGCAAATTCACATTTCACTACTATATAATCAAAGACCACTCTAACCTTCTTTGGTAGGTAGAATTTTTTTTACCAAAATAAATACTATTTACACCCTATGAGTATAAAATTCTCCCACACGACAGTACAATTATTGTAGCTAAGGAACTCATTAAAAATACTATGGACACAATTTTTTTTTGGGAAAAAACACCCGTAGGAAAAAAGAAATTGAGTAAATACCTGAAGTTATATAAAAATCTGGCCTGTCGATTTGAAAAAGAACACGTAATCAAGCACACATTTGACTTCTCATAAAAATAAGGGAAAAGTACACATAAATACCCTGTAGTTACAACAATTATCACTTGGGTACCCTGTGGTTTCAAAACCGTAAGAAAGGTCTAACTTATTTCAATGTCACGGACTGGTCCCGAGCTCCAGTCTGATTTTTTTTGGAGAAACGGCGTCATTTTATGGCCGACGTGGACTGCCATGTGGCTTAGACTAGGATTACTCAATGCTGACATGGCGGTGAGTAAATTACCAAATTAGTACCTAGTTTTTTTATTTCTTTTCAAAAAACAAAAATCACCAAACGTCCGCACCCATCTTCTTCTTCCCTTTCACTCTCTCTCTCCCCCCCATCTCTCCCTCTATTTCCAAATCCATCCCTAAAGTAACCCAAAACACAAATTAACAAGAAGCAAGAAATGTGGACTTTCCTGATGTAAGAAATGGCTGCCCGGGCCCACGACGTTGCTGCCATCACCATCAAGGGTCCCTCAGCCATTCTCAACTTCCCCAACCTTGCTCCATACTTCCTCCGCCCCGCCTCCTCATCCCCACGCGACGTCCAGGCTGCCGCCATATGTGCCGCCCATATGGACCCCACCTTGAAGCTCTCCTCCTCCACCTCCTCCTTCTCCTTCTCCTTCGAGAAAGAGGAGGAGGTCGAGGAGATCCTCGAGCTTCCGAGCCTCGGGCCCACCTACTACGACATCCCTGAGCTCGTCTGTCGTCGGCTGCTACTGGGTATGGGAAACTCCCACCTCGACATCTTCGTTGTGGCCCTCCTAGTCCAGTGACCTACTACTGGGTATGGAAAACTCCCTCCTCGACATCTTCGTTGTCGTCGACGAGCCCTTCCTCGAAAATTGAGCCCCTTTTATTTATTTATTTATTTATTTATTATATCTTTTGGGTTCTTATTTCTGGTGTGTGGAGTGGGGAGAAAGTGAAGGATGGATCAAAATTTGAAATGGATTTTCTTTTGGGAGCTTGGAATATTTGATCATGTGTGGAGCCGAGGGGTTTACAAGCCATTTCCGTTGCTTGTCTATAAAGTGTGTGTTTTTATGTCTGTGAAGTTGCTTTAGTGTTAGGGTTGGTGTTGAGGACCTTCGCCGCGGCTTGAACACAGTGAGCTTCTTGTTAATTTGTGTTTAGAGCTTCTTGTGGATTTGGAAATGAAGGGAGAGATGGGGAGAGAGAGAGAGTGAAGGGAAGAAGAAGATGGGTGTGGACGTTTGGGGATTTTGGTTTTCTGAAAAGAAATAAAAAAATCAGGTACTAATTTGGTAATTTACCTATCGCCACGTCAGCATTGAGTAATCATATTCTAAGCCACGTGGCAGTCCACGTCGGCCATAAAATGATGCCGTTTCTCCAAAAAAAATTGGACCGGAGCTCGAGACCGGTCCGTGACAAACATTGAAATAAGTTGCACCTTTTTTACGATTTTGAAACCATAGGGTACCCAAGTGATAATCGCTAAAACTACAAAGTACTTATGTGTACTTTTCCCTAAAAATAAATAATCATACATTTTTGCAAGGTGGCAGTGGAAAAGGGCCTTTCCTCGATTGAAAACTTATTATATTTGATCTGGGTCGATTGTTTAAATCGATATAATAATGATAATAATAATAAGTTAATAACAACAATTTCTCGAAGCAACAGCTGTGGCTACCAGACTGGATAGTACGGCGTCGTTTGGACCACTCCCCAATAATCATCAAGCTGGGACTGGGAGGCTTCCTTCTTCCAGACCAGATCAACTTCTTTCGAGAGGGGATCCCGGAAATGACGGTAATGTCCTTGTTCAGGAGGGCTCTCAACGGCCACTCTGCTCACTCCAAGCTCCTCGTCATCTGCACCCTCAGGTCCAACATTCTTCCCCTTTATCCATAAATGCCCTTTCTTGTTTTCATCTATTCGGATTTCCCGACTTAATATAAGTAATTTAGGCTCTTTTTTTTTCAAAATAATAAATGGAGCAAGCAACTTGGGTGGACCCTTTTCTTTTCTTTTTTTACTTTTCTCCTTTCTGTTATGTTAATTTCAGTTGGTTCCTTAAGACTGGAACTAGAGAATCAGACATAAAGGTGCTTGCTTTGGTCTTCTGTTGGATAAATTATGGATAAAGTTCCCTTTTTTAAGGTCCTTTGCCTTTTTTTTTGCTAGTGAACTTTGCTTCCCTTTTCTTGCCCCCTGCTCTTTTTCTCTTCTTTTGCCTGCATTTTCGAGGGGTAGGTAGTCATTTCATTTTTGGATCATAGCTGTTCTAAAACGTGGCCGAATTCGGATGGATGAATTGTTTTAGAGTCAAATTTTCTTGATAGATGTTGGATGAGACATGTTGGTTTGGTGTCGCGGGTCGTTCTGATTAGTATCTCATGTGGTATGATGTCAGTGGTGGAGGCCTGGTGGCGTATGCGGAGGCGCAATCGGAAGCTAGCCCGCCTTCAGCTGAAGCTGTCGAAAATGAATTCAAGAAGAAGAGGGTGGTGGTTCTTGGGACAGGATGGGCTGGCGCGAGTTTAGTCAAGGATCTGGATGCTTCTCAGTATGATGTTCAGATTGTCTCCCCGCGGAATTATTTCGCTTTTAGTCCGCTGTTGCCTAGTGTCACTTGTGGAACTGTTGAAGCACGGAGCATTGTGGAGCCCATCCGGAATATTATCAAGAAGGTATGAGAGAGAAATTAGGAGCTCTGCTTTGATGCTCGAGACGTGAGAGTGATTGTATGTCCTGGCTTATGAAAAATACAGGTTTACACATCCAAGCACGCACGCAATAGTATGCACGAGTTTCATATTTCCTTTGCGTAGCTGATTGTTATGGTCCAAAGATTGTAATAATCTCTTTGTTGATATTTTCTAATCTCTGAATTTGATGTTCCATTGGTACTTGCAGAGAAAAGGAGAAATTCAATACTGGGAGGCTGAATGTGTGAAGATTGATGCTGACAACAACAAGATATTTTGCAAGTCGCATTTCGAGAATAACCCAGTCGGAAATGAAGATTTCTCCCTGGAATATGATTACTTGGTTATTGCTGTGGGAGCCCAAGTAAATACATTCAATACCCCTGGTGTAGTAGAGAACTGCCATTTCCTTAAGGTATCTGGCAAGGTGGCTTTAGCTAAAGTGATGATACTGATTAGATTATAGACTCATTTGTTGTGTTTTCGGGGGTATAATGTGGTCTTCAGTTGAATAAGCATTTGCACATTCTATTCAGGACTTGGAGGATGCTCAAAAGATTCGTCAGACGGTAATTGATTGTTTTGAGAAGGCTGTCCTCCCTGGTCTCACTGATGAAGAGCGAAGAACAAATCTTCATTTTGTAATTGTTGGGGGAGGACCAACTGGAGTGGAGTTTGCTGCTGAGCTGCATGACTTTGTCCAGGAAGACTTGGTCAACATTTATCCCAAGGTGAAAGATTTGGTGAAAATCACTCTAGTTCAATCAGGAGATCATATTCTGAACACGTAAGTGATTCATTGTTCCATTTTTATGGTTTCCCGTTTTTCTTTATCACGAGTTTATAATAGTTTTTGATCTTTTTGCTTTGTTGTGCACAATTAATCAAGTGTAAGATGACAAACACTACTCGTACCAAATAAAAACGACAGACACAACTACAATAGATGTTTTTCTATAAGCCTTTCCACTTCTAGCGTGCTCAAACCACTAGAATGCTCATTTTTGCTTTTAGTAGATTCTTTCAATTGCCACAGAAGTTCAAATAATGTGAAGTGTGAATGACCAGGTTTGTTTTAGATTTTTCGGCATATATTTGGAATGTCACTCTTCAGATAATCCTATTGTTAGTAATCCCTTAAATACCAACTGGAAAAGAGAATGTCTTATGATTGAGAGGAATTGGCCTTCTAACTTGTCTGTTGCTAAAGAGGGCTCTCTACTCTTAGTTCTCAGCCATTTCGCTGGCCTGGTCGCTCTTCACCTTTTATCTTAAGCTATATCTATCTCATTTATCTGATGAATATGTCATGATTGTTCAAACCTTTTACCTTATATGGGCAACCACCATCTTGCCTGGTGAACTTTTACTATTTCTGTAGGTTTGATGAGAGAATCAGCTCATTTGCTGAGCAGAAGTTTGGAAGAGATGGTATTGATGTTCAAACAGGATGCCGGGTTGTTAGCGTGTCTGATAAAGATATTACTATGAAGGAGAAATCCCATGGAGAAGTTAGCTCCGTACCCCATGGATTGGTTGTCTGGTCCACTGGCATCAGCACTCGTCCAGTTGTCGAGGACTTCATGAAGCAAGTTGGACAGGTTATTTGCGGAAACCTACTTTAACTTGGAAACAGATTGTCCTCTGAGATTATCATTGTGTATGTACTATACATTTGTTACATGTTGATAATCGTTGGCCATTCTGGGGTATATGACCTAAACTATTTGGTGAATTGTTGAGATTACCGCTAATTGCAAGTTTTTTTTAATGAATATAGTTAGCGTAATATATTAATAATCAAGGAGGATAGTCGTTATACAAAATAGAAACCAACTCTGGCGGTGGATGAAGAGACCAATTGGACGGACAAAGACTAAGCCTAGACTTTATCGCTAGCCATGCTAAGTGCAAGTTTGGTGGACTTGTTTATGTGCAGGCTGATAGACGTGCTCTTGCAACTGATGAATGGCTTCGTGTAAAAGGGCGTGACAATGTATATGCTCTCGGTGATTGTGCTACAATAGATCAGCGGAAGATCAAGGTATCTGAGATTTGTTTCTGTCTTATGTTAGTTTTTCATATAATATTTTTTGTTACTCTGGCACATTGACTGTTACTCTTTACTCTTGCTAGGAAGATATCAAAAATATCTTTAAGGCTGCGGACAAAGACGACTCTGGCACATTGACTGTTGAAGAATTCAAGGATGTGATAGACGATATACTCGTCAGGTACCCTCAAGTGGAACTCTATTTGAAGGACAAGCATCTCAGCGATGTAACAGACTTGTTAAAAGATCCCGAGGGTAATGAAAGAAAAGAAGTAGATATTGAAGCTTTTGAACAAGCACTTGCCCGGGTGGATTCACAAATGAAAAGTCTGCCTGCAACTGCACAGGTTTCCCTATTTTCTGAGTTCAAGGTTTTGCTTTTCTTAATTCTAAAGTAATGCAGAACAGGTTTCAGTAAAGTTTTTCCGATTTTAGGAAGTTTTGATTACAAGGAATTTCACTAGACTACCAACTCGGATATTACGTTGAAAGGAACAATTTAGCTCATGAAATTCCTGCTTGAGATTCTTTACTGGTCTTTTAGCTTTCATTCTTGGCCTCCAACAACTACTCAACGTGAATTGTGTACATGCAGGTTGCCGCCCAGCAGGCTACATATCTTGCTCGGTGCTTGAACCGCATGGATCACTGCAAAGATAATCCTGAAGGTCCTCGACGTTTTAGATCCGGTGGGCGCCATCAGTTTGCTCCTTTCAGGTACATGCTGTCTCCTATCAATCGCATGTCACCCTTACTGATGACCTACTGTTTAGGTTAACTTAAAGTGATGCTGTTGAGTGGTTTAGTTAGTTTCTCATTAGACCAGACACTTTGATCTTGTGTTAGATTTGACATCCGTACATTGTACATTTCCAATGTGGTGGTCCCAAACCAATGGACGTTTGTTAGGATTTGAACCATGAACTTTCTCGCTTGCTAATTCATTCTGCGGGAAAGAATCAGTTACCTGTTGAAGTTACTTCGTGTGGTTTTCGCATTCGGCTTCCTACGACTAAAATGGCGAAATACTTGAAACGAAAAGGTACAAGCATTTCGGACAGTTTGCTCCGTTGGGAGGCGAGCAGGCTGCTGCAGAACTGCCAGGAGACTGGGTGTCCATGGGTCACAGCACACAGTGGCTCTGGTACTCTGTGTATGCCAGGTCAATATTATCTTCCTCTACCTTCTAATCTTGCCTCTCTATCTTAACTTCAGATTTGACCTCAATGTTAATGAGGTTCAGAGACTTGAGCTCCGCTTGTTTCGTCGGAAAATATCTTCCCCTTATGAAAAAAAAGGGATCCTTTACCGTCTCAGTTCTGACAAATATTTTTTTGTGTAATGTCACCCAGCAAGCAAGTGAGCTGGAGGACAAGGGTCCTAGTGGTGTCCGATTGGACTCGGAGGTTTATATTCGGTAGAGATTCCAGCCGCATTTGAGTCAAAACCAAGACGGTGAGCGATTATATCCTTTGTAGACATCTACTAACCAAGCCCTGTTGATAATGGTTGTATTTATGGTCGAGCACTACTGTCGGGTTGGGTCGGGTCTTATTTAAGTGAATTTTTTTATATTGTGAGCACTTATTTGTTGTTCTGCCTGAAAGAAAGATGCGCATTTGCATTGTTGTGGGAATCAACGTTGCAACTGCGAACTACAAAGTGCAAGATTCTTACCAAAAGTGGAACTTCGCAATTACAAGACTCATTCCTCCCCATGACGTCCGTGATCTAGAACCTATTTTTCTGTAATAACCTAAGCCAGGTCTAAGCAGCATACTCTTTTAATCCATGAGCCTAAGATATCTGCTATCATATTCACAAGTGATAAAGTAAATAAAAATCCGAACTATGGATCTTTTAAAATGAATGATTATCTCAATAGTGTATGCTTTATTTACAATGTTCGAATGCAATAGACATAATTTTTTTTTGTTGATACTACTTAATATCCAAATACATTATATCACAAAAAATAAATTGACTCAAAGAGCTCTTAGGACGACTAGTTTATTACGTAACCAATTGATATCAATGCTATCGGTTTCATTTGAAGTATTTAAGAATTCAATATTTATGATGTAAATAATTTGTGATAAATAATTAAAGATGGTAGTTACACCAACATGTGGCATGTGAGCATGTGAGAAGCTATTAAGAAAGTTGTTGTCTTTTCACCTGTTACCTGAAAATGTTCATAAATGCTCACCTCATTTCTCCCGCCACCGATAATTGGGAAAATAAAATCCTCACCTTGAAACATTTCCTAAAAGCTTGAGGACAGCATTTGCACTGAATTGAGTGGGGACTAAAAAAAAGTCGTCCTCAGGTGAGGACTAAATTTTGAGCCGTCAAATTTGATTGTAAAAGAATATTTTTAAATCTGATAGTTAATAATCTATCAGCTGATATTGATTTACATGTGAAGTAATATTTGTTTGCACATATAGTAATATTGGTGTGATATTAGATGATTTGCATATGAAGTGATATTAGTTTGTATGTGAAATGATATTGATTTTTATGTGTAGTGATTTTTATTTGTATGTGCACGTAATATTGGTTTGTTTTAGTCTCCATGGGTGGGTTTTTTTTCTTTATGGTGTTACTATTCACCCTTTTTTGTGAAAAAAGCGTCCGAAATGAAAGTATTGCGGGGACGGTGTCCACGTGGCACGGACGCCGGAAAAAGTCGGATCTTGGACCAAGATCCGACTTTTTTTGTCGGATGACCAAGATCCGACTTTTTCCGGCGTCCGTGCCACGTGGACACCGTCCCTGCAATACTTTCATTTCAGACGCTTTTTTCACAAAAAAGGGTGAATAGTAACACCATAAAGAAAAAAAACCCCATGGGTGGGGTACCAAATCCGAGACCGGATTACTATTGGGCTTCCCCAAATCCGAGGACCTTCTTTCTGCACCCCGTTTTGTTTCTTTTTTAACATATTGACAACGATGAGAGATTACTATTGGCTTTCCCTAAAAAAAAGAGAGATTATTTTTTGGTGGAAAGGAAGGGCAAAAACCCTTGAAAGAGATTACCATGGGCTGAAGAAGACACCATAAAAATCTTCCAGATAAAGGCCGAGGCAAGGAAACTGGTCAAATTAAGACATATGATCCTCCATAATTAAGGTGTATTTTGCAAGGTAGTTAGGTTAGAATGCCCTGCTCTTGGTGTAACTACGGGTCTATTTTTGTTAAGATCTTTGGGGGTATTTTTGGTTTAGATAAATTTTTGGAGATATCTTGGAATATGTACTTAGATAGTGCATATTATAGTAGTACTTTTGATATGCGTTATCTGATATCTAAGTTGCGGTACTCTTGATACTGATAGTGTTATTAATCTTTGACAATTTTTTTAGCACACGCAGTCTGCTCAAGGTTCCAAATTCTATGGTGGCAACTCAACACAACGGTTGCGCTCGTTGCGAATCAATCCAACACCTTACACGAGGAGGACTAATACTTTACTTATAAAAAAATAAAGATGAGCGATTATCAATCTATAAATCTCCCACGACGAGCGAACTCAATCATTTATAACGATGTCGATGTTGATTAAGTTATTTTCTCTAGCATTGTCGTATTCTATTTATAAAATAAACTATAATTTGGTGTAAACGTAAATGTGTACCCACGCGCTTTTCTAGAAAGAAGTGGTTCTTTGCTCCACAAGTTTGTACCTTGTGAAATGTATGTTTGACCTTATTCCCGTTATTATATCTTCGGAGAGTTTTGTATTATTAGCCATCAACCGAATAATAAGTCATCCCATTCACACTTCCACCTTCAAACTTCTTCTTAATTTCCAATCAGAAAGGGAAGAAAATAGCAAGCGAAATTAAGTGGCCGGTTTGCGTGTAATTCCAAATTTATAGTCCCGCAAGTCGCGTTCATTTTCTTTGCATAGCAATTTTATGCCAAGTTGGATCTGCGTTCTCTTTCTCGTTTGTAATAATCGCAAAACAGGAGACAGATACTACAAGGATGTAAACATGTTCTTGTTCAATTTTTTTTATATGTTGAAAACACATGATATTGCGATATCCTAGTACCAATTAATTCAAATTTGAGTTAAATAAAATTTTTGAACAGAGAAAAACTCTTTTAACAAATATTTAATATTGTTATATTTCTAATTACTCGAACTTAAGACTTTAACTCTCTTATTGCTAATCTAATACTCAAAGTACTTATTTTTGGAAAACATGGAAAATTAACATCTTCCCTTTGAACTTTTCAATCCAAGATTAGAAAGCTATTTATTGATGTTCAAAAATAATGTGGACACGCCAAGTGGACCTGTCTTAACAGCTAGCTGTACTAACTGTGAACTAGCAAGTGCCTTAACACTGACAACCAACTTGGTCGGTCCGGTAAGCAAACGCAACCGAGTTATTGCAATTTTATAACCTATGGTTTCCAAAAAAATTATTATTAAGTTTTATATATCTCCAATAAATTACAATATGTAACCTATGAATCTATACGATTGCCCGGATACTAATCCAAAGACTAGTACAATCGCCACAAAGTAAATCGCAAATCAAGTGTGACACGATTATTACCCCAATGTCAAAATTTCGAAATTCCCACCGGAATCAATGCCAATTGCGACTTCTTTAATTTTAGAAACTGTGCCGAAAAATATATATGAATATTAAAGCTTAGGAGGGTGTTAGTTAACCACATTTATTATTTTCTGTTGGGAAAATTTTATGATCCCTATCTATATTTCTCCATCTTCCCACTCACTCACCTCTCCTTATTAGGTAACACCTCACCTTCCTCTCACACATTTTATTACCAACAAAACCCAAAACAAGAAAAGAAAAAAAAAGAGAAAGAAAAACCCTAAACTTGCATATAAAAATGTCTACATCCACCGCCGTGACCACGGTGGCGGCAATTCTCGTAGCGTTGTTCTGCATGGCGTCCTCGCAGGCCCCGGCAGGCTCGCCGACGGGCATGTCCGCCGGCGGGCCGTCC
This sequence comes from Hypericum androsaemum, assembly GCA_963995505.1. NCBI lineage: Eukaryota > Viridiplantae > Streptophyta > Magnoliopsida > Malpighiales > Hypericaceae > Hypericum > Hypericum androsaemum. Next base: position 15,370,012 of record OZ023185.1, read on the forward strand.
GTTTTCGGGCCAGTGGCCGGGGGCCCGACGTCGACGGGAAGCGACTGCATGACGGTGTTCTTGAACATGTCGGATTGCTTGGGGTACGTGCAGCAAGGGAGCAAGGACAAGGTCCCCGACAAGAACTGCTGCCCGGAGCTGGCCGGACTCGTCGAAAGCAACCCTATTTGCCTCTGCCAGCTGCTCGCCGGCGGAGCCAGCTCCTACGGGATCGACGTCTCCCGAGCTCTCGCGCTCCCCGGTATTTGCAAAGTTGATACACCTCCTGTTTCCACCTGCGCAGGTAATTTACAATATTTGGTAATCCTAAGAACGTAATTATTTTGTGATTAAGTTCATATTTTGTACATAATCGTGATATAATCTATATGGTTAATATAAAAGCCTATAAATGAAGGAGAAAATGAAAGGAAAGTTTACTTGAAGTTTGATCTAATACGTCTTATCTCTATATCTTCATGCCTAGTGCTCTTTTTCTATGCTCGTAAAAAGTATGACATCATCATTAAATTTTTACGTGGTAATTAATGGAGTGTTTATATGATTTGTCTATACTATTAGTGGATTATCTAAATATTTTACACGTCAAAATTGCCATCTTCGTGGGTAAAAAAAAAAGACAAAAATTATAATTTTATGGACAATTATCATTATCAACCACGAGGATAAATTATAAAATATCTAGCAATAATCTAGACAAATTAAATGTGTGTGTTATTTTTTATGGGGATATTAAGGACATATTCCATGGAAGAATATGCACGATTCGATTAAATTCTAGTGAAAAGTTCACTTCGTTTTCTCCTCAGTCCATGTACAAAATTACCATTATATGAAGACTTTTAGGTTGTAAACTTGTAATTAACGTTTTTATCTCCAACTAACATTAGGTTTTTTCTAGCAACACAACTTCTCGTTCAATCTTAGGCATTGATATTTGGATTACATCGTAATTGAACAAACAAACCAGATTTCTTGGTCAAAAGAAACTTATTAAACTGATTAATACAGATTCGATCTTATAGATTTAGCTAACAGAAAAAGTTGACTCGGAATAGTGTGAAATTTCAATGTCCAAAGGGGCATATAGCAACCGCAGTTATTATGGGGACCAATTGGTACTTCGCTGTTGTCTGTTTTATACATTAAGACCGACCATTCCCTACACCAATCGCCCATCTTATTTATCATCATCAATTAATAGCCTTCGAAATTTGGAATTGTATTTTAATTCATATCTGACTCAAAATTGTATTAGTATATCTAACAAGTGTACGATTTTCAACCAAACAAGCCTACTATTATAAACAAGACATATAATCTCATGATAAATTTGAGCCAAAACAATTATATATATATACACACACTTATTGTGTAGTGTATATTCATCCAGATGCAGAATATTAAATGTGAAATTTTGATTCATTAGATAGTTCCCAATATTATATTTTCCAGCGAAAGATGATGTCCATTAATAGTTTTTTCTTCGAAACGGAACGAGTACCCACTAGACCAGAAATCTGTTTAGAGCTAATATTTTAAGATTATTCTATCCTTAGTTATAAAGTGTGGTGTATTTTATTTATAATTATTATAATTTATCAATTTACTATCTTAATGACCTAAATTTGATATGAATAGTTTAACATAATATTATATATTATAGCAAATTAATTCTATGGCTAATTATTGCTCGCATGATATTTTTATCACGATGAACTTAATTTGAGAGAATATGTTAAAATTATCAACTATAGTGAACTTATAATTATAAAAAGCCACCTAATGAAGATTCTAATACTCCCAAGTCTGGCTTCATCATGAATATATAAATTGACATATGTATTTGTTCTTTGCAGTTTTCGGGTACCCTGTAATGGCACCGATGGCACCAATGTCTAGCCCTCCATCCTTGTCACCGGGTAGGATTTTTTCTTTCCCTATCGAGTAAGCTTTTTTTACTGTAGTTTTTTTTCCCCAGATTTTACCGTGTTAGGATTTTAACGAAGTTGACAGTTACATATATTTTTTAAACTAGTCGTATCCTTGAAAGAATAAAATTTACACTACTTAGGATGTAAATATTATTATACAAAACTTATAAAAAAGATTTTGCATTTACCACCGCTTTCAATTTAAGTTAGTTACCACTTAGATTAAGTTCCATTAATAGTTTTAATTAGTTTGTTTCATGTTAAACTCGTATAAAACAACTTTCTTACGTGATGGGGTAAAATGAAGCAGGTGTTCAACCGCCGGCGTTGGCTGCTAGCCCGGAGTCGGGAAAGGGTGCCAATGGAGCCGCCGGCATCGGAAAGCCCCCTCCGGCATCCTCCATCGTATTGGCAGCTGCAATATTGTTTATCACACTATTCTTTTAAATTTAGCCGATGGAGCTCATGTTTGTTCTCGATTTCTCTCTCCATTCAATATGCTTGTTTGTTGTACCCATACTTCAATTTGAACTTCTACTGTAGCAAAAATAAACTAGTTCCCGTTTGTTAAATGAGTCCATTTCTTAGTATTGATGTATTTTTTTTATAATTCTAATTCGAAGTTTTTTTGGTCAAGTTAAAATAATTTTGTTGTCGTATTTTGTTACCGTCCTATACTTTTTACTGTTCAAAAGAAATAGAGAGAATTTCAATTAAATGCCACAATTTATTGTCCCATCCTTTTTCTTTAATATATTTATTATTTTGTTTTTATTCTTTCTTGGGGAAATGCTTCCACTACTCAAATTATATGAAATATTTAAAAAAAATAATGATCTCTATTTATATATAAATTAGTTATTTAAGTTTGTGTGAATACCTAAAAAAGGACAGCCAAATCTGATCTTAATACGCTCAATTTTAGGGTTCCTAACATTCCACTCACCACGTCTTAAAAACGGAAACTTCTCGTATTTCGGATCTCGGAAAAAAGACCAAAAAACCGAACTTAATTAATTAACGAGTAAAACCCGGATCGTTACTGTAGCAAATTAACCGCACTGGCAGGTAAAAGAAGAAGAAGGTATATTTCGAAGAACACAATAAAGGGAATTCTGGAAAAAGTTGAACAAATTGAACTCCAAATTTAAAGGAACAAAAAAAAATGAGAGGTTACACTTTCTATACGTTCTACCAAAGGACATTTAGAGCTTTCCACCAGAATCCTCACTCGTCCAAGCTTCTTGTCGTCTCCACTATCAGGTCACAAGTAAAAAGAAAATTTGATTTTTGTAATGTTCGTCTAATTTTAGTGAATATTTTTTTATTGAATGTTAAAAAATATAACGTTCCAAAATCATCGAACGAGCATTGTTCGAACAACCGCTCTAATTGATATAATTCTATCGATTTTGAATTAGTCGTTGTTCGAGTAATACAGTGGCGGAGGCCTGCTTGCGTACTGTGATTCCAGCCAATCGGAGAAGGCAATTTTGGAGGGTGGCCAATGTGAAGCCAATAAGAAGAAGAAGTTGGTGGTACTAGGAACTGGCTGGGCTGCTGTTTCTTTCCTGAAGAACTTGAAGACTCCAAACTACGACGTCTGCGTGGTTTCCCCGAGGAACTACTTCACGTTCACTCCTCTGCTTCCGAGCGTCACCAATGGAACGGTTGAGCCTCGAAGCATCGTCGAGCCGGTCCGAAAGATCGTAAGAAATGTACGTCATTGTAGTAGGTGCTTCTTCATGATCATGGTCTGCAATGGAAGCTGATTGCGGTTATGTTCTTGTGCAGAAACCATTCGGGGTGGAGTTCGAAGAATCCGAGTGCTTGAAGATCGACCATGTGAAGAAGATAGTCCATTGTCGATCCACTGACAAGAATGGATCGACAGAGGAGTTCGAAGTGGACTACGATGTCCTGGTGGTGGCCATGGGGGCTAAGTCCAATACGTTCAACACTCCTGGTGTTGAGGAACACGCTCACTTTCTCAAGGTAACATTTACCAAGTTTGGTTTGGCTTGTTTGTTTCCGGGTTGAAACTGTAGTGTTGAGAATCTCGCATCGATTGCGATACGTAGGAAGTGGAAGATGCGCAGAGCATTCGGAGGTCGATAATCGATTGCTACGAGAGGGCGAGTCTTCCTACCGTGAGCGACGAAGAGAGGAAGAGGATCTTGCACTTTGTAGTTGTTGGTGGAGGCCCGACCGGTGTCGAATACGCAGCAGAGCTTCATGACTTTGCGTTTGATGATCTCTCCAAGTTGTATCCTTCGGTCCAGGAACACGTAAAGATCACACTCCTTGAGGCGGGCGATCATATTCTGAATATGTAAGGAAGGCCCTACTGTTTCTTGCGGGATGATTCGTTTCGGGTTTGATCATCATCTGATGTTGCTGCAGGTTCGACCGAAGAATAACCGAGTTTGCAGAAAAGAAGTTCCACAGAGATGGCATCGATGTCAAGACAGGATCGATGGTTACCAAAGTTTCTGACAAAGAGATTTCGACTAAAGAGAGGACAACCGGAAAAACTGTCTCTATCCCTTACGGAATGGTTCTCTGGTCGACTGGCATCGCAACCCGTCCCGTGGTCAAGGACTTCATGGCAGCCATCGGCCAGGGGAACCGGCGAGTCCTGTCGACAGACGAATGGCTGCGAGTCGAAGGATGCGAAGATGTTTACGCTCTTGGCGACTGCGCAACGATACATCAACGGGCAGTAATGGAAGATATATCTGCAATATTCAGCAAGGCCGACCCGATAAACACGGGCAAGTTGGATCTCAAGGACTTCAAGGAGGTGGTGGACCACATATGCGAGAGGTACCCGCAAGTCGGGATCTACTTGGAGAAGAACAAGTTGAAGAGCTTCGACAACTTGCTGAGAGATGCTCAAGGAGATGAGTCAAGGCAGATTGATATCAAAACTTTCACCAAGGCCCTTGGAGAAGTGGACACCCAGATGAAGAATCTCCCAGCCACTGCTCAGGTATCAGTACTACGACCGTGCTTGCGTTGGCCTCCCGACCATATCGGGTTCGGTTCAAGGTTGTTCGAGCATCGGGTTCCCACTAGCTTGATCAGCTATTTCCATTCTGCTGTTCTAGGTTGCTGCTCAACAGGGTCAATACCTGGCAAATTGTTTCAACAGGATGGAGCAATGTGAAAAGTATCCCGAGGGACCTCTAAGGTTCAGGGGTCAAGGGCGCCACAGATTCCATCCATTTAGGTTACTTGAGTCGCTTCCTACCGTTTATTCGTTTAAAAAACTTATCACGAGATTAACCCGCTTGTGATGCAAAAGGTACAAGCACTTGGGACAATTCGCTCCTCTGGGAGGAGAACAAGCAGCCCTTGAGCTTCCAGGTGATTGGGTTTCCATTGGCCAGAGCTCCCAGTGGCTCTGGTACTCTGTCTATGCAAGGTAAACATATTTATCTGATTGTTTAAAATTTTCAAATTTTTGGTGTACAAATTTTTTTTTTTAAATACTAATAAATTAGTAGGGACAATCGTCTCCACTTAATTACACGTGGTTATGTGTCAACTTGGCAGTAAGCAAGTGAGCTGGCGTACGAGGGTACTGGTGGTGTCCGACTGGATGAGAAGGTTCGTCTGGGGAAGGGACTCGAGTAAAATCTGAAGGACCGACCGACGGACAACCACTTTGACCCACTCCCACTCCTATTTTCCCCATGTTTCTTTATAGCATCCGTTTCAAAAAATTCATTGAATTGCGTAACAGCTTTTTCTTTTTCTTGGAACATTAGAAGAAGAAGAAGATACCACTCTCGGCACAATTATTGTGCTATTTCTCTCTTTCCGTCTCTTTGTTGGTTATAAATTGTTTGAGCTCCAGCATTGGTAATTTACTTTGGCTGCCTTCCGACATATATCTTGGCATTTGAGTATTTTCTTTTGTGAAAAATTTCAAGGTTTGGTCTTACCATTTCTAGACATAGATAGATGGAGAAATAAAATACGTGCATGCAAAATTGAATTAAGTCGTTCTCGGTTGACGGTTATGTTTTTACTAACATGCCGTAAGCCTTCTGATTAATTTTTTTTAACAAGTAAAATTGTATTACTCTTCAAAAATACCTACCAAAGTTAATTAGTATCATAGATACATCACCTAAGGTACTAGATAACCAAGCATCAAAGCTATACAAGGATGGAAACTATCTAAGTATTTTCCAAAAATATCTCTACGATGTTAACCAAAATGAGAAGTCCTAGTTACACCATAAGCAGAATCCCAAAACTAGCATCCTACCATGGTTTGGGTACAGAATGCCACTATTACGAACCGTTTGGAATGAAGATACACGGGGACTTTTTTGCAAACGCGCTAAAATACGGGGACCAAAATGAAAAAATCTACGCACAAACACAGGCCGGATACAAATGTCATTATCACATAATTGCGGATGCCAGTATCACATAACTGCGCATGCCAGTGGTATCAGAGCCAGATACCCAGGTATCATAAATCATAATACAGAAATTACAATACAGAAATTACAATATGAAGATAAGCTTTAAAACTAGTAACAGAGATAAGCAATGAACAATAAGGAGGGAGAGGGTTAATGTGAGTTGGTTTTTTAAAATTAAAAAACCAACTTCCAAGACATTGTTTTTCCCGTTTTTACAAAAACCAACAACACGAGAATTACACTTATTAAAACAACATCACATAAACTCATTAATCTCTTGTCTGGATTCTTCCTTTCATTTTCAAATAATACATATAGTTTTTAGTCTACATCAAATAATACTTCACGTAGATTTGAGGGTAGTGTTGGAGCTTACTCGGTCGGGTTCTCGCTGCAATTCACATTAACGCTACTTAACAAGATAGTTTAATGAGCTAGTTAGAAAAAAAATTAGACTTGAACCATAGTGAAAGCCCACCCTCACCCACGGTCCATCATCATCCACATTCTACAAACAGATCCATTTAATAGAGAAATCGCAGCAAGATTAGGATCGTAGGAACAAAAGTAGACCCTTTGTAACGAAATTTGTTCCATAATATTGACCAACAAGGTCCAGACTCTCTGCTGGTTAAAGCATCTGCACAAATTTGCCGAGGAAACAGATAAGGAGAAAAGGGAAGAAAAGTATGTAGTTAGCCGATAACACTATTTGCTAGAGCATGCCAATTGGTTCAAAAGCTAACAGACCCAGAATCAGTAGACAAAAATATGAAGATGACAAATCCGGAAAGTGTTTTTCTCGTCTTCGATATCTCTTTCGTAGATATTACTCGAAAGTCGGAGGCGGAGGAACCTCGAGAGTTGTTCCAGCTTGGATCATGCCCCAACCAATGAGACGCCAGTGCTTCTCCACCCTCCTGCTGAGAGCGATCTTCTCCCCTCTGCTGGTGCACACCGGAGATGTCAGCTGCAGCTTGGCCAGATCATTCTTTACGGCAACTACACGGGCTCCAGTAGACATGGATCCTATGTTCAGCATAAGAATCTCTCCCTTGGCCAGTTTTGACACCTTTCCTTGCTTTTCTGATCCCTTTGTTCTCACACCAATGAGCCTCCTCAGCAAGAAAAAGTTCACCTGCACCATCGGAATATCAAAGAAGGCATCAGAAAAGTGTCGAGCCACACATTTAGATTAGCACACTGAAGATCCTATAGGCCCCAGTATACTTAAGACAAAAACAGTATGACAGAACGAAGCAATATGTTTAAAGAAAATAAGCAAAGAAGCCACAGGAGAACCATGAAAAGCACTAGACATGCCAGGAAATCTGAACCTCCTTGTTCGTATAAGAACAACTGATGCTAATGTAACACTGTGGACGGAGCTGACCTATTCTTAAATCAGTGAAAAAGCATAGAGAAAAGCCAAGGTCGTTGACATTTATACCAAATCAAGGTGCACCCAGATAAAGTAATTCCATCTGTGAGTGGTGTGTGTAGAAACACCACATCTAAACAGCAGAAAGCCAGACTAGAGATGAAAAAAATCCGATTCAAGACAACAGATCAAAGAAGATTAAAACAACTTGATGTTCAAATACGACAACCAAGTACAACACAAAAACAAAAAGAATGGGACGACTTTCTTTACCTCAAGTTCAACAAAAACTTCAGGTAGTGATCCAACATCTCCAAGAACCTGACCCACCAACCGATCAGCACGTGTCAAAGTTGGGTCCATGGTTGTCCCAACACCAATAAGGCCCCCTGGCACTGCAAACTGCAATTCATTTTGTTCTGCATACAGGGACACTATTCTAGTGTATATTGGTGTGCACTTGATATTTCCTGACTCGTCCTTGACAACAATTCCAGGCCGGACCTCGATTTTCTGATTCACCTTTAAAACACCCTGCATTAAGAACATGCAAGACTATGTTCATGATGATTTTCTTGGACAGAATCCAAACAATACATAATAATATTACTGTACAATTGAGTTTTCCAGAAGAAACATGTGGAGCATGGTAATGCATGGAGTTAACAAACCTTGAGAATGCTACCACCAGCTACACCGCCTCTAATCTCATCAACCTCAGACCCAGGTTTATTGACATCGAAAGAGCGAATAACAATCATGTTAGGCGGTGAAATAAAGTCTCTCACAGGAACTGGGATCTTCTTGAATATGTATTCGCACACCACATCAATATTGTACTTCAACTGAGCGGAGATTGGAACCACTGGTGCGTTAGAAGCAACAGTTCCCTGAAAAAGAAATCGCCCATGAATCTTGGTTAAAACAATCTGTCCACAAAAATGAAGATGCTGAATGCTCATAAAAAAAATACACAGATCCATAAGACATCAGGAGAAAGAATGTCATTTCGATCACAAAATTAACACAACAAAAAAGAATGATTAAAGAAAAGGCGCCCAATACCTCAATAAATTTCCGAATGGCTTCATGCTGGTTAATGGCTACATTTTCCTGAACAAGATCAACTTTGTTCTGGAGAATTATAATGTTTTCGAGACGCATAATTTCCACAGCAGCAAGATGTTCCGAAGTTTGAGGTTGGGGGCAGCTTTCATTTGCTGCTATGAGAAGTAATGCTCCATCCATGATTGCAGCTCCGTTAAGCATTGTGGCCATGAGGATATCGTGACCCTGTTAAGTAAAAAAAAACCATGAGATTGGGGGCAACTTTGTACTCTAGTATGTGCAAACTCATCAGCATAGGCATTGCAATAAAACCACACTCCCAATAGAAAGAACCTACAGATCTCAAGGAGATTGACACCCATCACAACTAATTCTGGTAGTGACAATTGAAAAAAGATTGGGCAGAATGACTTAGAAACCCTGACAAAAGATAATCAAAGATGAAAAGTATGTGCATTGTGCCATAAAAATTCGCTTCTTAGAACCTACTCAACGTACCGGGCAATCAACAAAAGACACGTGTCTGAGCAGCCTCATCCTCGTGTTTTCAAAACCAGGCACGTCGCACATTGGGCTATCCTCCTTTCCACTCCCATATGCCCTGCATCAATTCACTTCCAATCAGATCTTAGAAACATGAATTTGACCAGAAAAGTGATCCTTCAGCTGCAAACTCACTTGAAGCGCATAGGCCGTGGACATTTTTCATCTTCACATTCATATATCTTTGCATTTGCGTAACCAAGCTTAATAGTAATGTTACGTTCCAGCTCATTCTTGAAACGAACAGTCTGTAAACAAAGAGCAAGCCTCTGAGGAAAACCTAACCAGAATCGAAAAGAAAGCCACCTCTAACTAAATAATCATTCAAAAAACCACATTGCCCAAACTAATGCACGAAGCATCGGAATTACCTGAACACCGGAGATTGCCTTCACGACAGTAGACTTCCCATGCGCCACGTGACCTATAGTCCCTGATCAAGGAAAGAAAATACCAAAGACACCATATCAGCAACAAGAACATGCCTCGAGCAACGAAACAACAAAAAGGCAAAGGCGTCGAGTAGTTACCGATATTAATCGTGGCTTGGCGGGAGATAACCTCCGGAGACAGCGGATTCAGCTTGGTGACATCCAGCTTGCTCAGGTCCTGGTCCATCAACCCTTTCTTCGACATCTTGTCAACAATTTCACGAAAACCGCTCCTAACTTCACAAATCACACTGCTTCTGAAAAAAAAAATCCACGAGTCGGCCGTTAAGAGATGAATTATCCAGTCGTTTTCAACTGATCTACGAACTTTTAGCAGGGGAAGGGGTTTAACCGCTAGGGTTAGAAGACGAGGGGAGATAGAGATGTTACCTGCTTGTACGGATCCCGGAGCGGCGGCTAGCTGGAGCGGCGGCCTTTTTCGGGGAGGGGGAGAGAGAGAGAGGGGCGAAGGGTAAGGGTTTTGCTTTTGCTTTTGCTTTTGCTTTTGCTTTGGTAGTTAGTTGTTCTACAGATTAGGGTTGGGGACTTGGGAGGTTTGGGTATGGGTTCGGGGCTCGGGTTCGGGTCTGGGTCTCCTTATATATAAGACCCGTCGGACTTGGTGGACAAGCAAATATTTTGTTTGTTTTTTAAAGATTTTTTCCTATTTTGTGTTTTGTGATTGTGATTGTGCTACTTCATACTAAATCGAACAGAAATTTTTTCATATACATACAAGGATTAGTATTCACGATGTTATATTTATGAGCATTGAATAATCCAGTAATAATAAAAGTAACCTAAGTAATAAGAGTACAATTTTTTTTAGAGTGGAGAGTTTTCATTGAATCCTTTGTGACATCTATAATTGATCATTTAAAAAGCGTACATGCTATTAGGTGGCTAATGAGTGAGAGATTTTTATTCATGAGAAATTTTTAATTTGAATCGAAAAATATTATCAGAAGAATAATTTATAAATATGGTATGACAAGGCTTAAATTTGAATACCATATTTTTTTAATTAAAAAAAACTCAATCCGCTTCCACATCTATCATCTTCTCGTAACTAAGAAAACTTAAATGCAAATTGAAACAACTTATGAATATAGACTCTTTTTTTGTTTAGTAAATTTTATAGCACCAACCTACCAAACTATAATATGTACATCATACAATTTAAGTGTATGAGATTGTAGTTGCAATCTTTTTAAAATCCTAACGACTATAGATCTTATGTATACACCTAAAGTCCTAAACACAGATTACCAAAAAAAAAAAGTCCTAAACACTTTTAGACCCAAAAAAAGTCCTGAACACTTACGAGCATAGAGTATACTCTTAATTGAGGCAGGAAAAAAAAAAGAAAAGAAAATGGCAACAGGATTTTTCCCATTTTCCTTAACTTTTTTTTTCTGGTCGTGACCATTTTCCTTAACTTTAAGGGTAAAAGAAATGGATTTTAGAGTACAATTTTACTCTTAACAACAAGATGACGCATTTTATTAGAAGGTGACTCACGAACATGCCTTTAAGATCTCTTTTTTTTTTTGGTGAATTCCCCTACAGAGTTCGTGAGCAAGGCATGCTTTTTTTAGTTTTTGTTTTGAATGGACATCCTCTCTGCGTAGGAATGAAGTTGGGCACCATATGTGTAAGATTCATATGATCCAGATTTTTATCATTTTTTAGAATGGTAGATCAAGATCTTTATCCTATTTTTTTTAAAAATAAATATTTAGGTAGTACCTGAGTCCTAAAAAATCGGATAGGATCGAGGCAAACTTTGGTCTTTGTTTTTTAAATTATTTAATTTATAAAAAATTAAACTGTTATTTGATTATTCTCAAATAGCAAGGTGAAAATAAAAAATATGAATGTAATTGATTTGTTCGTTAAAATAAATCAACACAAAAAAATAAACAAGTAACTAAAAAATCAAAATTAGGTAGGTTAAGATTGAGAATTTGTTAATAATATTTAATATTTAATATACAAATATATTATTTTAATATTATTTTAAAAATGTTGGGTAGGATCAGGACAATATCCTATAGCTCCATATCCATGCAGATCCTTTTAAAATATAAAGATTTGGGCATGATCAAAGTATAGACCTGATCAAAGTCAACGAATTTAGATCTTTTGGGTCTGGATCAGGGTAGATCTTCGGATCTAATTGTCATGAGTGAAATTGACATCTCCTGCTTGCTATTATACCCACTAGTAAATACGCACGCGCAATGCGAGTGATGTTCTATTTCGGTAGTCCTTGGTCCGGGAGTTCGATGGTCCGAGGTCTGTGGTTCGGTGTTCCAAGGGTCCTAGGGTGGTCTGGGGTCCGGGGGTACGGTGGTCCAATGGTCAGGGGGTCCGTGGTCAGGGGGTCCGGGGGTCAATGGTCCAGGGTTCGGGGGTCCGGTGGTCCACGGTTCGGGGGTTCGGGGTCCGATGGTCCGGAGGTCCGAGGTCCGTGGTTCGGTAGTCCATGGTCCGGGTGTCCATGGTTCGATGGTCCGTGGTCCGGAGTCTGGTGGTCTGTGGTCCGTGGTTTGTGGTCTGTGGTCTGTGGTTCGTGGTCTGTGGTTCGTGGTCTGTTGGTCCGTGGTCCAGGGTCCGGTGGTCCGGGGGTCTGGTGGTCCAGTGGTCTGGGGATCCGTGGTCCATTGGTCTGAGAGTCTGTGGTTCGGTTGTTTGGGGGTTCAGGGGTTAGGTGGTCCGATGGTCCGGGGTCCGGGGGTTTGTGATTTCATCCGTCTGTGGTCAGGGGTCCATAGTTCGGTGGTCCGTAGTCCGGTTGTCCAGGGTCCGGTGATCCGGGGTCTGGGGTGCGGTGGTCCAGGGTCCAGGGTTCGGTGGTCTGGGGTCTGTGGTTCGATGATCCGGGGTGTGTGGTTTGGTGGTCTAGGGGTCCGGGGGTCTGGTGGTCCTGTGGTTCAGGGGTCCGTGGTCTGGGGGTCCATGGTCCGGGGGTCTGTGGTCCGATGGTCCAAAATTTGGGGTCCGGTAGTCTGCGGTCCGGGAGTTCGTGGTCCGGGATCTGTGGTTCAGTAGTCCGAGGGTCCAGTCCGTGGTCTGGGGGTCGGTGGTTCGGTAGTTCGGCATCCGTGGTTCAGTGGTTTGGGGGTCCGGGAGTTCGGTGGTCCGGGAGTCCGTAGTTCATGGTGGTCTACAGTTTGGGGGTCTGTGGTTCAGTGGTCCGATGGTCTGGGGTCCAAGGTCCGATGGTTTGGTGGTCTGGGATCTGTGGTCCGGGTGTCCTAGGGTCCGGTGGTCCCTGGTCCGGTGGTCTGGTCTGGAGATCCGCGTTCCAGTGATCCGATGGTCCGGGGTTCTTGGCCCGGTGGTTTGGGGGTCGGTGGTTTTGAATTTGATCTTTGGATTTTGGGCTTTTGGTTTGGATTTTGGGTATTAGTTTTGGCTTTGGGTTTGGAGGTAATTTAGACATTTCAAAGTGTGACACCAAACTACCCAAAAAAGAGTGTTTACATTATTATTATATTATTATTATAGTAAGATAATATTATAGAGTTTTGTACTTACAAGTGCACCAGATCACGAGTCACCAGGAACTTGGAGCTCTCAATTAGTTATGGCTAATTGGTTCATACATTAAATTGATTAATACAAATTTAAATACGTAGGACTTTGTTGAATCTATTTCCACCGTATTCAAGAATACAAACTCAAAATTTTTTTATTAACTTAGAGCAACTTTCACAATTAACATTACTTTACGAGAAAGAACCCGAACACCGATTTCTCTTGGTGACCAAGTTTTGACCAAGTCCCTCAAAAAAAGGTTTTGACCAACTCCCTCAAAAGAGAGTTTTGACCAAGACTTCTCTCACACTTGGTGATCAAAACATGTTACACTATAAACAGATGCGTAATTTTTTCTAAGAGCAACACAAGTAGCACTCTTGTACAACAATTTACACAGAACATATACAACTAAGATCTCCGGAGCTCCAAACTCTATGTGGTCGCTACTGAAGGCCAACTTTTTTCTTTCAAATCACATGATATTCGGATATATATATATATATGGGTTGATTAATATAGGCTCAAACGGACAAAACCCGAACAATATACTTAGGTAGTCAATCTCGGATAGCGCCGCGTATCGGCGACCCCCTTAAAATGCTATAGCGGGATAGCCGCTATTGCAAAGTCTAAAAATCAAGGTAAAAAAAATACAAAAATAGAAAAATAAATAAAGATAAAGAGACCATCATACTTAATAGTTATAATCTAAAAGCAATCAAAGAAACTTTTGGGTCACTTTATATAGGTAGAAAATGACCTATTTGCCCTCAAAAAGTAAAAGACAAAAAAAAAGCAGGGGCAATCAAGGAATTCATGTCTGATATTGCATATAGCGCCCGGCCACTTTTTGTCCACTATTTGTCCGCTATAGCGGCCGCTATGGCCGCGACTGGCGATAGCGCTTAACAGGAATATAGCTTAGCGGGAAGTATGCTATTTCCGCTATAGCTCCGGTATAGTGCGCAATAGACTACTTAGCAATATACACACAGTTGTTTGATCATCAACATTAAAAAATTAAACCAGAAGCTGCCTGCAGAATTTTATCAACATTACTTGACAAAAGCTGATCACATCTGCATTATTCCCCCACTTAAAGCAAATCGAATAACCTCAGTAGACAAAGAAAATCTCCCAATACCACCAACCCATAACAAGAATTATGGTTGCTAATTCACAAAAACAATGACACAATGTCCATTGGAGACTAATCGTCTAGTCCTCCATCTTCACCAAAACGCAGCATCTGACAAACAGAGTCTTCCGCCTCGTTGATCCGGTCATCCCCGAAGAAGGACCGCCTCCCGACCAAATCCGCGACCCTCTTGGCGGGGCCGGAGTCCCTCGGGGTCTCGGCGACGCACCTCAGCGTCCTGATCTTGGGCAACACTTCCTCCACCGGCGCAGCCACGTCGCACCTCTTCTTCACTCTCCCTCCCTCGTTATCGCTCCTCCTCTGCTGCTGCTGCTGCCCCCCGCCCCTCGAGACTCGCCTCTTGTTCACTTCCTCCTTGTCGGTGTCAGGCAACGACCTCTTCCTCGCCTCGCCGCCGCCGCCGCCGCTGTTGTACCTGCTCGCCACAACCCGCCCCGGCTTAACCGCCTTCTTCCCCCCCTGCCTCTCCCTCTCCCCGTCCTTGAAGAGCGTCCGCGGCTGGATCAGCCCGTTCTCCTTCTTCGCGGGCTTCTTGGCGAGCCCGGTGGTGGCCGCGCCTCCCTGCTTGGGCTGCTGTTTCCTCTCCTTAGGGCTCAAGCTCGCGCTCTTCCCCCGTTCTTTAATAACCTTGAGCTCGTCGACCTCCTGGATCCTCCAGAAGCACGAAACCCTCCGGGACGAGGAGGAGGGAGCGGGGGTGAGAATCCCGGCGGCCTCCTTGGGCAACCGGGGCTTGGATCCGGAGGAGAATATCTCAGCGGGGCCCAGGCTCAACCCGCGGCGGCGCGTGGCGTCCATGAACTTGGCGGGGACGATCCTACTATTACAGTTACTCCTCCTCCTCTCCACCGTCTTCTTAATCTTCCTCTCCGCCTTCTCCAGCTTCAGCGCGTGAAGCCTCGACGACAGCCGCGCGACCTCCCTCTCGATCTCCTCTATCTCCCTGTCTATCTTCCCCTCGTCTTCCTCTTTCTTGGGGCTCAAAACGGCGCCGTTGTTGTTCTCCGGGACGGGGCTGAGGTTCTCCTTGCTGGAGTGGGCCCACCCGAAGGAGGACGCGGTGGGCTCGTCCAATCCGACATCGTCGAAGGCGGCGTTGTTCCACACGTGGAGATCCGGCGCGTCGGGGAAGCGGAAAGGGAGAAGGCCGTTATTAGTCATTTTCTGGATCAAGGGATTCGATTCTTGGAGTTCTTTGTTGCGAGCGAGTGAAAAAGGTATAGAGAGTGAAGAGGAAGAGAAATTTTGACCGTTGCGAATAAATAAACGTTGGAGGAGGAGAGCTGTTTGGAACCGTTGGATGTGGGTGCCCAACGGCTGCTCTTGACGCTCCTGATTTGGTTTAAGTCTTTCTTGTGGGCCCACATAATTTGGAGCGTCTCCTATTTTAGTTGGTATTTGAAGCGGCATAAATTTTCATTAATCATTTTTCAGGATGCGTCTCCTGATTTTAGTCGTGTAGGCAAAATTCTGTTTGGTATTAGCAGCGACATAAATTTTCGTTAATCATTTTTCCAGAATGCGTTTGATTACGAATCAAATAAATTTTCATTAATGATTTTTTCAAATTGAGTGAATTATATTTTATCTTACAACTTAACCTGCCACTTCAAAAAAATCATCTAGGCATTAATTTAGTCGATAATCTAATTTCGAGTCGTGTATGATTTTTGAAGTGACAAAGTTCTTTCAATGAGTATTTAACATTGTTGTGTTTCCACGAACTAGTTCTCTAGGCTAAAAAAAACTCTCTCGTCAGTTGATGTGTGACTGTTTGTTCATCTAGCCATTATACTTATCAAATCATAATGATTGTATGAGTTATTTAAGAGAATTATGTATCATTCGGAAAGAATAATACTTCAAGTTATTAAACCCAAAAAAAATAATCAGAATGGTTTGCCTACAGCTACAAACTTATTCAGGAGATCTCTAAACACTTCTCCTCTTTGCAAAATCTGTTTGGTTGCGGATGAATCTATCTCTCACATGTTTTTTGAATGTGTGTATGCTAGGGCTGCTTGGTATAGCAGCCCTATGACTTGCAGGTTTGATTCGAATGTGCATTGTAATCTTGGTGGATGGCTGAAGTGTCTTTTTGACTTTCAGATAGTTTCATCCCATATTCGGATGTTGTCTTTTGTCTTTCATATGCTTTGGTCTATTTGGCTAACTAGGAATAAGTTTATTTTTGATGATCTTAAGCCCGATCCTATTAACATTGTTGCACAGGCCACTTATTTCAGCAGTGAAACTTTGCAGATTCCAGGAACCCCACTCGAGGATCCGGGTGTGAATGTTGCTACTTCAACTTCTTGGATTGCTCCTGAACTTGGAGCCTTGAAGTTCAACTGTGACGCGTCTTGGATTGGAGCTTCGACCCCATCAGGAATTCGCTGCAGTTGTTAGAAACTCTAATGGCCTCCTCGTTGATGGTCAAGCCTCGCTAACCTTTGCCTCCTCTCCATTGGAAGTAGAACTCTTAGCTCTCCAAGCCACTATTGAGCTTATCAAACGAAGCTATTCACAGGTGGTGACCACTATCGAATCAGACTGCAGATTAGCTTTCATCTTCTTGTCTGATCCAAGTCCCAATGTGCCGTGGTAGATGGATACGTTGGTATTGGATCTTCGTGAAGATTTAAGCTTGCTTCCGTTTTGCTCAATTAGACTAATCAATAGATTGCAAAATCTTGTTGTCGATTGGGTTTGTAAGCACTGTAGACTTGGTTCTTTATCTTCGGACTGGTCTAGTCTCCGACCTGTGGAGCTAGATGTTCTTTTGTTCACTGACTTTCCTACTTAAGGATTTATAATATGGTTTGTAGTTGTTTCCTCAAAAAAAAAAGTTGGTTCATGCGGTAGAAACTTAATTTTTTTTCCCTACGATTCGAAATGTACTTTATCTATGTTTTCAGTTCTCCGCTGTTGTCGAATTTTTTTAAAAACGAGACATGAAACTTTACATGAGATTAAAGTTTAAACCTGAAACCTTACCAAAATTATTTAATTAGAGTCCAGGCCGACGACAGATGGCTGGAAGAAGAACCCACGGTTAGCTGGAGCTGGATTTGGTACGGAGTATAAGAGTGAGTATTTAATCCGATATCCGATGTCCGAGTGAGCATTTAATCCAATATCCAGAATTCATCCTTCGCTAATATTTGGACATATAAAAGAAATAAATTAACTATCCTTCCTAGTACTAGACAAATCTCGAAAACCCTAAAGGAAAGATTGAAAAAATCGTCGACACT
Source organism: Hypericum androsaemum (assembly GCA_963995505.1). NCBI lineage: Eukaryota > Viridiplantae > Streptophyta > Magnoliopsida > Malpighiales > Hypericaceae > Hypericum > Hypericum androsaemum. Next base: position 15,387,773 of record OZ023185.1, read on the forward strand.
CTCCCGATCGCCGCTGCCTGCAACTTCACCCGTCGGTCTTCTTTGCCCGACCCTGACTCATTTTTGACTCCTTACTGGCTTCTTCTACATGATTCTGCTTTAGTTTTTTTACGGGTTACATGGGGTTAACTAATTAAAGATTTGATGGTTTGTGTTTCTCTACTCTTGACCAATGGAAAAGGCTCTCTGTTCTGTATTCATTATGTAACCTGTGGTCTTTTTTAGTTTGTTTGGTTTGTTCTGATTTTGTGCTCGATTGGATTGTCTATTTGTGTTGTTGGGTTAAGGTTGATGTTGCTGTGGTAGTTCTTGGAGATGTGAAATCATATAATTCGAATTATCTATATTCGTATCCGAAAAAAGTTTGGATATCGGATATCGGATAGTAAAATAACCAATTCTGATAGTTCAGATAATGACAACTTCGGATAGTTCAGATTCAGATTATCTGAATGCTCAGTCTTAACGGAGTATAATAAAGATTTTTCATACCAAATGAGATTTAATATGGTCCATTGATCTTGATGAGTAGATGTGCGTTGGAGATCTGATGGTTATAATTCGTTAGGGGTATTTTTATTTTGGGCGAATTACCCTCACATCCCTGTACTTTGGTCAGCCTCCCCCTAGGGTCCCTGGATTTTGAAAAATGATTTTTCCGTCCCTAAGTTTTGATGATAATAGACTCTCGGGTCCCTGAAGCCAGAATATTCCATATTCTCCGGCGAACCCCCACCTGAAATAACCAAAATACCCTCCTACTAAAAAAAACTCTTTTCTTCCCCTTCTTCTTCCTCCCCTTTTCTCTCTCCCCCTCCATCTTCAACCACATCTTCATCTACAACCCCCTCCCAGAAAACCAATTAAACATCCAAAAATTTTAATTAATTAAACAGCCATGAACATTCAATTAAACACCAAACAAATTAGAGATTCAAATCCAAATTAAACACACTACACTCTTCCTAGTTAGCTCCAAACACCAGCAGACACATTCCATCATTCAATGTTCAATCCCAAATGCAGATCCGACCAGAAGAAAGCGACTTGAAAATAGAAGGTACTTCGCTCATCGACAACGTCGATGGAGCAATGAACAACGGGGTGGATGAACCTGGTGTCCGCCGTCCACTGACCGACTTGTCCTCTTCGACGTCCCCATCCAAAGACCACCAAGGTCGACAGCTAAGAGACAAAGCAAGCAAACACCCCCTCCCCCGGGCCCACAAAAACACTCACTTAAACCCTAGCGCCAATTGAAATAGAGAGAGAGAGAGAGAGAGAGAGAGATGGGGGACCTGGGCGCGGGAGAGGATGAAAACGAGGTAGTTGTTGAAATCGGGAAAGCGGGAGAAGTGCTGGAGCTGCTGCCAAATCTGGGACTTGTCGGCGGTGGAGGTGGGCAAAATCTGGTACTCCAGCAGCCCACAGATCTCCCTGTACCCTTCCTCTGTCGGCTGCCACGCTCCCACCTCACTCGCCGCCGCCATCTCCCCGATAAATAAGACACCAGAGGCGGTCTTCTCTTCTCTTCTCTTCTCTGGCGGTGTCCTCTTGCCTCTCTATCTTCCTCCTCCTGGTATGGTATAGGGCGGGGGCCGATGATTTATTTTTGAGTTTTTAGTTTTAGTTTTGATTTTGGTTGAAAGTAGGAGGAAGAAGATGAAGTGGGAGGAAGAAGGGGAAGGAAAGAGGATTTTTTTTGTGAGAGGGCATTTTGGTCATTTCAAGTGAGGATTCATCGGAGAAAAATGAATATTCCGGCTAAAAGGACCCGGGAGTCTATTATCATCAAAACTTAGGGACGGGAAAATTATTTTTCAAAATCCAGGGACCCTAGGGGGAGGCTGGCCAAAGTACAGGGATGTGAGGGTAATTTGCCCTTTTATTTTTTACCCATCCTCCTCCTTTTTTCCATTCCCTCTCCTCCTTGCCATATTTTCATTTGTGCCTTTCTCCTCTCTTACTCCCTCATTTCTCTCTCCCCCAAGTCCCAACCCTAATTAAAAATCCATGGTTCCAGATTTGACACCGATAACGTTACCACGAGCCCGACGTCGACCACCACTCTGACGCCGACGAGGAGCAGGCCAGAGTCTAATTGTGGAGAAGGGGCAAAGGTGAGAAGTGGTCACCAAGTTTTGGTTGGGGAGCCACATCTTCTTACTCCGGAATCCGATTGAGGTGATTCAAGTTTTGTGTGAAGCTGAGACGTATATCTACAACTTTGTAGTTTATGATTTCTCCAAATTCAAAGTGTAAGGATGTCAAAAATACATTTGAAGTCAAGGTGGACTGAGTTATGATCGACAGGTTTCGGTTGGGGGCCGAAACTTCTTACTCGGAGTTCGATTGAGGTGATTTAAGTTGCTGTGTGAAGTTGAGACGTATATGTACAACTTTGAAGTTTATGACTTCTCCCAATTTAGAGTTTAAGGATGTCAAAAATTTGTTTAAAATCAAGAGTCGAGTTCAAGTAATACAAGCTCTGCATTCTTATCAGACCGTCTTATTAGAGAGTTGGATCTACTAATTCAGCAACATAACACATGTCTATCTGGATATGATCTTCCACATATTGTAGGCATATTGGATGGTGATTTACAGATGTCTAATTTGATAGAAGAAGAGGTATCCATTTCGGTTTCTGAAGAAGATATGATGAATGTAAACAAGCTGAATGAAGAACAGTCCAGGGCTTATGATACAATTTTGGGAGCTGTCAAAAGAAAAGAAAGTAGATTCTTCTTTATAGATAGTCTAAGAGGTACCGGAAAGATATTTCTCTATCGTGTTGTTTTATCGACCGTTAGAAGAAATGGTGATATTGCTATAGCAACAGTTACATCCTAAATTGCAGCAACTATACTACCTGGTGGAAGAACTCCACGCTCATGATTTAAGCTTTCATTTACACCCAGAGCAACGTCAACATGTACGATTGATAAAAAGGACAATTTGGCTAACCTTCTCCGTCAAGCTATTGTGATTATGTGGGATCAAGCTACCATGGACATCGATATTCATTTGAGGCATTTGATAGGACTATGAGAGATATAACAGATATCGATAAGCCATTTGGTGGTAAGATTCTTATCATGAGAGGTGATTTTCGCCAGGTTCTGCCAGTTGTACCAAAAGCCACAAGGGGGCAAATGGTCGATTCGTATCTCATCAGGTCGCCTTTGTAGAGAAAGGTAGAGGTTCTTCATCTGAAGACAAATATGCGTGCAGTAGACGACATATCTTATTTTGATTTTTTGATTCGAGTTGGTGATAGGAACGAACCTTCTTTGGCAAATGACATGATAAAGATTCCAGATGATATGGCCATACCCTGGGTTGGTGAAGATTCACTGTCTCAACTGATAGATCTTATCTTTCCCAACTTGGCATATAGTTCTAAGGATCAGGATTACTTAGTTAACAGGGCATTGATCACACCATTGAATGAGCATGTCGAGAAGTTAAATGATCGAGTGGTTAGTATGTTTCATGGAGAAGAGCATACCTATTATTCATTTGATACTGTGGAAGATGATATCCACAACCTCTATCAACATAAATACTTGAAAGGAACAGCTCTAGGTGGTTTACCTCCGCATGTGTTGAAATTGAAGCTCAGAGCACCTATCATGTTACTGAGGAAGATTGATGCCAATAACGACTTATGCAATGGTACCAGACTTATAATCAAGACGTTCTTCCCTAATTGAATCAATGCAGTGATCCTCACTGGAAATTCTGCGAGTAAGAGAATATTCATCCATAGGATGCCATTGAATCCACCAGAGAATCTTGAGATACCGTATAAGATGATACGCAAGCAATTTTTGCTATGTTTGTGTTTTGCATTCACGATCAACAAAGCACAAGGACAAACAATTAAAAAGACCGGTATTTATCTGCATGAGCATGTCTTCAGTCATGAGCAGTTGTACGTTGCCCTTTCAAGAGGTGTTTCAAGCAAGAACACAAAGATTAAGAGATGTGATGTTGCTGATAAAGTTAGAACGTTTACAAAAAATGTCGTGTATAAAGAAGTTCTTATAATGTAATTAAATATGTAAGAGAGCATTTTATTCATATATATAGCTTTGCGAGTTTTGAAACAGAATGACACTCGCATTGCGCATGCGTCTTTGCTAGTAATACTTATAATAAAATTAAATAAATAATAGTCGTGCCAATTTTCATAATAGATCATGCCATTTTATCACATCAGTTCATGCCATTTTATCACATCAGTTCATGCCAATATCGAACTAAAATCTAATAAAAAATAAAGTACAAGATAAAAAAAAATTAATTAAAATAGAGTGCACATCCTACAAATTAAAGTGCAAACTGTCAACCACTCTCCACCCCAAGAGACCGGATTGAGTAGAGACTAAAGAAAATTTGTCCACAGGTGGGGACTATATTTTGGGCCGTCAGATTTGATTATCTTTAAATCTGATGGTCAATAACCTATCAGGTGATATTGGTTTGCATGTGAAGTGATATTGGTTTGCATGTGAAGTGATATTAGTTTGCAAGACACTAGTTTACATATGAAGTGATATTAGTTTGCATGTGAAGTGATATTAGTTTGTATGCATAGTAATATTGGTTTGAGTTAGTCCCCAAGGGTGGGGACTACCCCAGTCCCCACCAAATCCGCCCCCAGCCCAAATGCACCTCACCTCTTACTGCTATTTGACATTTTTCTCCTGGTCACCCCTTTTTCCGGACAGTACGAGAATTCCTTCCCGTACACAATCCAGGCCCAGTTAGCCTAGTCTTTGACTGGGTCCAGCTGTGTCTCTTGTACCCAGTTACAGACGACCGGTCATCTGCTTTATTCTCCTTCCTCTCAAACCCCGAGCTCGAAGAAATCAAATCACCCTCGTCGAAACCCCCCATTCGGTTGGCGATTCCACCAAGCGCCGTTAATTCGCCGTTTCCTTTCCCTTCTCAATCCCCCTCTTAACGGAGAATGGATCAAGGGAGGCAGCTGTTCGCGGTAGATCCCCTACAGAGTTACGCGGCCAGGGGAAAAGGCGTAATCACTTGTATGGCCGCCGGTAACGAAGTGATCGTGTTGGGGACTAGTAAAGGATGGATCATCCGCAACGATTTCAACGTCGGCGATTCCTCCGGTAACCTCTCTCTATCTCCCAATTCCCCTTCCATCGAATCTCTGGTTGTCTAAATGCCGTTACTGTTAGCGGTTTGGGATAATAACTTAGGATTCGATCGAGTTGTTACTATTTTTAGGATCCGCTTCTCGGATTTGATAGCTCATTGTCTTATTATTGTGTTGTACGCTGTAGATATCGATCTATCGGTGGGTCGGCCGGGAGAGCAATCTATTCACAGAGTTTTCGTGGACCCCGGGGGTAAGCATTGTATTGCTACGATAGTTGGGGCTGGAGGTGCTGAAACTTTCTATACACATGCTAGCTGGAGCAGGCCGCGGGTTCTGGCCAAGTTGAAAGGTCTTGTTGTTAATGCGGTAGCTTGGCATAAACAACTGATAACAGAGGGTACTGTGCTGTGCTTTATGTTTGCTTTTTGGCCGTTTCCTTGATCTATACACGTGTGTTGCGATTTTTATGGGTGATTTCGGGAATGCAGCTTCTACTAGGGAAATAATCCTTGGCACCGACAGTGGCCAACTTTATGAAATGGCTGTTGACGAGAAGGACAAGAGGGAGAAGTACATAAAGTTTCTCTATGAACTTACAGAACTGCCACAAGCTATTATGGGCTTGCAGGTGATCTTTTCTTTCTTGACTTCCTTCCACCTTTTATTCGAAGCAACTTAAAACTTGTCTTGGTTATTTCACCTCCACCATTTTGTGTGTGCATGCCATTTGATAATGACGTGGTCTCACATCACAATACAGATGGAAACAGCTAGTTTAATCAATGGAACGAGATATTACGTGATGGCTGTTACTCCTACTCGACTTTATTCTTTTACTGGAATTGGATCCTTGGAAGTAAGTATGGTTATCCTATCTCTTCAGCTTATTGGTCTTGTAAATCTGTTTCTGTGACTTTGAGATGTATATGATCTTTACTGTTTTTATGGGGCCATTTTTATATTGATATTCTTCTTCTATCACGTTGCTGATAAAGTTTAGTTGGTATATGCTGTTACAGTCTTATTTAGATGCCAATTGACAACATTATGTTCTTAGACTGTGTTTGGCAGTTACCTTGAACGTGCCGTGCACTTTATGGAACTACCCGGAGAGATTCCAAACAGGTAAGTAATTCTTCTTTTCATCAACGGAGTCAGGATAATACATCTGATGAATTCGAGGTTGCTGATTTCTTGAATATGTAGTGACATTTTCTAGCTTTTGTTGATGAATTCTCAGTGAACTCCACTTCTTTATCAAGCAAAGAAGGGCACTCCATTTTGCTTGGCTGTCCGGTGCAGGAATTTATCACGGGGGCCTGAATTTTGGAGCTCAGCATAGGTAGAGGACAGTGGAGTTCCTTAGTATCACTTAACATTCATGACCACTTTAATCACTTAACAAGCTTCCTTTGGGTACCAATTTCCTTTAGCTCTTCAGACTTGGAAGAGCATATGATACTCCTGTCAGTTTTTTCTCAGTGTTGTGTCTGCTATTATCTTTTGTTAACCAGTTCTCAATAACTTCTTGTAGTTATCCAAATGGTGACGAAAATTTTGTGGAGAACAAGGCTCTTCTGGACTACTCAAAAATTAGTGAAGGTGGTGATGCTGTTAAACCCAGTTCTATGGCAGTTTCTGAATTTCATTTCTTGCTTCTTATTGGAAACAAGGTTAAGGTGTGTTGTGTAGCTGCTTGTTGTAGTTTCTTTTGTTTCTTAAATTTTCTAATTTTTAAATTTCTGGATCATGGTAGCATGAGAATGCTGTTACATTGAATTAAACCCTTGTTATTAGGATTCCTCTTGGCGTATACTCTTTGAACACAACATGCATGCACTCATCACCAGGCCACTCCTGGTCCTGGTCTTCTCTGTATCTTGCTTCCTCAGTACTATGTTAAAACTTTGTGTAGGTTGTGAACCGAATTAGTGAGCAGATTATTGAAGAACTCCAGTTTGATCAGACATCCGAGTCAATTTCAAAGGGGATTATTGGATTATGTAGTGATGCCACTGCCGGGTTGTTCTATGCATATGACCAAAACTCTGTCTTTCAGGTTTCAAATCTATCTATTAATGCACTTCTCCATGTAGATGTATTTACTGCTGGTGTGGCTAACATATACATGTCTTGCTTAAATGAAAAATAGGTTTCTGTTAATGATGAAGGCCGAGATATGTGGAAAGTTTATCTGGACATGAAAGATTATGCTGCAGCTCTAGCAAATTCTCGTGATCCGCTACAGAGGGACCAAGTATATTTAGTTCAGGTATGCTGTAGCTTCTGAAGATGCTAGGTAGAACTAGTCGTTGAGGGCTCTTGAAAGCATAGATACAATGTCCGGGGAAGCTGAAGGGAGGGAGCTGCAAAAGTCTGGAAGTCAGTTTTAATGTTATGATGTAACATAAGCATTATGCTTTTTTAGCAAAAATATGTAAGCATTGTGCTTAGTCAGTTGCAGTTGATCTCAGGCATAGTTGTGCCATGTATCATGATACAATAAACCATAGGTAGATTGTCTTTTAATTTGACAACTTATACCTCTGGTTGGTCTACCTACAGGCCGATGCTGCATTTGCTTCCAGGGATTTTCTAAGAGCATCATCTTTCTATGCTAAAGTAAGTCCATTGTCCTGTGAGATTTTGAAGTTGTCAATGTGTTTCTTTTTCGCTCAATTGCTACTGTTTGTACCTATTGACAATTTTTTGGTACCCTGTGCCTGCCCCTGGTTACTGGATTTGTGGTGACATGGTCAAATTTTCAGGGCTAAAATTTTTCTGAAATCATACTATCCATTTTCCGATGGTCATATCATGAGTTTGAGGTGTAGAGTTTCTTGCTAGGTTCTTCCGATGGTCTTTTGGTGTGATTTTCATTTGATGGCACCTTGGCACATGGAAGAGCACTGAGCGAGAATGTCTCCCATGTGCTTCACTTGAGAGATTTCTATTATTTCTTTTTTTGAGAAGGAATTTCTATTATTTCACTGCGTGGTTATAAAGTTGGCTGTAGGATAGAGCCAAGAATTGATGAAGTACTGATGTTTCACAATTCTGCTAGATTGGTTACCTTGTAATCATGTCGTTTTTTTCTTTTGCTGCATGATAATTTTCTTGCAAGGTGGTAAACTATTCACGGTACCTTAGAACATGTGATAAACGACCTGGAATTGTTTAATATTAGAAAGAGTAGAATTCCCATCCATTCAATCATGTTTTTTGCATATGTTGCTTAGTTTTAATGTAAGCGGTTCTCTAACCAGTGGGACAATTTTTTCAGATTTCTTATGTACTATCATTTGAAGAAGTCACTCTGAAGTTCATTAGTGCTGGTGAACAGGTGACTGCAATATTCTTCCCTTTTCAGCTATTTTGAGTTAACGGAATACTTTAATTGTGTGCTGAGTGCTGTCAGGAATGATAAAACCATATCTTGTGGAAGTCTAATTGGAATGTATGCTTTGGCGATCTTATGAGTCGAACTGCTGTTTGTATTTTCTTTTCCTACTTGGTCTGCCAAACTACTGTTTTGACATTCCTGCTTAAACTGGCAGAAGTAAAGATGGGGATCTTATAGAGGTTTTATAGTTAAGGTTAATGGTACTGCCTGACCTTACTTTTTATCTTGCAGGATGCTCTGAGAACTTTTTTGTTGCGGAAGCTAGATAATCTTGCCAAGGACGATAAGTGCCAAATAACCATGATTTCTACCTGGGCTACTGAGTTATACTTGGATAAGGTCTAGTTTCTTTAGTTGCTATCACTCTTGTACGAGTTAAGTAATTGTTAGCTTGCTTTTGGAACTAGTTTGTGTTTCCCTTTTGGATAGTCATGGTGATGCTGGCTGTAGATTAAAAGTGCACCATTTAATTCTCGTGTGATTTTGTAGATCACAACATTCTAGGACTACTTTCTGTTACATCTTGGCATTTAATATTTTGCAAGGTTGTGCTTGAATTTGAGTCTTCCTTCATACTGCTAAGAGTAAGATACTTTCCCTCTTAGAGTGGTTCTATTTCCTTCATTTTAGCAAAAACCCAAAAGGCAAATGTAAACACTTCTAAAGTCTTCCACCCCCAGGCATCTACCTCTTTTGAATGAACTTATTGGTACTAGGAATGAGTGTTCTCTTTCTTTGGAGGAACTATAGTGCCAATAGTGCTCTCAGCCAGGACAACTTAGCTGAAAAAGGATAAGCCTTGTTATATTAATTACTTGTTGGCTGCTTAGCATCTCTCAGTCATTTTATGTGTGCATTGGAAGAACATGGAAACAACTTCGGGGAAGCTCTGATATGCTTCTAGGATACTATTGAAGTTACTTTTGAAGATGATAGTCTTACTGCCATGTTTCAGAATATGTTCAATTTTGTTTGCATGCTTTATTTTCACGTTGGATAAATCAATGTCCATTATTCTTTTGTCTTCAGATCAATAGACTGTTGTTGGAAGAGGACGGCACTGCAGAAAATCGAAGTTTGGAGTACCAATCGATAATTCAAGAGTTTCGAGCTTTCCTGAGTGATTGCAAGGATGTGTTGGATGAGGCAACTACAATGAAACTCTTGGAGAGGTAGTTTCCTTTTCCTAAAATTTTTCTTCTGTGGGATGATAATATATTTCTCTGTTTTAGTTTTCTGTTGGATTTAGGATGATAATGCTATTGCGACTCTGCATCCTGGAATCTGTTTTCACAATAATCACTGGGAAATCTACAAAATGCTATTTTGAAAGCTTATTATCGACGCTGTTGTAGCTAATAAAGCCTTCCTACCATGATGTGGTATAGCTCTTGCACATAATGAATGTGATGCTCGTGTAGGCAAATGATCTGTGTTACTGCATTTCTGCAATAAAAGAAGAATATGCTCTATTAAATCGGAATATCTAAGTATGCCCTTACTAACAGTCAATAAATTCTTACTCTGGCACATTTCTTAAGGAGAAGGAAATCAAGATTGGACTAGAGAGTAAATTGATGCCGATGTGTGTGGCCTTTCAATTGTCTGAGTTCTGGGAAAACTTTCCTTGATTTGGTCGCTTCTTTTTTCCCTGGATTGTTGACTCAGTTAGCAACCCCTAGTAAGTTCATGTTTCTCAGATTCGGTGAGGAAAACCCATAGTACAACATTCTGTCCTATTCTCTAATGCTAATTTCTTAGTTAATTCGGAAGAGGAGACATATGGGGATTGAGGGGTGGGGGTGGACAAGTTCAAGTTGAAGATAGATTCTGACTTTTGATTTAGCCAGAAACGGGGTGGTTGACCACCACATCCTTCTTTTCTTTCTGGGAATGATCTCTTAATGATTTCAGTCAACTTGGCATCTTATTTGTTGAAGGCAGTGATACTTATCGAGAAAATAGTTATTGCGATTCTTGTAATTTCATTTGTTGTGAGATGATGTGAACTGGTGGATCCCTGGCTCTAGTCTTTCATCTTTTTTGGATAAGATGTATTATTATCTTAGTTATGGGAAAAAGACTGGTTTGCCATCAAATTTATTCAAGAAGAAATGAACTACTAATCTTGGCCAATTATCTATTCTCTCTCTCTCTCTCTATATATATATAAATGTATGCAGATTTTCACCTAAAACTTGGAGACACTAATTCTGGATGATTTATGTGCGGAAATTGCTGTGCCTGCAGCTATGGAAGGGTTGAAGAGCTTGTATATTTTGCCAGTCTGAAGGAACAGTATGAAATTGTGATTCATCATTACATTCAGGTGCTGCCTGGTTCATGCTTCTTGTTACTTCCCCATACAGAACTGCAGTCTTATCGTCGTTGAAGTTCTTTGATTTTATTTACGTGCTGATTGTTCTTTGTCATAGATTTCTCTGTTCTTTGATCTTTGGTTGGTGTAGAGTTGTCATCAGCTTTTTCTCTGAATGTTGGAGATCTATAGTCGTACTTTTAAGAATATCTTAGATCATGCTGGTTGTCTCTTTGTTTCTGTTTGATTGTGGACGTATGAATCAAGGTTTGTATGTAGAAAACTGGAGTTTGAATCTTGTCATCCTATCTGAGAGCAACTTCAGCTGATTTTCGCAAGTTGTGGATGTTATTTTTCTGGTTTCAGGCTACGTGCTGTCTACTTTTGTGAAGATGGTGTTACACGTTATTCTTCTTAATTGTGCACTTGGCATATTGATGACTAATTATAGGTGATAGAAGCAAATTTCTTGGATTGGAGATGAAAATATTTTACTTCCTCAGCTATATGTCAAGATTTGTGAGGATAATACCTGCTATATCGTCTCTCTGACTCCTCTCTCTGGGTTTTTTCATTTCAGCAAGGAGAGGCTAAAAAAGCTTTGAAAGTGCTCCAGAAACCTGCTGTTCCTGTAGAACTCCAGGTACTATAGTTCAATTTGAGATGGTGGTCCTTACTCAAGCATATCTATCAATCAGCACTTATTTGCATTGCAATTTTTCGGCATCACTTTCAATTCTCCATCAGTTGTTTTATTTTCTAGTTATGAACTTAAGGTTCATTTGTGCGCAGTACAAATTTGCCCCGGATCTCATTGCACTTGATGCGTATGAAACTGTGGAGTCCTGGATGATCACTGAGAATCTTAACCCCAGAAAACTGATTCCGGCCATGATGCGATATTCAAGTGAACCTCATGCGAAGTAATGTGAACTGTACTTTGCCGCCACTCCCTTTTTTCCGCTACATCAGTATGTCTTTTGCATGCGGATTTCAGCATATATGACATTCTATTAATTTCCCTGCAGTAGTGGGAAAATCCCATACCCCATCTACATGAGGATTACCTTTAATTTGCCGAGGATTACCTTTAATTTGGACTTTAGCATTTTTTTTAATCTTTTCTCTAGTGTGAGCCATTTGAGGGGATACGTCTCTGTTGTTTTCTTGCTGTGTATCTATTATGAAGCTATATTAAGGTAAATACTATCTGTTATAACATACAAGGAGGCAGGTGAGGTTCTACCTGATGAGGAGCTAAGGGAATAAGAATTGGGAAAGCGATCCCTGATGATATTGTTCCTAATTACCCTCTTAATCACCATAAAGTTGGAATTTCTAGTTGAAATATGACTTCTGCCATTGAGCTCATAGATGGTAGTACATCTTTTTCATACTGCTATTCTTGAATGATTATCTATTTTAGGTAATCTGTTCTAAGCTACAGCATTATAAGTGTACAACCTGTCTCTTAGAATTTTAGAATCCGGCATTGCCGAGCTTTATGCACCCTGTAGCTTAGTTTCTATGAATGCTATGGGATACCCTGTCATAAGAAATGAATGTTATGGCTCTTGTGCTTGCATGGATTTTCGCTTTATCTCATTCTTACTGAAAGTTATTTGCCACATTCAGGAATGAGACCCATCAAGTCATAAGATACTTGCAGTTCTGTGTGAATAATAAGCAGAATGAGGATCCTGGAGTTCACAATTTGCTGCTTTCTCTGTATGCTAAGCAGGTGGGCACACTTTCTTTCTCTCCCTCCCTCTCCCTCTGAATGGGGATCATTAATCATATTCAAAATTTTGTGAAGAAGTCTATAGTTACCTTGCATGAACTGATTCCGAGGTGTCATGCTCGGAAGGAAATTTGCCCGAAGAAATACAAAATCATTTTTTTTGTCTCAAATGTATCTTCGCTAGACTTGAATATGGGTCGACAAATAAGAAATGATTGAATATGGAATTGTATCACGTTCTGGTCTCCCCTGATGTTTGATGGTTTCTTAGATTTCTCCATTAAATTTGTTTCTAATTCTCATGACTATATTTTGGAGTAAATCTAGACTTTTCCAATGGATTGTAATCAATCCAAGTATATTGCTGCGAAGTTGTCTCATTGGCGCAAGAGACAGGGGGCAGCTGAGACTCAATGAGTTCAAGATGAGTGTACCGGTTTTTTGTTGTTTTAGGTTAATCGAGGAAGTGCTAAATAACATGTCATTACATTCATGAATACCCCTTCTATGTTTTTTTATTGAGGTTTGGGTCAATCGCTTAATCTAATTTCTGTTTCTTCATAATCAGGAAGATGATGATGCTCTTCTGCATTTTCTTCGTTACAAGTTCGGTAAAGCACGAGAAAATGACCCCGAGTTTTTCTATGATCCAAAATATGCTCTTCGTCTTTGCCTCAAGTCAAGAAGAATGCGTGCCTGTGTTCATATATACAGCATGATGTCCATGCATGAAGAAGCAGTTGCTCTTGCTCTGAAGGTGACTGCTGACTTTGTTTGTGTCATAATTCAATTGACAGTCTGCAGCTATGCTTCCAATTATGAAAAAATAACTTGTACATGGCTGTCTTATACACATGATTCAAAAACTCAGACATGGACGAGAGTGCTGTGATGATATCGTTATTCAGTTTATGCTTACTAAACCAAGTACTGGAGAGCAGTTCCCAACATCAACTAGATGAATCTGTGAAACGTGAAGCTTAAATGATAAAACATGGGATCATGATGAACTTTTTTTGTTGATTGGCACTCTGAAATCATTGGTTATTTCAATTTGTCCTGGAGTACAAAAATGAATTTTCAAGAACCTTAAAAGGCAGAAGATACTTTGATTCTGATTAGGTCCACATCTCTTTGAGCAATTTTGGTATTTCAAATCCTTCTAGATCTATGGCAGGTGTTATTTGGCAACTTCTGAAGTATCTTTGTCTGTCTGTTTCTTGAACTAGTTTGATCCTGATCTGGCAATGGCCGAAGCTGACAAGGTTGAAGACGATGAAGACTTGAGAAAGAAGCTCTGGCTGATGATTGCGAAGCATGTAATTGAGCAGGAGAAGGGAACCAAAAGGGAGAACATACGAAAGGCTATAGCATTTCTCACAAAAACTGACGGTTTACTAAAGATTGAGGATATATTACCATTCTTTCCAGATTTTGCCCTGATTGATGACTTCAAGGTGCGCCATGTTGTTAATAACACTTCATTTTTCTGTTTTTAATTTCACAGTTCAGCTAAATTCCTAACTGTCTTCTACATAAGTTGATAGCTTCTTCCTGTGGCCAACACATTTTGAGTGCTTTGAGAGAAGAAGTGCTTCTTTAATTGGTAGTTTGTTGTTTAGGCTGTCCTCTTACTGCCTAAATTTTTGCAAGCTTCCTCGTAAAATAGCAAGTTGTAACTCCTTATTTAGTGGGTTTTATCCTAGCTTTGTAGGTTAGAATGTGTTGCAATATAGTAGCTTTGTAGTATTTTCATGTTTTGCGCGCATATCATGGTTTCCCGTTAAGGGAGGAGGACATAAAAGAGAATCATCAACCAATATCTTCTCCAATGTCTTTTTTGATCAAATGTGAGCTCATTGAAAAAAATTTGGAACTATGTGCCACTCATCTACTGGTGCTTGTACATATTTTTTGCATACTCTTACTGACTGACTGCACTAGCTCGCAGAGACTGATGCTCGATGTTTATATTTTCTTTGTGAGATCTCTTTATATTACTGTGGTTGCTCCTCTGCATCTTTGAGTTTATGCCAACTCTGAACAACTTTTCAACCCATTTTATGTGCCGTCTTAGCCAACAACTAGATGCCACCAGTGTTTTGACTTCAGCATGCACCAATGCAGGAGGCAATTTGCTCATCATTGGAGGATTATAACAGGCAAATTGAACAACTGAAGGAGGAGATGAATGATGCTACACATGGTGCAGATAACATAAGAAACGACATAAGTGCACTTGCACAAAGATTTACAGTGATTGATCGCGATGAAGATTGCGGGGTAATTTTTAATTTGATGTCGTTTATTTTGGTTTCTTCATAGTAATTTGAGCTTAAATAGATTGTAAATAATGCACGTCTGAGTTTTTATTTTGGTTATGGGTGTTTCACTTTGTTCATGAATGCTTCATCTGTGACCTGATATAGAAGGGTCCCCTTTCATTTTAACTGGCTAATGGTGCTGATCCCGTCTTGCAACATTTTTTTCAGGTATGCGGAAGGAAAATCCTAGTTGTTGGAGGAGATTATCGCATCTCCAGGGGATATCAAGCAATTGGACCAATGGCTCCTTTCTACATATTTCCATGTGGACATGCTTTTCATGCGCATTGCTTAATAGCACATGTAACTCGTTCTACCAATGAAAGCCAGGTAAATTGTGATAGCTCTTGAATTGAAGATTTGGATTTGGTTATTTCTGAGTTTCTCTCGTGAGCATAATAATGCTTGGTTGTCGTAGATTTTTGCATAATAAAATGTATTACACTAAAGAAAAAATTGTCCTGTTTAATCTGGCGTGTCGTCTTGGCGATTCCCTTGAGCAGGCAGAATATATACTAGATCTACAGAAGCAACTTTCCTTGCTTGGAGAAGGACCGCAAAACGACTTCAATGGTGGTATACCAGAGGAGTCCGTTACCAGCGTGACCCCTGTGGATAAGGTCCGTCCTTGTTTAATTTTCAGACTTTTTTTGGGGAAATGTCTGGAATGATGCAGACTGACTTCATATATTAATATTTCCATGTTGCTTGCTTGTGTTGGTCTGGTGGGCAGCTGCGGTCACAACTGGATGATGCAATAGCCAGCGAATGTCCATTCTGTGGTGAATTGATGATCAACGAGATATCTTTACCATTTGTCCTACCCGATGAAGCAGTTCATGTTAATTCATGGGAGATAAAACCTCATAATCTTGGAAATCAAAGGACCTTGTCCTTGCCGCTATGATCACATCTGCTACGTGTTGGTGGAAACTGTTTCAATTCTGGTGTTACCTTGGAGCCTCATTGGGTTGGATGCAGTTGAGTTGAGCCATTAAGTGTGACCCTTCCAGATGTTTTATCCTTGGGGTGTATTTTCGTTGTGCTGCAACATTCGAGGTAAATTTCTGTACGATGAGACAACTGGCGAGTTTAATCTGTGCGCTTTTGAGGACGTTTCCTTGTAAGTTATAAATTGGTACCTTTCTTTTTGAAGAGGATTGTAAATTGATACTTGGCTCGTGCCTTATTCTATTCTCTGGTGTATTTAATCACTTTCCGGGAACCTAAGGGTTCGTTCCTCGATAGAAAAATAGAAAATTTGAGGGTTCCTTGTTCGCCCACGAAGGGTGGTGAGTCATGGCCTATGATCAGGCCATGTATGAGTGAATATTTTGTGGATCGATCCAAAGACTTTTACAATAGAAAATTTATTATATACGAGTTCCAGTAGAGTTAAAATGTACGGACCCAGGTTTGCTGTTTTTTCTATCTACAGTTTATAGCAAGAATATTAATCAATTTCTGGTTAATTGCACGTATGAAGATGCAACCATACTTTCAGAAGCTATCGACTTCATCTGAGAAGCTAAATCCAAATCACCATCATCACAAACTTGATCGTTTCACTGACAAAGTTCGGTGTCAAAGCACTGAATACGGTAATAAGCAAGACATCTCTAAATTAAACAAAATGCAGATAACAATTGGAATTAAGGAAACAATCCGAGAATGAACTTGGGCTCCCTTCTATTTGAAACTTTCTCTTATCGTCCTGGACTGAACTGATGATCTTAAGCAGTTCCGTCGACGCAAAGCCATTCCCCAACAAAGATGGCAGTGCAGTTGAGGTTGGGATTCAGCGAAGCGAAGAACTCGTCGCTAATTCCCAACGCTTTCGCGACGCCTGTGCAAGTATCGCCTTCTTCAGCTCCATAAACTTCTCTACATTCTGGACCAGCTTGTATTTCCATTTTGGTATAACCGTCTTCAAAATTATGACCTTAATTAGTACACAACCATCGTGATTTTCTCTTGCAAGTAGAATTGTATTACAAATACAATGACTCTAATTGCTCAAAAAGCTACAAACTCCAACGACATCGTCGTGACTTACCGGAAAGTTGCTTCCTCTGAGCTGAGATGGTGAGAAGAAGAGAAAAGCTCAAAACCAGGTAGAGGGAGAAGGCTGTTGAAAAACTCCATAGAAGGAGAAAGAAGGAGAAATGAAGTTGTAGAGATTTTGATTTATGAATGAACAACTTAAGGAAATAATGATGTACAACATGGATATTTATACTAAGAAGTGAATCTACCTAGTTGTATAAACAAACAATAAAGGAGGAAAATGAGGAGAAATTTAAGGAGAAAAATGAGGAGGAAATTAAGGAAGCATCTTTCTTAAATTGGGGAGGAAAATAAGGAAGCATTCCTTAATTTCCTCCCTAAATCAAGGAAGCATCTTCCTTCCTTAATTTTCTCCCTAAATCAAGGAAGCATCTTCCTTTAATTTTAACATTCCCCTGCAAGCTTGACTGTGGATGCTCAACAGTCCCAGCTTGGAAACATGATGAAGGAACAAAGATGACGGTAGAGGCTTGGTTAATACATCCGCCGTTTGGTGAAGTGCAGGGACATGGAAGAGTCTGATCAGCCCATCTTGAATTTTCTCTCGCACCAAGTGGCAATCAATCTCGATGTGTTTTGTCCTCTCGTGAAACACAGGATTTTCAGCTATATGTATCGCTGATTGACTATCACAGAAGACAGCAGCAGGTAGAGTGTGTTAAATTCTTAAATCTCTGAGCAAGTAAGTGATCCATTGAATTTCGCAGCTCACAGATGCTAAGGCTCGATATTCAGCTTCAGAAGAACTTCTTGAAACTGTCTGTTGCTTCTTTGATTTCCATGAGATAAGGGAGCCTCCTATATAGACACAGTAACCAGTAGTAGAACGCCTAGTATCAGGGCATCCTGCCCAATCAGCATCACAGAAGGCCGTGACTTTGAGTTTAGTATTGCTAGGGAAGAACAAGCCCAAACCTGGATGCCCTTTGATATATCTGAGAATACGGTGTACTGCCTTTTTGTGTATAATCAGTGGTGCACTCAAAAACTGACTGAGTTGATGAGTAGAGTAACAGATGTCAGGTCGAGTGTTGGTTAAGTAGAGAAGTTTACCAATCAACTGTCTGTAATGTGTGACATCTTCAGCTGAGGGAGAATCTTCAGAGTGACTCAGTCTCTGATTTTGCACCATGGGAGTCTGCATTATCTTGCAATTAATGAAACCAGCATCTTTCAAGAGATTGATGGCATATTGTCTTTGACAAATGTGAATGCCAGTACTAGATCTAGCCACTTCCATTCCCAAGAAAATTTTTAGCTCCCCAAGGTCTTTTATCTTCAATTTAGTGTCCAAGAAACTTTTGATCTCCTGTATGTGGATAAAAGATGTTCCTGCTACAATTATATCATCGACGTACACCAAGAGACAAGTGAAAAAGCCATCTTTATGTAAGGTAAACATAGAGTAGTCAGATTTGGCTTGTGTAAAACCAAAAAATAGTAGCAATGATGTAAGTTTTTCAAACCACTGTCTGCTGGCCTGCTTGAGACCATAGAGAGACTTCCTTAGTTTGCACACTCTGTTGCCAGGAGCTGAGAACCCAGGTGGAAGCTGCATATATACTTCCTCATGAAGATCACCATGTAGGAAGGCATTATTAACATCTAGTTGTTCCAAAAACCAGTTCTGACTAGCAGCAACTGCCAAAATCATTCTGAGAGTAGTCATTTTGACTACAGGTGAAAAGGTGTCTAAGTAATCAATGCCAAAAGCTTGAGTGTAGCCTTTAGCAACTACCCTGGCCTTAAACCTTTCAATACTCCCATCAGCATGTCTCTTAACTTTAAAGATCCATCTACAACCAATTGCCTGTTTGCCAGGAGGAAGAGGCACTACATCCCATGTATTGTTGGCTTCAAGTGCTGCGAGTTCTGCATTCATAGCTTCCTTCCAGCACGGCATCTCATAAGCTTCTGCAAAGGTCTCTGGCTCTCTAATACTGTCAAGTGCTGTAACAAACACCTTATGGGATGATCCAAGATAATCAGTTGTGAGCACAGAAGAAATAGGGTATAGAACTGATCTAGGATGGTCAGAAACCTGGGTACCTTTACCTGCAGAATTTGACCAGCACTGCTGAGAGATAAGGGAAGAGGTGATATAGTTTTGTAGGTAGCTAGGTTCATGTCTGGTTCTAGAGGATCTCCTGAGGTTAGTTTCAGGTGGTTGATCAAGTTGTGTAGGGAGTTGATCTTCAGTGGGATCTGGCAGTACAAGAGGCTCTGGGTTAGGTAATGATGGTTGAGCATCTTGCATATCTAGATGTAGTGGAGTGATTCCCGGAGTAGGTATTATAGAGGGAAATATGGAGGGAGATGGTAAGGTGGTTTGGAATGGAAAGATGTGCTCATAGAATTTCACATCTCTGGAAGTAAAGGTGGTGTGATTGTCCAAGTCATACAACCTATAACCCTTTATCCCGCTTGTGTAGCCTATAAAAATACATCTTCTTGCTCTAGACTCAAATTTGTTAGGCTTGGGAAACATTCCAGCGTAGCATAAACAACCAAAATTTTTCACATGGTTGAAGGTAGGAGGCTTTTTGTGGAGGATTTCAAATGGAGTTTTGTTTGACAAAGGAATGGAAGGAGTGATATTGATCAAGTGCACAGCATGTAAGATGCAAGCAGACCAAAATTGAAGAGAGAGATAAGCTTGGAATCGAATGGCTCTTGCTACATTAAGAATATGTTGATGTTTTCTTTCAACACGACCATTTTGTTGTGGTGTGTATGCACAAGTTGTTTCATGAAGAATCCCTTTATGTTGGAAAAAGGAATGCATAAGGAATTCTCCACCCTGATCTGATCTGATCCTTTTTACAGAAGAATTAAACTGTCTTTCAACCATAGTGCAAAAATTTTCGAGATTTGAACAAGATTCAGATTTGGTTTTCATCAAATATACCCAAGTGGCTCTAGAATAATCATCAACAATGGTTAAGAAATAAGTGTAACCATCATAAGAAGGGATAGAGTATGGACCCCAAACATCCACATGTATCAAATCAAAGCAAGACTTTGCTGTATTCAAGCTGGAAGGAAAAGGATTTCTCTTTTGTTTGGCATAATGACAGCAATCACAAGGTAAATCAGCTCCTACAGAGATAGAGGGACACAGCTTCTGAAGTAGCAAGAGTTTAGAACTAGAAATGTGACCTAGTCTACAATGCCAGAGATCTAATTTATGCGGAATATAGTTATTGGTAGTACCAAAACAGGTTGATTGGGTAGTGTCTGGGTTGAGCAGGGTAGTGTCTGGGTTGAGGATGTAGAGGCCATGGGATCTCTCAGCATTGCCAATCTTCATCTGTGTGGTAAGGTCCTGTATTGAGCAACAAGTAGAGTTGAAAGTCAGTGACACCGGAAGATCTTTTGCTAGCTGGCTGATCGAGATCAGATTAAATGCAAAAGAAGCGACATAAAGCACATTGAATAAGTGCAATTTTGCAGATAATTGTACAGTGCCAATATGACTTGCTTGAACTTTACTCCCATTTGGTAAGGTGATATAAACAGGATCTATTGACTTGTATTCAACAAACTACTTAGTTGAACAAGTCACATGAGTGGAAGCTCCTGAGTCCAGAATCCAGGCCTGGGATCCAATGGGCATATTCTGATCTCCCTGCAGATTACAGATTGAAAAAGTACCTGCTGAATTCATCTTGGGATCAGACAGGTGAGTCATTGAATTCACTTTGGAACCATAAGCTTCTTCTGTAATAGGTCCTGCAGAATGAGCTGTCACCTGCCCTTGGGAGAGTATTTTCTGCATCATATTCATTAGTCCTCTCATCTGCTCCTGGCTAAAACCATAGTTCCCAGTAAGACTGCTTGAAGATTCACCATGTACTGCTGCAATCACCTGGCCATTTCTTGGTTTTGGCTTCCAACCAGGTGGGAAACCATGCAACTTAAAACACTTCTCAATGGTGTGTCCCTCTCTGTGACAGTATGTATAGAAGGGTTTCTTTAAACCAAAGCGCTTAGCAGTATATTGGGCAGCAAGCACAGCAGCAGAATCATTCACAATATGTGAAGAAAAAGTGGCAGGAGCAGTATTTGGTTTAGGCGGTAGAGGCAAGTCTATAATTTGTCTTTCATGTTGAGTGACTAAGTACATAACTCTAGTCATTGTAGGAAGTGGATCAAGCATCAAAATCTGGGTTCTAACAGTAGAAAAATTGTCATTCAAACCTGTCAGGAATCCCATGATGTGATCTTGCGCAAGTTGCTCTGCCATCTGAGTGGTTGCAGCACAGGTAATGTGAGCATCTGGGGCACATTTGCAGGCGGGTAGGGGACGAAACTGAACCAACTGGTCCCAAAGAGATTTGTATCTTGAGAAATACTCATTGACAGAGAGTATTCCCTGAGAATAGTTAGAGATTTCCTTCCTCAAATTGGCAATCTTGACGAAGTCTCCACGGCCAAAACGCTCATGGAGGTGGTCCCACATATCAGTAGCTGAATCGAACCAGAGAAGGCTTTCTCCGAGGTCTGGTTCAATGGAGCGAATCAACCACCTTATCACCAAGGTGTTGCATCTCTTCCAAGAAGGGAACAGAGCATCCTCCCGACTTGGGACTGCAATGGTTTTGTCAACAAAACTCAGCTTATTCTTGGATTCGAGAGATTGACTCATAGCTCGTACCCAAGAGTGATAATTTTTCTCATTAAGGAGAGGGGAGACTAGAACTTCAGCAGGGCTCTCCCCTGGATGTACATAAAAGAGATTTGTAAATTCACCAGTAGGGACTTGCGCAGATTGTATCACTGCCATTTTGTTGAATAGATTTCTGAAAGGAAGAGGAAGGAGAGGAAGAGGAACAAGACAATGTTTTCAAGTGGAATAGTACAGAGATTTAATGCTCTGATACCATGTTGAAAAACTCCATAGAAGGAGAAATGAAGTTGTAGAGATTTTGATTTATGAATGAACAACTTAAGGAAATAATGATGTACAACATGGATATTTATACTAAGAAGTGAATCTACCTAGTTGTATAAACAAACAATAAAGGAGGAAAATGAGGAGGAATTTAAGGAGAAAAATGAGGAGGAAATTAAGGAAGCATCTTTCTTAAATTGGGGAGGAAAATAAGGAAGCATTCCTTAATTTCCTCCCTAAATCAAGGAAGCATCTTCCTTCCTTAATTTTTTCCCTAAATCAAGGAAGCATCTTCCTTTAATTTTAACAAAGGCTGCTTTGTTGGTGAACTTGGCCATTATGTCAGTATAACAACTAGGGAAATTGTACTAATTTAGAAGTTCGTTTTTGGTGGAATAATATAGAAGATTAATTGTACAAGTGGGTTCTGCTCCTAATGAAGTTCCCTTTTTAGTTGGGTGATACTTATATAGGCAATAAGCATTGGTTCCATGGCAACAATATTGGACGGTGACATTTTATTTTTACGTTTCTAAGGGCCGGATCCGTTAATCCAATGTTTTGCCGATTATATTATTTAATTTAGGTTAAAGCAGCACAAATTACTTCTTGGTGAATGGTCGGGAGTTTCGGAAGCCGTAAGAGTGAGATTCTTTTGTTGTTTATTTTAAAGAGTCAAGTATTGTTATATTTTATTGGTCCGTAAAAATTTTGCAAATTTGGATGAAAATTGAACAATCAAAGAAATGAAATTTCTATTTTCCCGGGCGGGAAATGCTAATTAATTTCACTTTCTCATCTTAATATAACACCAATCAATTTTAATACCCTCGTCTCCGCATCATTGAAATTCAAATTCCATCTCCGATGCTATTTTAACATATTAGGATGTTTTCGACGGTGCCCTAACAACCTTTATTTAAACTCGTGACCATAGGTTTTGGACACTTAATAATAACAATAATAACAACGAGCGATGACTGTCGCTCTAGTTTTTTTTAGAACTAAATTTTATACCAATATTACAGGGATTGAACTCTAGATTCTTGTCCATTCTTTTTAAATTTTGTGAGCTCTATCGCCGGCTTCTGCAACCTGGACTACTTGATCACTCTCAGCCATTCCTCCGTTACGGCTTCCAGAGGGATCATCTGCCAGTTCATGAGCCATATAGATATTTAGTGTGGTTAATGCCAATTGAAACATAAAGTTGACGAGGTTGGTTGTTTTATTAACCCGTCATTATTGACTGATAGCATCTTTGTAAAAACCATATAACCTATTAGGATACTTGAAAAACTATAAGCGTGATTCGGTAATTTACCAAGTAGTGATCTGTAATTTACCATCAAATTTAACCTAGAAGCTAGGGTTACCCACATACTATATAAAAGGGTCTAGCCGTCATTCTTTTTGGGGACACAAGCGTTTCAAGAGTCTTCTTCATGCTCATCTTAGATTTTTTCGAAATGGAATTAGTTGAGAGAAATTAATATGTCGAGAGGTAAGTCGGTTTCTATCTTAGGTTATATCATGTTAGAGTGTATATGGATTTCGATTCATGTCTCACACTTTTAGGTGTGTACGGATGCGTACACTGTTAGTTGATGTTTCTGTCTCTCGTTAATGTCGATCAAGCATCTGGATTTCAGATTCACTGTTATTGGTTTCGTCCTCATGACTCACAGTTTAATCGCCATGACAGTATTCTGAATTACCATCGTATAACAACATCAAGTTCAGAAAGTTGAATCGTATGATTATAATCTACTGCATGATATGATCGAATTCATAATCCTCTCCTCTTGCATATGTTAATTCCTAATTTATTGGAGGGGTCAGTAAACCCTAAATTGCATGTCTTGGATAATGCTCATTGTACGGTATAATTCGTAAGCTTTTGTGTTGATTAATTAATTAAGAAACACAATTCTATGTTGATTAATTAATTAATTGTTATCGATTCTGTCCTTGCAAACTTTAGACAATTATGAACTTCATGGTATTTGTTAAACGCATGAATACAAACCTGTGAACTTGCCATTCGATTAATATCTCTTTGGCTAATATTTCTGGCCTTTTATTACAAATATTTCCGTAAACATATTAAATGTGGCTAGTCTACTTATAAAGCGTGGCCAATGCTTCTGTGAACTTACCGGTTCCGTCCTATTGTGGCTAGGTTTCTTGCCTTGCTTAGTGAATTGAACGTAATCATAAGTCGAATTCGTGTGGCTATATATTAATCGCATGATCGCAATTACTATGTGGATCACTATGTCCTTGTTCTGTTCGGTATTGAATTTGTTTTTGGTTTGGTTTACGTGGCGCAGACTTAAAGTTCTACTTGAAATCTATTCGGTACTGAAATCTATTTTGTTTTAAAATTTGTCTGTATGATGTCGTATGTTGTGAGCACTGGATTTGTATTGTTTCCGTGTTGGTATCTAAAATCTGTCCAATGGCATTTGTATGATTTTGTCTCTATGATTCTGCCCGTATCAGTATAGTTCTATCTATATTCGTGTTCGTATGGTTCTGACTATCATGTCCTTATGAGATTCCGTACTGTACTAGTTGGGATTATTCCTGCGTTATTGTCCTTATAGAGTATTTTGTATGGTTCCATACTCTATGCCATGGGTTTGGAAAATTGAGTAAAAGTCAATTGGTTTGATTTCTTTGTTATATGATTTGTCCCGGATCTATTCGGATATGAAATTTGTTTGGTTCTATTATGTTTTGTTCTGATCGGTGTTACGCTATTCGATTCGGTTCTGTTATGTCCTGCTCTGTTCTGTCCAAAAGGACTCAGTACTATACTGGTCGGGATTACTCCTACACTACTGTGCTCTTAGAGTTCCATACTGTATACTATTTTTTATTTACTCTACGTGAGAGTGTGGTGGGTATCTGTGCCCCATGGTGAGAACTCATTTCCGCTCCTGGATTATACAGCAGAAAGGGGTATCTACTGTGCCCACGGGAACCTGATGTCGTAGCTCTGGAGTTGCGTCTGTTCATGTGCTATGTGAACCATGAAGCTTTTAATGTGTACTGAGTTGTGGGATTTCGTCTGTGTTATGTCGTATGTTAATTCTGTGTATAATTATGTGTTTGCACCGACTTACTGAGATGCGTATTCTCATTAATGTGCGCTGCTGTTTCAGATACTAAGAGGCGATTCGGGAGGGAGAACTAGGAGCAGACACATATATTGTGTAGCATGACATTTATGTTTTTGACAAACACTATTATTTATTATGAGGATGTATCATCTAACGAACTTGATTTCTATCGTACCTTAAGTGTAATTGAGCCTTACGAAAAACTTTCTCTTCGCAGCAGTTGCCATGCCTATTTTTGGGGCGTGACACTTTACGTCAAATTCAATCAAAAATTTACGTCAAACACTTTCTCTTGCATGCCATAAAAGAAGGGTGTGATTCGTTTATCAAATTGTTATGTTACTATGTTAGAATCTTCGTATTCAACTCAAAATTTTAAGATACTGGCTAAATATTCAATTTCATTATATACATAAGCTTATATATGTCTTGTAAGAAATTTGTAATTTAGATATCAACAATATGCTTGCTAAACTTCTCTAAACACAAGATAGCTAGTTGATTTGCCCCTGCTTTGTTTTATTTTTGGGACCTAAATAATGGTTGGTTTAAATTAATTAGTTCATCATAGCTCTTCAAAGAACAAACAATTACTAGTTAATGCCTTTAATTTTGAACAATTACTTCAAAGAGTGGCAACGTGATCAATCTATTCAGCAAATTGCATTAGTTAGCACGTCTTATATGTTTACTGGACAGTTCATAGCAATAATATGAATCAATTACTCCCATAAAGTTGATATATTTTTCGTTCTCAGGCGTGAGTGATAAAGCCCTCCAATAGTTACTCCAATATATATTTGTAGTTTCGGCGAGAAGACGCATAATT
This sequence comes from Hypericum androsaemum, assembly GCA_963995505.1. NCBI lineage: Eukaryota > Viridiplantae > Streptophyta > Magnoliopsida > Malpighiales > Hypericaceae > Hypericum > Hypericum androsaemum. The sequence continues at coordinate 15,413,607 of OZ023185.1, forward strand.
AATGAAGAAATTTCTGGTTAACATGACTGTATTGAATATAAGTAAAACGAAATCACTACGTCGTCATAAAATTGATCTTTTTACTGCTTTTGATACATGATCCAATACAAAGTACTGTGTCTAATTGAAGAAAATTAAACGCGTGTAATAATCGGAATTAGGGAAACAAATTCCCTTTTATTTCCACTTCTCTTATCGTCCAAACACTAACAAATGGCCAGAAATTGAGGTAGTCCTGAACTTGATCTTAATCAGTACCCTCGACGCAAAGCCATTCGCCAACAAAGATGGCATTGCAGTTGAGGTTGGGATTCAGTTCACCGAATAATTCGTCACTAATTCCCAACGCTTGCGCGACGGTTGCGCAAGTGTCGCCTTCTTCAGCTCCATAAACTACTCCACAATCCAGACCAGCCTGGATTCCTTTTTTCACTGCACAAAATTAATCCAAGCTTTTCGGGTTAGATACGTCAATTAATTTTTTTCCAACGATACTACAATGACTAATACATATAAAAAAAACTAAAAAAAAAATCGCCGTGGCAATCGTCGATTTACCGGAAATTTGCTTCCTCTGAGCCGAGATTGTTACGAGAAGAGAGAAGCTCAAAACCAGGTAGAGGAAGAAGACAGCTTTGTTGGTGAACTTGGCCATTACGTAGAACAACTTGGAATTTGTAAGCTACAAGTAATTTAGAAGATTAATTGAGTATAGAAGTGGGTTCTGCTCCTGTGAAGTTCCCTTCTGAGTTGGGTTCTACTTATAGGCAATGAGCATTGGTTTCTGCAGTAACATTTTTATTCTCATTACGAGGGACTGGCCGGATCGGTTTATACTATGTTTTGCCGGTTTTATAATTTAGTTTACTATTAAAGTAGCTCCATTTACTACCAAGATCCACAGAGAGAGTTTGTTCTAATTTAATCAAGAAAATTCGAATTCAAATTATTTTAAATGCAATGTTAAATACTTATTGAAAAAAAGTTGACATCTTTCAAAAGTTCTATGCTCCTGGATTAGTCGGTGTCTGAGGAGTATAAAAAAATAGCTCCATTTAATGGGACCGGATTTGGTCCTGGAATAAAGAATCCAGGACCAATCTGGATAGCAAATTATTCAATATATACAGAGTAAACTATTCGATCTTAACTAGGTAAATTATTGAATCATAACTGAGTAAACTACTCGCTAACTGGGTATCTAATCCCTTTTATCTGGGACGGGATAAACAAGAATCATTGAATCATAACTAAGTAGACCATTAAATTATAACTGTGTAGACCATTGAATCATAACTGAATAAATTATTGAATTATCCAAGACGGTCCTGCAACAGGACCAAATCCACTCCCCCATTTACTTAACAACTGGTGAAGGGCCGGGAGTTCCGGAAGCCCCAAGGGAGAGATCTTGTTACAATAGCAGGCTTGAATTGCGTATTCTACATTTAATTATTTCCCTTTTAAACCCCAAACAAAAAGGTCATTTTCCCACTAATCCTACTCTTTTTTAATTTGTCTTTCATAAGTTATATTTTTATTTCCTCCATTAACCCTCAACTTGATGATCATTAATTTTTCGACCGAAGATTATCCCGTTATCAAGTGTCATATCTACATACAATGACTAATTTAGAATTACTTGCCGTGAAATTCTATAAAAAGAGTGTTCGTATGTTGGAACTCAAAATCTTACTTTTTTTTTGGTGAGATTTAAATTGTTTCCACAATTTCGGATCTTAGACGGTCATGGGATTCGATCCTCCCACCTCATGCTTAAGGACTGACACCGTATCCATCAGACCATACATGAGTTGGTACTCAAAATCTTACTTAAATCTTATACTTATGTGAACAATTTCGGCGGTGGATCCTTGCTTTCACATGCAGTCGAGCGCGAAAAGTTAGATAAGCCGCAGGCAATAGACGGCCATCGGCTTTAATTTTTTTAAAGGTGGAGATTTTAATGAATATATAAATAATTACAATTACATGAAGTGCGAAATCCCCTCGTACAAGATGTACAAGGCTTTATTTAATATGTAACTCCTCGAATAAAGCAGTTGCCATCCTTATAAATAGTTCAGTCCCAAAACAAGAATCCACACAACAGGCAAACAATACTAAGCTATTAACTAATTTAGGAGAGTATAATTTATTATAGTTAGTCCTAACCTAAGCCATATAATCATTAAACATCATGGCTAGGTTCACCTTGGTTCTGGTTTTCTGTTTCCTTGCCCTCGTCATCTCCACATCTGAGAGCAGAAACCTGTTCGGTAATAATTCAGATTGTTATTTTTTTAAGATCTATTGTATTATTGTGTCACTTTTTTGTACATATTTTAGAGATTTATTCTATGAAAAACAGTTTGCAAGCTAAAAAAAAATCATTAATTATATATCTATATACATATCTTTTGAGAAATTTTTTTAAATAACATAGACACTCAATTGACTGACTAATACAGATTGAAGTGACGTAGAAATTTTGAACGGGGATGTTATAGTAGGTCAATTCTAACGTTGTTTAAACTTGTGGGTTTTGGTAGGTGTATCGGAGAAGAAAATTGCACCGGCGGCGGTGGAATGTGATTCGGTTTACGGAGCAGAAGAGGGTGACACGTGTACGAGTGTGGCAACTGATTTTGACTTGACCGCCGAAACCTTCGGTGGGCTGAACCCTAACCTCAACTGCAATGCTATCTTCGTCGGTCAATGGCTTTGCGTCGGTGGGACCGCGTAATTGCAGCAAGAAGCTTTGAAGACATTTGATCTTTCATTTCTATCCTATGAAGCTAGAAATGTTCTTTGTGTGTTGTGTTGAATAAGTAGAGCTGCCTAATTTGCTGGCTTCTCTAGCTGATCGTGTAATGCCTCTATGTTGTGCTCTTAATTTGTGGCTCGTAAGTTTACAATAATACCATGTTTAATATTTAGCACATTGCATGGCTTCCATGGGTTATCTTGGCCTCTTTGTTGAACTGGACTGCTTTTTTTTCGTATCTCTAATATCCTAAGTCAAGCACTACCAAATGATTCTTACAAAGAAGTTTTTTATACTCATAAGACTTAAACTCAAAATATATCCTCAAGTAAATAAAAATTATTTACCACTTCGATCAAATTTTATTATTCTTATAACACGTGAACTGTTTTTAAAGTGAAAATGGCGTCATCATTTCCATTTTTACATTGTTCTGTTTATAAATATAAAAATTTATTAATTTCAAGAAAGGATAAAAAAATGTAAGGGCAAATTGCCCTCATGTTCTTATAGTTTGATGAATTTACCAGTAGGGTTCTTATATTTTCGAAATCTCTCCTCATCCATGTTTGAAAATACCACTTAGTTAAAAAATAATTAAAAAATTATCTCCTCCCTCCTCTTCCTTCTCTCTCTCCCGCCCTCCGTCTTCTTCCATTAAGGTGCCCAGGAACGCCCCCCAACCCCCACCCCCCTTCTCTTCCATCTTCTTCCATTAAGGTGCCCAGGAACCACTGATGGACATTTTTGTGGTTTAAAACTTGAAATTAAACTCAGCGCGTAACCACCGAGGCCATCAACAAAAGTGCTGCAACTCGTTGACGGCATTGACGAGCTTGACGGCGTGCAACTCAATTGGGATTTCAACTGAGTTGCCCCAATTCCCAGACCATCAACAAAAGCGCTGCAGCTCAAGAAAAGCCCCAATTCCCAGCCTGAAAGAACCCTAATTTCAATTATGATTTTAATTGGGATTTTGATTGAACTTGAAATTAAACTTCTTCTCTACCTTGTTGATGGCGTCCACCTCATAGACCCTCTTATTTATTATCCAACAATTCGGGCGGTGGAGATTAGTGATTTTCAGAAATTTTATAATTTCTATCAAATTTTTATAAATGGAGAGATTAGTGGGTTTTTTCTTTATGTTCTTGTGAGTTAGCTTTCTTTGATTGTTTCTTGAATTGGGTTGAAGATGGAGGAGATTGGAATTTGGTTGTTTATGAAATTTGGTTGAAGAAGATGGGGTTTTTTGTCTGAATGGTGTTACTATTCACTACGTTTTGTGAAAAAAGCGTCTGATTTGAAAGTATTGCGGGGACGGTGTCCACGTGGCACGGACGCCAAAAAAAGTCGAATTTTGACCAAGATCCGACTTTTTTTGTCGAATATATCATCCGACTAAAAAAGTCAGATATTGGTCCAAGATCTGACTTTTTTGGTCGGATCTTGGTCGATAAGCCACATCCGAAATCTGTAAAGCAGATTTCGCCCCATATGGCCTATATAAGGGATACCTCGCAGAGGCCTTTTTTCATTTGTTTGTCCTGCCATACCATAGAAGACTCTGCCCAAAACCAGGTAAATTAATTTACTTAAATATTTTGGTATATACGTAGAGTTTGTTCATTAATTAAAAATAATTAGTATATTTTAGCTTTGAAATTATTAATTTCTCCTATTTTTTAGTGTGATATCTGATTGTTTAAAATTTTGTGGGTGTGCGGATTTTATAAACTGACCAACCCCAATGGCCCGACCGATTTAATGAGTAGAACTGGTCGGGTCAGTCGGACCGGTCAGACCGGTCGGACCAGTTAGAGTACGAGCGTGTTTTCTTGGTAAATTCTAATTGGTTCGACCGGTCTGATTAGTCTGACCAATCCGGCCGGAACGACCGGTCAGATTGTGATTTTTTTCTTGGTAAATTCCGGATGGTCGAGTACAAAAAGTGACCACCCTGCCAGTCCGACTAAATTTCATCTGGTTCTTAAGGTGGTCTCGGACCAAAAAATTGATGGAGAAGAATGTATGTTTATATGATATTTTCGTTAATATAAATTATGTTTTATTTTGCTAATATAGAATTGCATACTGTTTTCTTTTGTTGTAGTATTCATAATGGCTAACCGGGTTATAAGAATAAAGTTGAAATACGATGGAGTAATTTTTAACAACAATGAAATCAGTTTTGATTACCAAGGTGGTGGGAAAGAGAAGTTGAAGTTTCATGCAGCATTTGTTAGATACAATATCTTGCGAAAAAAAGTTAACGAAAAGATCCCAATAGGTCCAAATGAAGAATTTGGGCCATTGATATTTAGATGTCCATTTGGAAGAGGACAATTTGGTCCAATGTTTATTAACAACGATGAAGATGTTAGGATAATGCTGGAGACAATGATTAACTTCTTTGGACCAATGGTGAAGGAGATTAAGCTTACAATCATTGTGGAAAAGAGGGTTAATAATTACAACCCGTTTGTCGTTGAAGAGAGTCAGTTCTTGAGTGGTGGTGATAATTACTATGTAGCTGGTACGTCAACGGGGATGGATGTTGCTCATGAACCAATATTTGATTGGTTTGAAAATGATCCTAGAGAGACGGGTCCATATGCCACATACAATTTTGATCGTGAAGACGAAGCAGAAGAAGTAGAAGACGAAGACGAAGCAGAAGAAGACGAAGCAGAAGAAGACGAAGATGAAGCAGAAGAAGACGAAGATGAAGAAGAAGTAGTAGAAGAAGAGGAACAACAATACCAAGAACAACAATACAGTGAACTCGCTCTAACTGATCTCGGTGAACAATCATCGATGACTGTTTATGCTGAAGAATGGGATTGCGACCGAGCAATAGATGGAAGTTGTTCTGATTTGTTGAAAGGGGGTACGATTTGGAAGAGCAAATTTGATGCAAAGAGGGAGATCGAGGCATTCGTAATGAAAGATGGGCGTGAGTTTGTCCGAAAAGAAACAAGGCCAGAAACTTTCTCTGTGAAGTGTAAAAAATGGGAGACGGATGATTGCAAATGGGAGATCCGTGTCTCACAGGAAAGAAGGGGCACACTTTTCAGTCCATGGAAAATCGTGAAACACACCTACCCCCATACCTGTGGTCGCCTACGAAAGTCGCAGTATCATAAACAACTCACTTCTGCTTTCATTGCACAAATTATTAAGAAACGAGTAGAGGAACAACCAGAAATTCGTATGGCCACTTTAAGGTCAGAGATCCACGACCATATGAAGTTTAGACCCTCGTATACGAAGACTTGGTGGGCAAAAGAGAAGGCATTTCAAGATTTATGGGGGGATTGGCAAGAATCTTACAATCGCCTTCCGCAATGGTTTGCAGCATGCAAGGCAAATAATCCTAGAACTGTTGTTGAATGAGAATATTATCACACCCTCCCTGATTACGACCATTACGTGGAAGCGCTGATGCTTGGAACAAAGATCTTTAAGCGAGTTTTTTGGAGCTTCAAGCCTTGCATTGAAGCTTTCAAATATTGCATGCCTGTCTTGGAGATTGATGGAACGTTCTTGTATGAAAAATACAGGCATGTCCTCCTGATCGCCACTGTAATTGATGGTAATAATGCTATAATTCCAATAGCATTTGCTCTGGTAGAGGGTGAGAACACGGATAGTTGGCCGTGGTTCATGAAACAAGTCCGGAAGCACGTCACGCCTGGCCGACATGGAATATGTGTTATTTCTGATCGACATGCTGGCATATTAAAGGCAATGGATACGGAGTATGGTTAGGCAGAAGACAGTGATACCGCCCATCGATATTGTCTTCGACACATAGCAAGCAATCTTAACAAACACTTCAAAAATGATGCCATGAGGAATGTCATGAAGATTGCAGGTGACATGCACAAATGTTTTGTAGTCTAAAACTATTTTACAAGTTGTTACTCCACATTTAATATTTTTACTATGTTGGTTGTAGGAATGCAAGCTCAACTGTGGAAGTTGGAAGCTAACATGCGAGAAATATGGAATGTCGACCAGGAGGTCTTCAACTGGATGTATGAACAGGAATTGCCCAAGTGGAGCTTAGCGTGGGATGGCAGACGCCGATATGGTAACATGACGACGAATATTGCCGAGTGCATAAATATGATCTTCAAAAAAGTTCGTCGTTTACCGGTGACGGCCTTGGTGGCAGAGATATTTAACAAGCTAACCGAATATTTTGAAGAGAGATCAACTAAGTGTATGAAAGAGAGCTGTACTGGCAAAATATTGATGTCACAGAAGCTCCTAAACAGGTTGGAGCGGTGGGAGGGAAAGGCCAATGGACATAGAGTGCGAGTTTCTGACAGTACAGTTGGATCGTACGAAGTTCGCACTGGGTACGATATGAGAAGACAAAAGGGGGACAGAAAACATTCAGTTAATCTTTCCACAGGATTTTGTGGCTGCGGAAAATTCCAGGCTTACCACTATCCGTGCTAACATGTGATGGCGTGTTGTACTGAACTTGGCATCGATTACAAGATATTTGTGGATAAGTATTATCGCCTGGAAACTACGCAAGCTTGCTACCAACTGAAGTTTGTTCCTCTGGGCAATCCTAAATATTGGCCGTATCCTGAAGATCCAATGGTTGTAAGGCTCATTCCAAATGAAAGATTAGCGAGGGGTAGAGGACAGCCACGGAAGCGCATACATAATAAAATAGATACGGTGTCTTTCGTCCGCTGTACGCTCTGTAAAGCAAGGGGTCACACAAAAGCCAATTGTACTGATATAAGAGCAGTTGCGGCGGCAAGAGCGGCTAAAGCAGCTAAAGCGGCAGCTGTATCCGTAGGGGCAAGTACGAGTAGACACCGTTGTGGACGTTGAATTGTAATTAATTTTGAACTGAAAGGATTGTACTTTGTAATATTTTGTAAAACTCTATGTGGGTTGTGTTGAGTTTCTTTGTAACAGTCTGAAGTTTAAGTTACTCTATCTTAGCAGAATAATGACGCATTACACTCCTGGCGACGTATTCGGCCAGAATTTTCATTTAGTCACGGGTGTTTTGTCTTCTTCTTATTTTGATACCACCCACACAACTATATTTCCTTAACACATTTTATGTATATGTTTATTGTCATAATTGTTCAGGTGTGCCGATGAGGAGAAGTGGCAAAGAGCCAATCGCATATGATGACGAAGAGCCGGAGCATTCTCAAATCGATTGGAATACTCTATGTGGCTCTAAGTTTGGGTATATTTTCAAACGATTACAGAGGCCATCCAACGATAGATCAGAAGTCCCTCCTCAGAAACCTACCAAAAGTAACTGTTATTACAAGCTTGTCAAGCGAGATCTAGAACCGTGGAGTAGAGCCATGGACTTTCTGACAGTTGAAGGTATTCCGTATTTCTATCTTGGATCACATAATATTTTTATTAATTTTTAATTTATTTTACAGGGATGATGATAGGAACCTGTTTTAAAGAGACAAGTATTCAGAGCTTCAAAAATACCTATAGTGGTACTACAGTTATGTCGGTAATAAATTTTACATTATCCTTTAATTTGAGTTAGCATCATAGTGAATTTTATAACAAGTATTTTGTATTTGCTTGTAGATGGTTGTAGAGGTGACCCGTTTTCAGCGTGTCGGAATTGGCGCACTTGCGATATTAAAGGTACAATTAAAAGAATTTTATTTATTCTTAAATATTTATGTTATGTGAGAAATTTTTTAAACTTTTAATATATTGCAGGATTCTACCGGCAGTATTACTGGTACCATAAATGACTCTACCGGTCTTGTTGAAACTGGATGTGTGTTGTATCTTAAAAATGTGAGCATATCCTTTTTTTTACTCAATAGTCCGAGATAGTTGTTTACTGATTTTCTGGTTCTTCAACAGATAAAAGTTGACTCGTCTTCATACCCGAACAACAAATTATTTAGCATTACTGATGAGAATGTGGTCAAAGTGTTAAAAAAAAATGGAGAATCTGATGAAGATTCCCAAGAAAAAACTCGTCCAGCACCATCCTCTGATGCTCGTCGTCCTTATCCTCCAGCACCATATCCTGAGGGACGTGGTGCCGATTTGAAGGCACTATATGGCTCAGAGGCCTTTGAGTGGCTCCAAGAACAAAAGAGGTTAGAGCTGCATAAAAAAGAAGCTGAAGCTAAATCAGCCCTTCGAAGAAAAGCCATACAAGCTGAAGTAGACCGCAAAGCCAATGACATTTTCAACAATGAACCATGGACAACAGCTATTGAATTTGTTCTATCTCACGGTATTACGAAAATATTTATACTTGTTACTTACATTGATGGAGTATCTAATTTTTAAATTTTTTAGGTTTGATGTATGGAGATAACGTTGATGGAGTATCTATTGAGGATGTAAAAAAAATCTCTGAAAGCATCACAATTCCACAGGTAATATTTGTACATATATGAAAATTTTGCAATTTGCAAGTAATGTTATTGTTAACTATGAGACTTGCAAATGGTTCTGTACGTAAAAAAGAAGAAACATGTATACGACAATAGTTTCCGAGCAGTTTTTCAGGTATTATAATATAATGTATTATTTGTTTCTTAATCATATTTTTTAATTATCAAAGACTTCATATCTTTAAATTTATGAAGGATCCTACTGTCAAAATCACGGGGAGTTTACAAGACATTGAGCGTACCTGCTGTGATGGATGTGTGTTGCTAGTGAAAGATGTAAGCATATATTATCATTACACTATGTCAGTAAATTATTTTAATATAATCATTGACCTAATTAAGTATTTTTTGAACAGATTTATGTCTCGTATGAAGAAAATTGAATACATTTCAGTGTTGATCACGAGAATGTTAAACGAGTTTTCAAGGAATAGTGGCAAATATGTCCCTACCGGAGATTCTGATGAGAATTGTGGCAACGTGTTGAGAAACATAAAGATATTTTTTTATCTGTTATTTCAGATTGTTGTCATCCTATTTTAGTATTACACTTCTTAGTTTTGTCATGTCGTATTTCCTTATACCGTACTTTGTTTAATGTCTTGACGTCATACTTATCTAGAAAGGTATAACGTTTTAAAAGTTTCGAAAACTAAAACACAAATCATAAAAAAAAGTGAAGTTAATACAGTCATAAAAGCATTCAACGAATGTCTGGTACAGAAGAATAAACTACTTCTTCTTCTTCTGAGGCTTCTCCTTTTGATGCTTATCTGGGTGAGCATTCGCCTTCCCCTTTCCCTTTCCAGGCACATTCAGGTGTCCTCCTGTAAAACATCGCACACCAGCCTCTCTAGCTCCCCGATTAGGCTGACGCCAGACCAGAGGTATTTCTTCATCCTCCAAATCGGTTGGATCGTCAAATGAAGAGTCACCACTACCATGAGTTGAAGTAGCACGTGGCAAAGTCCTATTATAAAATATCATACAAATTTATCAAAATCAACAAATTATGTTATCAACACAATAAAGCCATACAATGAATTCAAAATTTTTAAATAAAATTCATAATTAACACACACCAAATTAAAGAGAACCAACCTCTGTGTAGGTGTCTCAAATAGTTGGGATGTCTGTATACCAGACCGGGCCAAAACAAAACTGGACTGCGTGTCGGACGTATGAGCCCCAGTTTGTGCTAAAGTAAAATCGGACAGCGTTTCGGACCTATGAGACCCAGTTTGGGCCCAACCAAATATATTTTCCTTGAATAATGGATGAGCAGCGGAGGGGGCGACGCCGAAACCTGATCAGGAAGGGCCCAGTCCGTAAGAAAATGGCTGAACAGACCTAGCTGCCGTTGTACCGTCTCCAATGAGAACACCCCTAATAACAAAATAAAAAATTTAGATAATAATGAAATCAAATCAATTGAACATATTGTAATAAAATTCATAATTAATACCATAAATTAAGAGAAACAAATACCTCTGCCTAGGGGGAGTAAACATCAGGGAATGCTGCACCCCAGTGTGGGCTAGGCCGTAACTCGAGTGCTGGTGGGACGGCTGGGCAGCGGAGCCGGGGATGCCAAAATCTGTGTGCTGGGAGAACGGATGAGAGGCGGAGGTATCCATGCTGAGAGACGTCACTGTGTTTGCTGGAATCTGCGATCTCAACCGATAATCTTTCCAGACCATGGGCTCCACTAGATAACCATGTACGGGCTCAGGCTGGGGTATTGGTTGCCGCTTGTTGAAAAGGGTAGTTTTGCGTCTGACGACAGATACCCTCTCTGATTGAGGAAGATCGTATGTCATGTGCACCGCCGGTCCCACAGGTGGCTGGCTGTCGTGGAGACCTAGGTACCGTCTCTGCTCGCCAGTAAACCCAAGTGCAACCTGAGACAAATTCTGAATTTCTGAAATGTCTGAAGACCTGTGGCGTATATGCTCAACAACATCCGCCTACAAATAAAATTATATTATCATTAGCATTGTGGAACATCGCTATGAAAATTAAAATAGACAACATCTTTATTTAACATAGCTAAATTGACTTACACTCATGTGTAACATTGCGCTAGCAGGGCTGATGAATCGCCGAGTAATCTTCCTGTACCAATCCATATATCCATCATGATAATGGATATACGGCGATGCAGGTACTCCGTGACACACATATCTTGTCCGAAATTCCACCCAGATCTTCACATGGCCTTCGTAAATAGCATTCCAATTTTGGCCAGCCTGACCCCGACCATCCACCGCACTATGTGTCGCCTCATCAATCTCAGGGCTAGCCGGAATACCCTGGAGTAATCCGAACTGTCGTAACACCCGATCAGGATAATGCCACTCCACATGCAAAAAGTATATCAACGGGACTCGTGCCAACCATAAGCCACAATCATGATGGCATATTGTCGGGAGATTGCCAAGAATCTCGTCATTATACGGCATCCATACAACCTGTAACAAATGCACACAGTCGTAGCTCGTCCAAATGGTCATGGTGATATGTATGCAACACAGTATGATTTAAGTCAAAACTATTCATTAAAATTTAATAAATAAATTACTTACATATGATTCTCTAAGCTCATCCAACCTGCGTCTGTAAACAGATACGGTTGTTATTTTTTTGCTGGCCGCTCTATTAAATTTTCTACTCCACCTGCACAGTGACATAAAAATATCACGTCAAGTCTATAAGGTTAATCAGCGGCTACAGCGCATTAAGTAATAATTTGTACCTGATGCCCAGTGCTTGCCCAGGTTGTTGCACTGCCGGATTTAACAAAATTGGATGATTTGGGATGATCTGTTCCCAAGCCCACATACATACTAGCGTCATCGCCCCGGCAATAAGTGAACGTGTCGAGCTTGTGGCTCTACATAAATGGCTGTACGTGTGTGACAAATACGCACTACCCCAGCTGTAAGAACCAATTGCCTCTACATTCTCTAGAAGTGGCAACCAGTATGTGTTGACCTTCGCATCACTGGACTCAGGAAAAAGAATGCATCCGATAAGTCGCAATATGTTCGCTCGAACATATCATTTCACGACCTCATCACCAGCATCAATCGGGATAGTAGCAGGGTCAAAATGGTCCTCGAACCATTTAAGGGCAATTTGGTTTTTCCAAACCATTCCAGGGGTATCTGCCGGGTTACTGCCAAATAGGCGTACGCACAACTCGTGCCAATCAGGAGGTGTCTGCAACCCTGTTACTGGGTGTCCATCGATAGGAAGCCCGAACAACACAGCAACGTCCTGAAGAGTAACTGTCATCTCACCCACAGGCATATGGAACGTATGGGTCTCGGGCCGCCACCGCTCCACCAAGGCTGTAACAAATGCTGTTTCGAGAACGACCCAGCCAATACACCACACATCCCAGAAACCTGCCTCCTTCATATAGGCTATAAAGGCCTCGTTCTGCACATGAGACACCATCCATTTCCATCGGTGTATCTTCAACAATGTGTCCTCATTATCGTTAATCCCTTCACGAACCTCACGGTTCCACACGTCTTGAGAACGGTGCACATCCTGGTGCACTAATACCGACGTATCTAAGGGTCCTCCATTCCCTAGAAGATGCCCGTATGGCTGTGCATCCATATCTAAACAACACAATAGACATACAATTCCACTTACCAATATATTAACAAACTTAGCAAATCCAACAATGTTAAACATTGAACAATTAGAATATTAATAAAAAAATTAATTAAAATAGCGTTATTACAGACCATATTGCGGTCAATCTGTTTAACAGTCAAACCAGTCGGACCTTATTTTGGTCAAACTGGTCGGACCATATTTTGGTCAAACTGGTCGGACCATATTTTGATCAAACTGGTCGGACCATCTTTTGGTCAAATCGATCGGACCATATTTCGGTCAAACCGATTGGACAATATTTCAGCAAAACCGGTCGGACCATAAATTGGTCAATTTGGTCTGATCAATTTTTTGGCCAGACCGGTCAGACCGAAATTTTGGTCGCACCGTTCGGACCATAATTTTTTTAACCAATTATCTACAAATTATAATTAACCAACATCAACAATTAACCAATAAACTATTTAACTAACATCACCAATTAACCAATTAACTAACATTCACAATTAACTAATTAAAAAATTAAAAAATTTACCTAATACGACGTCGGGCCGGACCGAGACAGCGATGGAGAGGCAAGGCGAGGCGACGAGCGGGAGCGGCGACGTGGGAGAGGCGAGGCGAGCGGGAGCGGCGAGGCGAGCGGGAGCGGGAGCGGGAGCGACGAGCGGCGAGCGACGAGGCGAGCGAGAGCGGCGCGGCGAGCGGCGAGCGACGGGCGAGCGGGAGCGGCGAGGCGAGCGAGCGGGAGAAACGAGTCGGGGACAGGATCGAGGGGGGGTTTGAGCGCTGGAAAAAGTCAGATTTTGGTGTCTATCTACCGACCGAAATCTGACTTTTTTTGTTGGATCTTGTTATCTGACTTAAAAAGTTAGATCTCGGTATCCATCGGAAATCTACTTTATATCGGATAGGATTTTGACCAAGATCCGACCAAAAAAGTCAGATCTTGGACCAATATCTGACTTTTTTAGTCGGATGATATATTCGACAAAAAAAGTCGGGTCTTGGTCATCCGACAAAAAAAGTCAAATCTTGGTCCAAGATCTGACTTTTTTTGGCGTCCGTGCCACGTGGACGCCGTCCACGCAATACTTTTAAATCAGACGCTTTTTTCACAAAACGTGATGAATAGTAACACCATTCAGACAAAAACCCCGAAGGTGGAGAGGGAGGAGTTTTGTTTCGGGAATTGGGTTGAAGAAGATGGAGGAGAGAGGAGAGAGGGGAGGAGAAAGGGGGAGATGATTTTTTTGTTTCTTAATGAGGGGTAATTTAGTTATTTCATGTGTCTCTTTGCTAGAGATATTTTCCGACACCGGAGCTAGGAACCTGAGAGCTCTATTTTATGAAACTTAGAAGATGAAAAGAGGAATTTCAAAAAAATAAGGATCCTATTGATAAATTCGTCAAATTACTGGAACATGAGGACAATTTGTCCAAATGTAATTATAAACTTATTTGCTCAAGGTGGGCAATATAATAGCCGAAACTAAAACGTTACATCTTGCAAGTAATTTTCTATTTCTTTGTACTTTTTGAGGTATGTTGTTCATTCAAGTAATCTTGATGTATTTTTTAATTATGTTTTTTATTGAATAATAATATTTCTCATTCATTTACCAAAAAAAAAACAAATTTCTAATTTGTTTTGAGAATCTCATATTAGTTAAAATACGAGTGGGGGGCAAGTTTATAAGTGTGAAAAATCCACCAACCCATTTGCCTTAAGGCTTTGGGTCGGATATGAAGATTCTAACATGGTATCAGAGTAGGTTGATCTCGTGCCCATTGTTGAACTCGTACGACCCCCATTTCTCGCACTTTGATGAAGTCAAAACTAGTGCAATCTTCGACTCGAAGTGGGTCTCGTTTGAGGGGGCGTATTGAGATTCTCACATTGGTTAAAATACGAGTGGGAGGCAAGTTTATAAGTATAAAAAATCTACCAACCCATTTGTCTTAAGGTTTTGGGTTAGATATGAAGATTCTAACAATTTCTTGTTGGATTTGAATGACAATCAAAACAAAGGAAGCCCAATGTGGGAAGGCCCAAAGTGGAATAGTCCAAAAGTGGCGGTACACTTCTTGTCCCACATCGAAAGTAGAAGGAAGGAAATCTCACTTTATAAGGAGTTGTTCTTTGTTACCTAGGAACTAAGTATTCCACCTGGAGTGCTATCCAAGGCCGATTGCGAGGATGGTGCGAAGCACGCGCATTGGACGCAAGTCACACTTGGCACTTCGCACATACGCATCCTCTGGAGGAGCCTAAATTTTTGGCTAATTCCGGAAGACTCCAGAATACTCAGACGCGAAGAGGTGCGAAAGGGATGGCCTATTCAGAGAACCCACCAAAGGAACACGAGCAGAATGCCTACCCGAAAGGGTGCAACAGACTGGCAGTCTACCTGCTGGCCGAAGAGACGCGAAGAACAGCCTGCCTGTTGTTCGAAAGGATGTGTCTCCTCGGATGTGCAGGCTGCCACACTCGTGCCCCCTCGGACTGCCTCCCTCCCTCCCATCCAGTGCCTATAAATAGGCCTCTCTCCCTAATTTGTAACTCACTCTACTACTCATTGCATAACATCTCTCTTTAGCAATAGTTATTTCTCTCTCTCTCTCTCTCGAAAGTTTCGAGTATCTACCTGTTCGTCGAAGCTTCGAGAATCGTTGTGATATGATCTTGGAAGTAACTAGTTGTTATATCTTGGAGACGATTGTCGTAGCCCGTAAGTACTGAATACAGGACAATATCGTCTTACGGAGAAAGAGTGAAACTCTTGTCTCGACTTTGATACACCATCATCCATGTAAACAAGATTTCCGTGGCTGAATATTTTTGAATTCCCAGGATGTATTGCTGTTCTTGAACTCTCTGTCTTAGGTTTTGAAATTCTGCTTTGGCGTAACATTGTCTGGTTCTCTCTCTTGTACCTGGATTGCATAGTCTGCAATCGTGTACTGTTGTATATACTATATTGGTGAAATAAAATTTTATCTACTTTTCAAAAAAAGTGTAAAATATTATTAAATTCGACAAAGAAGAAAATGCAATCGTACACTTGGTTGCTCAAACTGCGCAACGTAAAAGACGAAACTAAAACGTAAACATTTCAAGTACGGAACAAAGAAACAACAATAAGAGAACACACGCGAATCCCAACATAGTCTTGCAGATTCGGAGTCCAGGTTCCCAACTAATGAAAAAAATAAAATAACTGCCAAATACATGACGAGGCCCTAACGTTGCTAATCTTATTGGTTGGCCGTCGGTCTTCGGTCACTCGTCGTAATTTCGGAGTGGCGTTAACCGGAATCCTCAACACAGAGCCACTGGCCGACGAAGATCTTGTCACAGTTGAGTTTAGGATTGAGTGCACCGAATTGCTCGGCCCCTAACTTGAACTTTCCTGCCACGCCATCGCATGTATCTCCCGGGTGCGCTGAATAACCAATGTACATTCCGCTGTTGCGTCTGTGGCCTCCTTGGTTGCTCCTGTATCCATCACCATTTATGAAAATTCAAGTAATCACAATTGAATCGCATTTTCGATCTCGTAGAGCTCGTGTTGATGCATATTAACTCCGAGACGCGTTCGCATATTATACATTAATCACAATCGTCATGCGGAGATGATGTATAAAACTTTTCCCGCCGCGGTTTTTCCCATTAAGTTTTACCGCTGCGGGGTTTCTAGTAAGGTGGGTGCAACCCAGTGCTTGCACGGTGGTGTCACACCCGGGGTGGGTAGAACAAGATAAATAAAACAACTCAACTTATCAAAAAAGAATATGTGTAAAATTCACCGGCTATTCCAAGTCCCGCGGAGAGAACCAGGAGGAGGGAGAAGGCCACTTTGAGGTTGAACTTGGCCATTTTAATGTCAGCTGGTAAAGTTATTTTATGAGTAGCGAATAGTGGATAACTTTGTTTTTTCCTGCTTTGAGTTTGCAGTTGGTGTCTAAATTTATAGGGAAATATTTGCCTTGAAGAGACCGTCAAAATTTGGCAATCACTTATAAATTACTAATAGAGAAGTCGCTTTTACCAGAGCAGGGACCCTGATTTCTGGACTCATCGAATGCAAAAATTTATAATATGATTCAATAACTTAATATTTAAAATTTTAACAAATTGTAATTTTGTAATAGTTCTACGAAGTTTATTTTTTCTCCTAATTTTAACTGGTATACTAATAGTTCAGATATTCATTTTGTATGAAAAGATCACTATATAGTAGAATAATCTCGAAAACAACATTTAAACCGGCAGATAAATCTAGTCGGCAAATTAACTCTTCTTTAATCGGAGTCGGCCTATTTAGTTGAGTCTTATCACCACATTATCATGTACATTCAAGTCTTAGTATTTAGGCCGGCTTCTACAGGTTGTCCGGCCCAATTAGAACTTAATGTAGGCTAGCCCTAAATGTGTGGTTGAACGATGCATCTTTTTGGATTTGGCTGGATAAGCATCTTAGGTTGATGTGGAGTCGCAAAACACTTCGTAATTAGGATGACGACGAATCGTATCTCATTTTCAGAAATTAATGAATCGTCTTTCACACTATACGAAAATGAAAAAAAAAAGCTTAAAACGGGAACAAAATTCAGTGCAGATCAACTCTCCTTAAGTTTTCCGAAAAAAGTCTCAAACTGCACATGGATGGACCTTTCTTAAGGTCAACGTACAAGATATTGGATGCAAGTAACCATACATCACTTTATAAATCTCTACATTAATCTCTCATTTTTTATCCAATCGAGGCAGTACTTTTTTTTTCAATTTGGTATTAAAGATTTGAGGGGAGGGAGAGAGTCATGGAATAGATTACCCAATCAAAGTAAATTAGATAATCAATGATAACCACATTAACCATACTTTACTTCATGTAACCCTAAGAGACTTCTTATCCAATCAAAACATAAGAAGCTAGGCACACGGACTGATGGAAAAGGAGCAAGGTGAGGATTTGGAGTTTCCATTGACAGGTGAAGGAAGCCATGGAAGGACCTTGGGAAGAACCATGGAAGGACCTAGGAAAAAAGAAGAAAGAGGAGATGGAGGAGAGAGAAGAGGGAAAAAGGGCGATGGGATGAGTTGGAAAACAGGGAAATAGGTTGTCCACTCAGCCAGCTTTAATGACTCCTCGGGCGGAGAGACCGAGGCCATCCGTGAGAGAGGACTCAAGGAGCCAAGAATTCAAAATTAGGAGTGCCACAAGAGAAAGGATCAAAATTTGGGTGGGACAAAGTTGTGGGGAAGGGGCAGCATGTTGATGAAGGGCAATTTCCTTGCAAGGCGCTCGAAATCAAGGTGGATTCATACCATTTAGCCAGATGTTATCTTAAAAGATGTTCCTGGATTCATGGTAAGATGATGAGGTTCGATGATCGTGAGTTACTAGATAATTGTTTGGTTTTTATCTTATGTTTGTCTATGCGAAATGTGCTCATGCACTAAGATTAATTACTTACTATTTGGGCGATTTATTTTTGAATAAATAAATTTTATTTATTTTAAAAAAAAGCTAGGCACACGGAGTCTCCAAGTCATGAATTGATATGTACTTTTTAAACTTAATTTCACAATCTTATTTCATATTTAGTTTTTTAAGAATGTATTTCATTTTTATTTGAAGTCTAAAAAATCTGAAGATGAAAAGGGAATGGACAAGATCCAAAGCGTTCTTCTATAAGCATGGTTTTAAAAAATGCGGTCCGATCAGTGGTCCGACCAGTTGGACCACGAAACGGGTACAAGACCGGGTCATTTTTAGGCTTTTGACCGGGGTCTGTACTAACCAGACCAAATCCGATCGGACCGACTAATTTTGAGGTCCATCCTGACCGGTCGAACCCGGTTAGTACAAAAATGGGCCAAATTGACTTTTTTTGAATAGTTTTCGAGGAAAAAAATTGATTTGATAAATTTATAAAGTAATAAATAAATAAATAAAGTAGATTTATAGAGTGGAGAGATAAAAAATTAAGTCTACCTTTTTTTTAATGAAAAATAAGTATATTTTAACATATATATATATATATATTATTTAAAATATTTAAAAATAAAAAATTTTGGTCTGACCGGTGGTTCGACCAGTCTGACCGGCCGACCTGGAGGACGGGAGAAATCCCGGGTCGGCCTCCGGGTCGTTTTTTAAAACCATGTCTATAAGTAACTCTTTTTTTGTGTGGGTTAATTTTTAAACATATTTACTCTATTTAAGCTCTAGGTTGAGTCTTTATCATAAATTACAATCTCACATTTTACATTTCGCTCTAGTTGGTCAAAGCCCAGACCACATGTCAAAACTCGAGTGAAATCTTAAATAAGTACCCAATTGGTAGCTAGAACTATAATTTTGTCATGAGTGTTCCAACCATCGTCACTCCAAGCTCAGTCTCTACCCTTTCTTTATACTATTGGAGCAACTGTTTTTTCTAGTCCTTTGTATTTTTGAGGTATGTTGTTTCTTCAAGTAATTATGATATATCTTTTAATTCTATTCTTAGTTATATAATAATATATCTCGTCATTTTCCAAAAGGATAGCCGTATCATGATCTCCGTGGCAGACAATTTTAATACTAGTGTACAATTTTATGAACTCCGATGAAGGAGAAAATGCAATCGTACACTTAATTGCTCAAACTTAGCAACGTAAAAGCCGAAATTGAAACGTAAACATTCAAGTACGGAACAAAGAAACAACAAGAGAACACCCACGAATACCAACATAGTCTTGCAGATTCGGAGTCCAGGTTGCCAACCAAGAAAAAAAGAAACTAACTGCCAAATACGTTGAAAAGCCCTAACGTTGCTATATTATTGATTGGTCGTCGGTCCAGTGTGTAGTCGATCACTCATCATCGTAATGTCGAAGTCTCGTTAAGCCTAATCTTCGATACAAAGCAGCTGACCGACGAAGATCTTGTCACAGTTGAGGTTGGGATTGAGTGCAGCGAATGTATCTCTCGGTTGTGCTGCATATACCGATGTACATTCCGTTGTTGAGTCAACGGCCACCTTGGTTGCTCCTGTATCTCCCACCATTTCAGACAATTCATTTAGTCACAATTGGATCCAATTTTCGATCGCGTAGAGTTCGAGGAGATGTATATTAACTCCGAGACTCGGTCATATATTATACATTAATTGTAATCCTAATGCGGAGAAATTGTATAGAACTCACCAGCTATTCCAAGTCCCGCGGAGAGCAAAAGGAGGAGGGAGAAGGCTATTTTGACACATCGGTTAAAACACGAGTGGGGGGCAAGTTTATAAGTGTTAAAAATCCACCAAGCCATTGCCTTAAAATTTTGGGTTGAATATGAAAATTTTAACAGTAAATATTTAAGAATCGCCATAAAATCATTCGAATTCCCTAAATGATATTTAAACCGGCCGATAAATCCAGTCGGCCAATTAAGTCTTCTTTTATCGGAGTCGGCCAATTTACTTGGTAGTCTTGGAATTACATAATCATCGAACACTCGAATCGTTCGCGCTCAGACAGTATTTGGGCCGGCTTCCACAGATGTTGTCCAGCCCAATTAAAATGTAATGCAGGCCTAACCTCAAATTTGTGGGTGGAGGACGCATGCTTTGGACATGGCTAGATAAGCAGCATCTTAGGTTGATATTAAGTCTCAAATTGCTTATGGATGGGCCTTTCCTAAATATCAACATACAAGATTGTGGACCCAAGTATACGCCAAAAACCAAAACCAACACAAGAAGTAAAATTAACGTAGATTTATGATTTAATCTTTATATATTTAATTATTAATTTTTTTGAAAATTAAATATTATTAATATTCATAGTATATGTATACTGCATAGTGTGATATTTTTCCTGATATGTATTTTTTTTTGTCAGTAAAATTATCTTATATATATGGAGTAATATTTACAACCAAAGGCAGCCAAACCCACTCAAGAAGAGCCGAAGAACTCCCCGAAGGCCAAAAGGCTCAGCCACCCAAGTCTAATTCCACAACAGGAACAACCCAAATCAAAACAAAACACATGAACAACTACCCAATTGCAGAGTCCAAGAAGAGTAGGAGATCTTGATACCCAATCTTCCTTGTCGATTTTGCCCACAGGATCCATTCATTGCCATGAAAATAGATAGTTAGCGTGACGAGCTCTCTATTGCAATTGGTGTTATAAAAAATGGCCTGTTGTACAATAACCAAATTCTCCACATGACAGCACCAAAAAAATAAATCAAACTTTATCCAGAATACCAACTTTCACCAACCCTATACAAAGAGACAATGAGAAGCCCAGAGACGAACCTGCGCACCAACTAACGCCAACCTTCTTTGCAAAGAAGTTCCAAGTATACTAAGTGATTGGGCAATGCAACAGAAGATGCTCTCCAATTTCATCCTCTATACCGCAGAGAGGACAAAGAAAGTCATAAGGCTCCAACAACCTGTGAGAGCATCACTATCTGTTGCCTCTCGATGTGGCACCAAAGATAAATTCGGCACATACTCCCCTTCCGCTACCAAATCCGGATGACAGAAGGATTGATGGTTGTGGTGTGTTGCTGAACTCAATGGTATACGTGAAGCATGTCCGCACGCTTATTGTCTTCAATGTTTCACTTTCTGGATAGGGAGATTTTAATATCGTACTAGACGCAGATTCATCTCGTAATATGATATTGTCGTACAATTTTCTATTTCATGCAAATCACCATGCATGCGTAAAATTGATCTTTTCACTTCTTTTGATATATAATCCAAGACAAGGTAAGCGTGTAAAAATCGGAATTAAGCAAGAGATCTCTTATTAAATTAAATTAAATGCGTGTAATAATCGGAATTAAGGAAACAAATTCCCATTTACATTCACTTCTCTTATCGTCAAAACACTAATAAATGGCCAGAAATTGAGGTAGTCCTGAACTTGATCTTAATCAGTACCCTCGATCTTAATCAGTACCCTCGACGCAAAGCCATTCGCCAACAAAGATGGCATTGCAGTTGAGGTTGGGATTCAGTTCACCGAATAATTCGTCGCTAATTCCTGATGCTTGCGCGACGGTTGCGCAAGTGTCGCCTTCTTCAGCTCCATAAACTACTCCACAATCCAGACCACCCTGGATTCCTTTTTTCACTGCACAAAATTAATCACAGCTTTTCGGGTTAGATACCACAATTCTTTCTTTTTCCAACAATACTACAATGACTAATACATATATTAAAAAAAATCGACGTGGCGGTCGTCTATTTACCGGAAATTTGCTTCCTCTGAGCCGAGATTGTTACGAGAAGAGAGAAGCTCAAAACCAGGTAGAGGAAGAATACAGCTTTGTTGGTGAACTTGGCCATCAAGTATAACAACTAGGGAAATTGTAAGCTATAAGTAATTAAGAAGATTAATTAAGTATAGAAGTGGGTTCTGCTTCTGTAAATCTCCTTTTTGAGTTGGGTGCTATTTATAGGCAATAATCATTTGTTCTGCAGAAACATTAAATACTGAAATTTTATTCTCTTTACGAGGGACTGGCCGGATCGGTTTATACTATGTTTGGCCGCTTTATAATTTAGTTTTATATTAATGTAGTTCCATTTACTTGTTGATCGGTGAAGGGTCGGGAAGTTCTGGAAGCCGTAAGGAAAGAGATATTGTTCCAATCGCAGGCTTTGAATTAAGTATTTACATTTAGTTATTTCCTGCTAGATCCAAAACAAGGTCATTTTCCCCCTAATCCTACTCTTTTTATTCTTATTAATTTCAAGATTCTATCAATTTATTTTGGAGAAGTTAATTTTTTGACCCAAAATGTTACACCTGACAAATTTGAACCCTAGACCTAAAAATTGGAGATATTGGGGATCTTGATTCCCTCAATCAACCAGTTTCTTTTTTTGTATAAATTTAACCATCAGCTTGATCCTTACATTTTCAGTAAGTGATTGGGTATCAATTCTCATAGACTATGACTTATTCAGAATCAACTATTTTTGAATTCTATAAAAAAAAATTATCTCGATAATTTCTCTTCCGTATGTTCGAACACAAAATCTTATTTACAAGTAATTTTTTTATGTATATATCCAGAACTAAATTTTTAACCTACTTCCAACCTTTCCAAAACCTTGTGTCATTAGGGTTCCAAGGTAAAATAGATAAACCGGAGAAGTATTAATTACGCCATCTAGGCAAGTATCAATTTTACTTCCGTGAGCAATTTCGGCGGTGGATCCTCGATTTCACATGCATTCGAGCACGAAAAGTTAGATAAGTAGCAGGCAATAGACGGCCATTGGCTTTAATTAATTTTTAACTCCTCGATTAAAGCAG
Source organism: Hypericum androsaemum (assembly GCA_963995505.1). NCBI lineage: Eukaryota > Viridiplantae > Streptophyta > Magnoliopsida > Malpighiales > Hypericaceae > Hypericum > Hypericum androsaemum. Next base: position 15,436,767 of record OZ023185.1, read on the forward strand.
TTTCCATCCTTATAAATAGTTCAGTTCCAAAAGGAGAACCCACACCACAGGCAAACAATACTAAATACTATCTAATTTAGTAGAGTATAATTTATTATAGTTAGTCCTAACCTAAGCCATTTAATCATTAAACATCATGGCCAGGTTCACCAATAAAGCACTCCCCTTGGTTTTGGTCTTCTGTTTCCTTGCCCTCATCATCTCCACATCTGAGAGCAGAAACCTGTCCGGTAATAATTTTAGATTGTTTCCACCAAAAAAATAATAATTTCATATTGTTATTTTTTGTGCAACCTATTGTATTATTGTGTCACTTTTTTGTACATAGGTTAGAGATTTATTAATAAAAACTATACTTCTAAAAGATAGTTTGTATTTCATTAATAAAATCTTTGGATTAATAACACATGATAGTCGTACGCCTACTTAGTCGACTGATACAAAATTTTTTTAGTAAATATTTAATATATCTACATTTTTAAGGACTCAAACTTTAGACCGAATTAATTAGACGTTGTTATAGTAGATCAATTCTAACGTTGTTAATGTTTGTGGGTTCTGGTAGATGTATCGGAGAAGAGAACTTCACCGGCGGCGGCCGAATGTGATTCAGTTTACGGAGCAGAAAAGGGTGACACGTGTACGAGTGTGGCTGGTGATTTTGGCTTGACCGCCGAAACCTTCGGTGGGCTAAACCCTAACCTCAACTGCAATGCTATCTTCGTCGGTCAATGGCTCTGCGTTGGTGGGAGCGCGTAATAACAAGGAGCTTGAAGACATTTGCTATTTCACTTTGTGTGTTGTGGTTGAATAAATAGAGCTGCCTAATTAGCTGGCCTTCTCTAGCTGATCGTGTAATGTCCTGTGTTGTTCTCTTTGTTTGTGGCTCGTTGGTCATGTCCTACTTGAAGTTACAATAATATCAAGTAGTTTTGGTTTTTTTACAAAGTTCTCAATTTAACATTCTTGTATTTTTAATTGATAACTAGTTCTACTTAATCTTTTGATTTAATCCTTGACAAAAAAAAAATTTATAACAAAGTATGACATATTAGTAAAGTGTCCTCGGCCGATCTATTAGATTTAGATAACGATTTGTGTATATATGTAGAGACTTTTCTCCGTATTTTAGTGAATCCTCACAATAAAAGAGTTTGTATCAACTAAACCATCACACTTTTATATAAATAGATTTATATAACTCATGAACTTGAATTTGAATTACAACGTAAGGGAAATGTACCCACGAGATCACACCTAAAGAATTACACATTGTACGTAATTAAGAAATAAATTGGACTACTAATCTTATGAATCAAAAAAATAATTAGAAGAAACAGTCTTTAAAATAGTTCCAATGGCACTCAATTTCATGTTAAAAAATTTAACAAAGCATCAAAACGGGGTTTTGACTAATGTTTTTAAAACCGACCCGGAAGGCAACCCAAAATTTTTAAAATTTTTGGTCCACCTGGTTCGATCGGTTGGACCATTAGTCAGACCAGTACTTCTATTTTATATTTAATTTTATTAAATAATGTTTAATAAATTTAATTTAGCATAAAAAAAAGATAAAATACCAAATAAATTTAAATATTTAGTAACTTTGTTATACAATTTATCGAAACAAAGTCTTCAAACATGAATTAAACAAGTCTAGAGTACAAGAAGATGATTGTACAAGTTTTCTTGTTCGACATATTAATCAAATTCGTTTAATTTAGTTGACATATTATCGAGAATTGTTAAAAACATAAGTTTGTTGCGGTCCAAAAGTGATGTATACGCTCCGAGCATGGAAATTGAGGTTTTGAATCTAAATTAAATCCGATAAAATAGAAAAAATAAACACAAAATTTTCTGATCTGGGTGAACCGGGTCATCCAGAAGTACCTGACCGGATAGTCCGACCAAATTTTGGCCGGTCGAACCATTGACTGAATTTTAGGAGAAAACCGACCCAGATTTGATCTCGGGTAGCCGTTCGACCGATCCGATTGCCAGTCGAACCGCGATTTTTAGAACATTGGTTTTGACTCTAGACTAAATAGCCTAAGATACCACCGTAAATTTTATATTTCTTTGTACCTTTTCTAAAATATGGTGTACTCCTCAAATGATGTATTTCTCTTAATTTTATTTATCTTCAGAGAAATTATATAGCCCATCCAAAAAAGAACAAAAAAGTGAAAACGGGGCCATGAATTCCATGGCTGACATCTTCTTAATTATTAAGTGTAAAATTGTATTAACTCTCATAGAGGAGTAAATGCAATATTACACTTAATTGTTCAAACTGAACAATGTAAAAGCTGAAACTAAAACTTAAACCTTGCAAGCAAGGAACAAAGAAACAACAAAAAGACAACACCTGCGAATCCCAACATAGTCTTGCAGATTCGGAGTCCAGTTTCCCGGCTGAGGATTAAGAAAATAACTACCAAATTAGTGGAAAGGCACTATCTTATTTGTTGGCCGTCGGCCTAATGTGTGTCCGGTAATTTCAGAGTAATATTAACCCGAATCCTGTACACAAAGCCACTGGCCGATGAAGATCTTGTCACAGCTGAGGTTGGGATTAAGGGCACCGAATTACTCGGCCCTCAACATGAACTTTCCGGCCACGCCGGAGCATGTATCTCCCGGTTACGCTGCATAAACCAAGGTACATTCTCTCCTCAGTTGCTCCTCCTGTGGCTGTATCCACCACCATTTAAGACAATTCATGTAATCACATTTGTGTCGCATTTTCAATCTCATAGAGTTCGAGTAGATGTATATTAACTACGAGACTCGTTCGTATATTATACATTAATCACAATACAGTTAATGACGAAGGATCGATGGTTGTGGGGTGTTGGTAAACTCAATGGTATAGGTGAATCATGTCCACAAGCTTATTGTCTTCAATATTTTTTTTTCAGATACGGAGATTTTAATATCTCACTAGGCAGAGATTTATCTCGTAACATGATATTGATCTACAATTTTTTATTTCATGCAAAATTACCATGCCGGCGAAAAAAAATCTTTTCACTACTTTTGATACATAATCCAAGACAAAGTAAATATGCGTGTAATAATCGGACTTAAGCAAGACATCTCTTATTAAATTAAATTAAACACGTGATAATCGGTATTAAAAAAACAAATTCCCTTTTATTTCCACTTCTCTTATCGTCCAAACACTAATAAATGGCCAGAAATTGAGGTAGTCTTGAACTTGATCTTAATCAGTACCCTCGACGCAAAGCCATTCGCCAACAAAGATGGCATTGCAGTTGAGATTGGGATTCAGTTCACCGAATAATTCGTCGCTAATTCCTGATGCTTGCGCGACGGTTGCGCAAGTGTCGCCTTCTTCAGCTCCATAAACTACTCCACAATCCAGACCACCCTGGATTCCTTTTGTCACTGCTCAAAATTAATCATAGCTTTTCGGGTTAGATACCACAATTCTTTCTTGTTCCAACAATACTAAAATGACTAATACATATTTAAAAACTTAAAAAATGGACGTGGCTGTCTTCGATTTACCGGAAATTTTCTTCTTATGAGCCGAGATTGTTACGAGAAGAGAGAAGCTCAAAACCAGGTAGAGGAAGAAGACAGTTTTGCTGGTGAACTTGGCCATCAAGTATAACAACTAGGGAAATTGTAAGCTATAAGTAATTGAGAAGATTGATAAGTATTGAAGTGGGTTCTGCTCCTGTAAATTTCCCTTTTTGAGTTGGGTGATATTTATAGGCAATAAGCATTTGTTCTGCAGAAACATTAAATGCTGAAATTTTATTCTCTTTACGAGGGCCTGGCCGGATCGGTTTATACTATGTTTTGCCGCTTTATAATTTAGTTTTATATTAATGTAGTTCCATTTACTTGTTCATCAGTGCAGGGTCGGGAAGTTCTGGAAGCCGTAAGGAAAGAGATATGGGCAAATTACCCTCACATCCCTGTACTTTTGTCACCCTCTCCCTAGGGTCCCTCGATTTTGGAAAATGATTGTCCCATCTCTAAGTTTTGATGATAATAGACTCTCGGGTCCCTGGAGTCCAATATTCCTTTTTCTTGCCGGAATATGCCATTTTTCTGGAGAACCCCACTTGAAAAGACTAAAATGTCCCTCCCACTTTAAGAAATTTAGTACTAATTTGCATATGCAAGGAAATAACATGGTCTAATCTGTAATTAATCACCGAAATCTCCAATTCCATTTAGAACCCTAATTTTTGAATTGGGTGTTCTATCCCCATTTTTTTCAATTCCCGTTCGACGTGGGGGAACTAGACTTCTTCGATTCCCCAACCTACTCTCGTCGGACCTCGTCAGTTCGGCCTGAAGCGTCAAAACTCCACGGAAGACGGCAGCTTCACAGAAGAACGTCGGGGAACGACGTGCTGGGTGAAGCCAAATAACCACTGACGCGAATGACACAAAGCTAGTCGGCGGACGACAACAGAGTTGACCACAGTGGAGAGAAACGACGACGAAGCGACACAGACCGAACTCTGAAGGATGATGATGGCCGGCGGACGAGAAGATGGGTATGTGTTATTACGAGAGCGGGGAGGATGATGATGACTTCGTCTCCTTCTTCTTCTTGCTGTCCGAGTTCAGCTCGAGGCAGGCGTCGAGGATGGCATCAGAGACTTGGGTTATTGAGAAGCAAACTGAGGCGAAGAGTTTACCACCGCATCCAGCTCATCGCAAGTCATTCCAAAAGTCGACTTGCTTATCCAAAAACACAGTTTAAACTCCTCCTCGGGCCCATTAAGGATTGGCGATTTAAGAGAGGGATTTGGTCGATTGAAATTTGGTCGAGAGAGATTTGGTCGATTGGGATTGACTTCGAGAGCTAGGGTTGGAATTTGGTCGATTGGAATTTAGTCGAGAGAGATTTGGTCGATTGGAATTTTGAGTTGGGTTTGAAAATTAGGATTGTTTAAGTTTTGATTCAATTATATTTAAGTTTAAGTTTTGATTGAAGGTGGGGGGTTGAAGATGAATTAGGGAAGAAGGTGAAGGGGGAGATTTTTTATTTTTAAGTGGGAGGGGTAATTTGGTCATTTCAAGTGGAGATTACTGGAGAAAAAGGAATATTCTGATTCTAGGGACCCGAGAGTCTATTATCATCAAAACTTAGGGACGGAATAATCATTTTCCAAATTCCAAAGACCCTAGGGGGAGGGTGACCAAAGTACAGGAATGTGAGGGTAATTTGCCCAAGAGATATTGTTCCAATCGCAGGCTTTAAATTAAGTATTTACATTTAGTTATTTCTTGCTAGATTCCAAACAAGGTCATTTTCCCCTATTCCTACTCTTTTTATTCTTATTAATTTCTAGATTCTCTCAATTTATTTTGGAGAAGTTAATTTTTTGACCCAAAATGTTACACCTGACAACTTTGAGAGAAATTCTATGGTGGATCATTTATACCGGGTTCAAATTCAGTGGGAACATGGGTAATCCCTACTGAAAGGGATAGGGGCAATATTGAAAATACACTAATTAAAAAAATTAAAAAAATATCAGTAAAATAATACAATTTATGGAAACACAAGTATGGGATATATTGGTTTCTATTTTCTCGGATATTAGTTTCCATCTTCTATGCTATTGGTTTCATTCTGCTATGATATTGGTTTCATTCTACTATGATATTGGTTTCCATCTTATGTTATTGGTTTCATTCTACTACGACATTGGTTTCATTCTACTATGATATTGGTTTCATTCCACCGTGATATTGGTTTTCATCTTCTCCAATATTGGTATCCCATTATAAGTGAAAATGTATACCATTTGAATGTATTAGTTTCATTCTTCTCGAATATTGGTATCATCGTTCTAGGATATTGGTATCATTCTACTTTAATATTGGTATCATTCATCTATAAATTTTTGCTAAAATTTTAAGCACTAAGTTCGAACAACAACCAAAAGCCAACATAAAGTTCCAATCTTTAAATACAAAATCATCAGAACCACATGAAATCAAATAATCCAGCAATAATCAAAGTCGAAACAGCATATGGGTCATTTCTTTCTGACCAAATAATCAACGAAAAAAGTGGGCGAAAAAAATAAAAAAAAGGACAAAATAAAAAGGGGGGGGGGGGGGAAGGAGGAGGTGGGGGGGAGCTTCGGGGAATATGTTTGGATAAAAACTCGAAAATATCCTCAACAGATTCTGACCATCAGATCTGTAAAAAAAGAATTTGATTAAATCTAAAGGCCCATATTTAGTCCATACCATGGGGATGATTTTTATGTAGTCCCTCCTGAATCCTAATCCATATATACCAAGTCACAATATGACTTGGTATAGATCCACCAATCTCCTATTGACATGTGGATTAGCTACTTATTAATTAAATAGTTGACTAGGATAGATAAATATGGAAACTAAATCAAAGATTATTATGATAATATCTTTAAAAAATTGTTTCCTAATCAAAACGATTGTGGGGGGAATTCTACATCAACGATTAGGAAAAAAGATAGAATTAATTTTTGTTGATAGAATTAATTAGGAAACGATTAGGAGTTTTTAAAGATAGGAGTTTCTCAATCTCCGATTTTTTAAAGATAGAATTAACTATTGTGGAGTCTTCCGAAAAAATCAAAACAGTAGCAAATAATATTTCTTTGAATTTGTCAAAAATTTTCAATAAAAAATTCTAAACTTACCGATTTTGGAGAAGAAAAATAAGCCAATAAAATTGATCACTTTTTTTAAGGTTTAAATCATAACTTGCATTAAAACAGCAAATTCATACAATGTCATCAGCAACAACATTCATAAACTCAGAAACGGACAATTAGTTCATGCACGAACCAAACCAAAGGAAGAAAAACTAAACACTAAAAAAACTAAATTAGAAAAAATCAAAGGAAGAAAAGCACAAGATTAAGAGCGATTTACTTACAAGAATCAAAGAAACGAAAGAAACTGTGTTTCTTCTTCTTTACTCTTGAACGTCTATGACTTTATGGTTTCTTTTAATTGGGATAGTAGCCTCCAACAATACAATTCATAGAAATATTATTTGCTAGCAAACCATTCCTGGTTTTTTTAATAATTTTTTTAATTCATGGTTGTTGTTATTAAATTGGACTATTTTCTAATTAGAGAATTTGATTAGGAAATAATTTTTTAAAGATAATATCACAATAATCTTTGATTTAGTTTCCATATTTATCTATCATAGTCAACTATTTAATTAATAAGTAACTAATTCACATGTCAATAGGAGATTGGTGAATCTATACCAAAAAATTAGAGATATTGGGGATCTTGATTCCCTCAATCAACCAGTTTCTTTTTTTGTATAAATTTAACCATCAGCTTGATCCTTACATTTTCAGTATGTGATTGGGTATCTATTCTCATAGACTATGACGAATCAACTATTTTTGAATTCTATAAAAAAAATTATCTCGGTAATTTCTCTTCCGTATGTTCGAACTCAAAATCTTATTTACAAGTAATTTTTTTTATGTATATATCAAGAACTAAATTTTTAACCTACTTCCAACCTTTCCAAAACCTTGTGTCATTAGGGTCCCAAGGTAAAATAGATAAACCGGAGAAGTATCAATTACGCCATCCAGGCAAGTATCAATTTTACTTCCGTGAGCAATTTCGGCGGTGGATCTTTGATTTCACATGCATTCGAGCGCGAAAAGTTAGATAAGTAGCAGGCAATAGACGGCCATTGGCTTTAATTAATTTGTAACTCCTCGAATAAAGCAGTTTCCATCCTTATAAATAGTTCAGTTCCAAAAGGAGAACCCACACCACGGGCAAACAATACTAAATACTATCTAATTTAGTAGAGTATAATTTATTATAGTTAGTCCTAACCTAAGCCATTTAATCATTAAACATCATGGCCAGGTTCACCAATAAAGCACTCCCCTTGGTTTTGGTCTTCTGTTTCCTTGCCCTCATCATCTCCACATCCGAGAGCAGAGACCTGTCCAGTAATAATTTCAGATTGTTTCCAGCAAAAAAAATATATTTCAGATTGTTATTTTTTGTGCAATCTATTGTATTATTGTGTCACTTTTTTTGTACATAGGTTACAGATTTATTAATAAAAATGTACTTCTAAAAGATAGTTTGTATTTCATTAATAAGATTTTTGGATGATATTCGTACCTACTGAGTCGACTGATACATAAAAAATTGTAGTAAATATTTAATACTTTTGCATGTTAAGGAGTCTAACTTTAGACCGAATTAATTAGTCCTTGTTATAGTAGATCAATTCTAACGTTGTTCATGTTTGTGGGTTCCGGTAGATGTATCGGAGAAGAGAACTGCACCGGCGGCAGCCGAATGTGATTCAGTTTACGGAGCAGAAAAGGGTGACACGTGTACGAGTGTGGCGGGTGATTTTGGCTTGACCGCCGAAACCTTCGGTGGGTTAAACCCTAACCTCAACTGCAATGCTATCTTCGTCGGTCAATGGCTCTGCGTTGGTGGGAGCGCGTAATAACAAGAAGCTTGAAGACATTTGATATTTCACTTTGTTTGTTGTGGTTGAATAAGTAGAGCTCCTTTCAAAAAAAGAATAAGTAGAGCTGCCTAATTAGCTGGCCTTCTCTAGCTGATCGTGTAATATCCTGTGTTATACTCTTTGTTTGTGGCTCGTTGGTCATGTCCTACTTGAAGTTTACAGGAATATCAAGTAGTTTCAGTTTTTTTTTCTTTCACAAAGCTCTCAATTTAACATTGATATATTTTCAAAGGATAATTAGTTCTACTTAATCTTTTGATTCAATCCTTGACAAAAATAAATTTTGTAACAAAGTATGACATATTAGTAAACTGCCCTCGGCCGATCCAATCGGATTTAGATAACGATTTGTGTGTATATGCATAGACCTTTCTCAGTATTTTAGTGGATCTTCACAATAAAAGAATTTGTATCGACTAAATCGTCACACTTTTATATAAATAGATCTATATAACTCATGAACTTGAATCTAAATTACAACGTAAGGGGAATGTACCCACGAGATAACACCTAAAGAATTGCACATTATAAGTAATTAAGAAATAAATTGGACTACTAATCTTATGAATCTAAAAAATAATTAGAAGAAAAACTCTTTAAAATAGTCACTCAATTTCAGGTTAAAAAATTTAACAAAGCATCAAAATGGGGTTTTGGCTCTTGACAAAATTGCCTGAGATACCACCGTAAATTTATATTTCTTTGTACCTTTTCTAAAATATGGTGTACCCCTCAAATGATGTAATTCTCTTAATTTTCTTTATTTTCTGAGAAATAATATAGCCCATCCAAAAAAAACAAAAAAATGAAAACGGGATCATGAATTCCGTGGCTGACATATTCTTAAATATTAAGTGTAAAATTGCATCAACTCTCATAGAGGAGAAAATGCAATCTTACGCTTAATTGTTCAAACAGAGCAATGTAAAAGCTGAAACTAAAACTTAAACCTTGCAAGCAAGGAACAAAGAAACAACAAGTGAACACCCGCGAATCCCAACATAGTCTTGCAGATTCGGAGTCCAGGGTCCCGACTGAGGATAAAGAAAATAACTACAAAATTCGTGGAAAGGCCCTAATATTGCAACTATCTTATTTGTTGGCCGTCGGCCTAATGTGTGTCCGATAATTTCAGAGTCACGTTAACCCGAATCCTGTACACAAAGCCACCGGCCGATGAAGATCATGTCACAGTTGAGGTTGGGATTGAGGGCACCGAATTGCTCGGCCCTCAACATGAACTTTCCGGCCACGCCAGCGCATGTATCTCCCGGTTACGCTGCAAAAACCAAGGTACATTCTGCCGTTGCGTATCTCCTCAGTTGCTCTTGCTGCGGCTGTATCCACCGCCATTTAAGACAATTCATGTAATCACAGTTGCGTCGCATTTTCAATCTCGTAGAGTTCGAGTAGATGTATATTAACTCGGAAACTCGTTCGTCTATTATACATTAATGACAATACAGTTAATGACGAAGGATCGATGGTTGTGGGGTGTTGGTAAACTCATTGGTATACGTGAATCATGTCCACACGCTTATTGTCTTCGATGTTTTCTTTTTTGGATATGGAGATTTTAATATAGCACTGGGCGGAGATTCATCTCGTAACATGATATTGTCGTACAATTTTCTATTTCATGGGCGAAAAAAAAAATCTTTTCACTGCTTTTGATACATAATCCAAGACAAATTAAACGAGTGTAATAATTGGACTTAAGCAAGACATCTCTTATTAAATTAAATTAAACACGTGATAATCGAAATTAAGAAAACAAATTCCCTTTTATTTTCACTTCTCTTATCGTCCAAACACTAATAAATGGCCAGAAATTGAGGTAGTCCTGAACTTGATCTTAATCAGTACCCTCGACGCAAAGCCATTCGCCAACAAAGATGGCATTGCAGTTGAGATTGGGATTCAGTTCACCGAATAATTCGTCGCTAATTCCTGATGCTTGCGCGACGGTTGCGCAAGTGTCGCCTTCTTCAGCTCCATAAACTACTCCACAATCCAGACCACCCTGGATTCCTTTTATCGCTGCACAAAATTAATCACAGCTTTTCGGGTTAGATACCACAATTATTTCTTGTTCCAACAAAACTACAATGACTAAAACATATAAAAAACTTAAAAAATGGACGTGGCGGTCTTCGATTTACCGGATATTTTCTTTTTATGAGCCGAGATTGTTACGAGAAGAGAGAAGCTCAAAACCAGGTAGAGGAAGAAGACAGCCTTGCTGGTGAACTTGGCCATCACGTATAACAACTAGGGTAATTGTAAGCTATAAGTAATTAAGAAGATTGATAAATATAGAAGTGGGTTCTGCTCCTGTAAATCTCCCTTTTTGAGCTGGGTGCTACTTATAGGCAATACGCATTTTCTGCAAAACATTAAATGCTAAAATTTTATTCTCTTTGCGAGGGCCAGGCCGGATCGGTTTAGACTAAGTTTTGCCACTTCATAATTTAGTTTTATATTAATGTAGTTCCATTTACTTGTTGATCAGTGAAGGGTCGGGAAGTTCTGGAAGCCGTAAGGAAAGAGATATAGTTCCAATCGCAGGCTTTGAATTAAGTATTTACATTTAGTTATTTCCTGCTAGATCCAAAACAAGAAGGTCATTTTCCCCCTAATCCTTCTCTTTTTATTCTTATTAATTTCTTGATTCTCTCAATTTATTTTGGAGAAGTTAATTTTTTGACACAAAATGTTACACCCGACAAGTTTGAACCCTAGACCTAAAAATTGGAGATGTTGGGGATCTTGATTCCCTCAATTAACTAGTTTTTTTTCAGTATGTGATTGGGCATCTATTCTCATAGACCATGACTTATTCAGAATCAACTATTTTTAAATTCTATAAAAAAAATTCTCTCGGTAATATCTTCTCTTTATGTTCGATCTCAAAATCTTACTTACAAATCAAATACACTTTGTAAGTAATTTTTTTATGTATATGTCAAGTACTAAATTTTGAACCTACTTCCAACCTTCCAAAACCTTGTGTCATTTGGGTCCCAAGGTAATAGATAAGCCGGAGAAGTATCAATTACGCCATCCCGGGAAGTATCAATTTAACTTCCGTGAGCAATTTCGGCCCTGGATACTAGGGATGGCAAGTTGACCCTTATTCTGAGGGTCTATCCGGATCCAGACTCGAAGGATCTAGGACTCGTTGACTTTGACCGGGTCTAGACCCAGATTTTACCCGAATCCTTATTTGTTTAAAGGATAAGGGCATGGATATGGACACATAGGATCCTACCCGATTTGTAAAAAATATTAAAATAATATATATAAATATATTAATTACTAAAGTTAGTACCAAGTTCTCATCACAACCTACCCAATTTAAAAATTTTTTATAAGTAAATTTATTCATCTAAGTTGGTATAAATATCACAGTAACAAAATATCAAAGTACCAAAGTTATGTCTTAATTGGTAATGATACCGATTATCAAATATAAGATATTACAATTGGTACAGAACGTGAACACCTATTCAACCAAAAGAAACACATGTTAAGTAGGTTCCAATTGATGTCCTTGATGCTTTAGATATCCGAGAGAAACTAACAAATTGCCAAATGAGGAATGATGAAGAACATTTAACCTACATAATGTTAATTCAAACTTCTAATATATTCTACCCTTCAATTGTCATATTAATTTGTAGTTTTTTTTATTAATTTATTTTATTTTTTATATTGACTTATTTTAAATAAATTACATTCACATTTTTCGAGTGCTTCTATATAGCGAACAAGTATGATTTAATTTTTAAAAAATTATTTAATTTTTAAATAATACAGACCCGTAGGTCGCCCTGATCCTGCCCGGTTTTTTAGGACCCGAATCCTACCAAGATCCTTGTTTTTAAAGAGGATAAGAGTAAGAATATGGGTCGACTTTCACAAAAGAGGGCAAGGATCCGGGTCCTATAGATCCTACCCGGATCCTGCCCATTGCCATTCCTACTGGATACTTGATTCGCATGCATTCGAGCGCGAAAAGTTAGATAAGTAGCAGGCAATAGACGGCCATTGGCTTTAATTAATTTTTAACTCCTCGAATAAAGCAGTTTCCATTCTTATAAATAGTTCAGTTCCAAAAGGAGAACCCACACCACAGGCAAACAATACTAAATACTATCTAATTTAGTAGAGTATAATTTATTATAGTTAGTCCTAACCTAAGCCATTTAATCATTAAACATCATGGCCAGGTTCACCAACAAAGCACTCCCCTTGGTTTTGGTCTTCTGTTTCCTTGCCCTCATCATCTCCACATCTGAGAGCAGAAACCTGTCAGGTAATAATTTCAGATTGTTTCCACCAAAAAAATAATAATTTCAGATTGTTATTTTTTGTGCAATCTATTGTATTATTGTGTCACTTTTTTTGTACATAGGTTAGAGATTTATTAATAAAAACTGTACTTCTAAAAGATAGTTTGTATTTAATTAATAAGATTTTTGGATGATATTCGTACCTACTGAGTCGACTGATACATAAAAAATTGTAGTAAATATTTAATACTTTTGCATGTTAAGGAGTCTAACTTTAGACCGAATTAATTAGTCCTTGTTATAGTAGATCAATTCTAACGTTGTTCATGTTTGTGGGTTCCGGTAGATGTATCGGAGAAGAGAACTGCACCGGCGGCAGCCGAATGTGATTCAGTTTACGGAGCAGAAAAGGGTGACACGTGTACGAGTGTGGCGGGTGATTTTGGCTTGACCGCCGAAACCTTCGGTGGGTTAAACCCTAACCTCAACTGCAATGCTATCTTCGTCGGTCAATGGCTCTGCGTTGGTGGGAGCGCATAATAACAAGAAGGTTGAAGACATTTGCTATTTCACTTTGTTTGTTGTGGTTAAATAAGTAGAGCTCCTTTCAAAAAAAGAATAAGTAGAGCTGCCTAATTAGCTGGCCTTCTCCAGCTGATCGTGTGATGTCCTGTGTTGTGCTCTTTGTTTGTGGCTCGTTGGTCATGTCCTACTTGAAGTTTACTGTAATATCAAGTAGTTTCAGTTTTTTTTTTCTTTCACAAAACTTGTTGCGAGAGATACTTGTCCCACAAGTCTCGCGGTGATTGACACGGAGTCAAGATAAGGACATCACAGATTGTGTGCATCCAATACTAAGATTCCTATTTAGATTAGGAAGTTGTATATGTTCTGAGTAGGAAAGTGTATATTCGGTGGGTATAGGCACCAACCCTAGAATAGCTATGATCGTTGTATATATATGTCTCTGTGATTAATAAGAAAAGCAAGCCATTGAGCAATTACCACTTTTCATGGTATCAAAGCAATAGGTAAAATAAAATAGCATAAATCATGTCGAGAGGAGAAGGAGGAAGCCAGACGAACAGTGGTACGGTGGAGGTGCAATCGGCTATGTTGTCTGGGGCTGTAGATTCACAGTCCCCATACTACATACATGCCTCGGACAATTCGGGACACGTGTTTGTGACCGACCTACTCAACGATGGCAACTACGGAGAATGGGTTGCTGACATGATGAATGCTCTTTATGCGAAGAACAAGTATGGATTCGTAGATGGGACCATACTACGACCTGCGATTACATCGACCGAGTATCCATTGTGGATGCGCTGTGACGCTATGTTAAAGGGATGGCTAAAGAGCGCGATGGAGAAGGAGATTCGGTCAAGCATAAGGTACGCCCAAACGGCTGCCGAAATCTGGTCTGACCTCGAGCAACGTTTTGGGAAGGGGAGTGCACCTAGAGCATATGAACTCAGGCGGACAGTGGCACACCTAAGGGAGGACAAGCTTTCGGTTTCAACCTACTACACTAAGCTTAAAGGGTTGTGGGATGAAGTAGAAGCAATCAATCCCTTGCCCCGTTGCTCGTGCAGGGGTTGTAGTTGTGATCTATCGAAGCAGATGGCCGCGGTAAGGGAGAAGGAGCGTCTTTATGATTTTCTCATGGGACTAGATGAAGGTTTCAATGTTGTCAAGATGCAAATCTTGAGTACCACACCACAGATCAGCCTTGGTGCAGCTTATCACCTCGTAGCAGAAGACGAACACCAAAGAAGTGTGTCTAGCATGCGTCAAGCAGAAGGAGCGTCTTTTCAAGTCAACGTAGAGAGATCAAGCAATCAGCGAAAAGTATCCAAAGGGGAGAAACCAAGATGTGATCATTGCGGTAAGCTCGGGCACAGTGATGATCAGTGCTTCGAGCTGATCGAATATCCACCTGGATGGGTCAAGCGAGGTCAGCAAGACAGCGCTTCAAGACAGGGCAAGATGGTGCTTGGAGGAAGCGTGCGTCCGAGGGCAGCACAGGTTACTCAAGAGAATAGCCCGGTGCCTGGACTCTCTAAAGACCAGTATGCCAACTTGATGAAGTTTCTGTCCGTAGATGGTGGTGATAATAAGTTGAACCCCTCCTTTTCGGAGCCAGCAGTCAATATGGCAGGTAAGGTCTTCTCTACACAAGATTGGATCATAGACTCGGGAGCCACCGAGCATATCGTTTCGAATCGTGACCTTTTCCAGGGACAGATTGAAAAGGTCGAGCACCAACCAGTGAAGATCCCAAATGGTGCGCATGTTCCAGTTCAAGGGATAGGAAAAGTGAAGCTAAATGATGCGATTACTTTGAGTCGTGTTTTATTCATACTAGATTTTAAGTGCAATTTGCTCTCAGTTAGCCGGATGACAAAAGAGCAAAATTGCATATTCACTTTTCTTCCTGATTCTTGCCTTGTACAGGACTTACCCACGAGGAGGCTGATTGGTCGGGGTAGCTGTTGTGACGGACTGTACTACTTCAGCATAGTGCAAGATGGTGGGGTGGTAATGACGGTACGAAGACATGACGAGCTGCAAATCTGGCATCGAAGACTGGGACACCCGTCCAAGGACAAGATGACTCACATTCCTCTTGTTCGAGATAAGATAGTATCTACAGAAATTTCTCATTGTGATTCTTGTGTTCGTGCGAAACAAACACGAATTCCTTTCATGTCAAGTTCAATAAAGACAAGTTGTTGTTTCGAATTGATTCATTGCGACATATGGGGTCCGTATCGTACAAGTTCATTAACTGGTGCTCGTTTCTTCCTCACCATAGTGGATGATTTTAGTAGGGGAGTTTGGGTGTATTTGATGAGGCAAAAGTCAGAAGTCGGAGGTCTCTTACGTGCTTTTTGTGCAATGATACATACTCAGTTCGGAGGGAGATTGAGAAGAATTCAAAGTGATAATGGTGCTGAGTTCAAGTCTTACACAATGCTTCAATTTTATGCCGAGACTGGGATACTTTTGCAGACCTCGTGCATCAACACTCCTCAACAGAATGGAGTAGTTGAGCGGAAGCACAGACACATTCTCGAAACAGCCCGAGCTCTTCGATTTCATGCGCATCTTCCTGTAGAATTTTGGGGTGAATGCGTGATGACCGCGGTTTACCTCATCAACCGGCTCCCATCTACGGTGATCAATAACAAGACGCCTTATGAAATCATATTTGGGAAGCCGGCGGATTACAATCATCTTCGAAGTTTTGGATGCTTGGCATATGCGCACCAATACACAGGTGACAAGTTTGGTGAAAGGGGGAGAAAGTGTATCTTCATTGGTTATCCCTCTAGACAAAAGGGATATAAACTCTACGACTTAGAGGCTGGAAAAGTCTTGGTCACACGGGATGTGGTGTTTTTGGAAAATGAATTTCCGTTCACCAGAACCTCAACTGATGGTGCGCAAGATTCTGGGATAAATGGTGGTGAAATTGCTCGTGATCGAAATGTTGATGTAGTTGAAGAGGAAAACAATCTGATATCTTCTGTCCCTAGACATGAGGAAGGAGGGCCAGAAAATACGGAAGCTCAATCACAAGATAGGCCTACGAGCCCTTGGGAGCTCGAACAAGAAGGTGATGCAATTTTGGGTAGAGAGCTGGTTGTTGCTCAGGCACCGGAAACACGTCCGCAGAGAATTAGGAAGGCACCACAGCGACTACAAGATTTCGAGGTATCGTTACCACCCTCCATCATGTCCGCACCACAACAGTCAACTCAACCCTCAGCCTGCTCTACGGTATATCCTCTAGCCCACTTCGTGAGTTATAATAATTTTTCGTGCTCACATAAAGCTTTGCTTGCGGCCATCAACTCTTATGATGAGCCAAGAACTTTCTACAAAGTAGTAAAGTATAGGCACTGGCGAGAGGCCATGAGGAAGGAGATTGAGGCTTTGGAATCTAATGGCACCTGGACGTTGCAAAGACTACCGAAAGGAAAGAAAGCCATCGACTCAAAGTGGGTTTACAAGGTTAAGTTTAAGCCAGATGGAGAGGTGGAAAGATACAAGGCGAGGTTCGTGGCTAGGGGTTTCACACAGGTGGAGGGTGTGGACTACCATGAGACATTTGCTCCTGTAGCTAAACTCGTGACCTTGCGCTGTTTGTTAGCAATGGCGGTGAAGAAGAGGTGGATAATTCAGCAGCTGGACGTAAATAATGCTTTTCTACATGGTGATCTGCATGAAGAAGTTTACTTGAAGATACCGCAAGGGTTTGGTAAACAAGGTGACACGAGAGTTTGTCGCTTGAAGAAGTCACTGTACGGGTTGCGACAAGCGTCCAGGAGTTG
The DNA here is from genome assembly GCA_963995505.1 of Hypericum androsaemum. Taxonomy (NCBI): domain Eukaryota; kingdom Viridiplantae; phylum Streptophyta; class Magnoliopsida; order Malpighiales; family Hypericaceae; genus Hypericum; species Hypericum androsaemum. The sequence goes on from OZ023185.1 coordinate 15,453,932, forward strand.
GTATAGCAAGTTTGCTGGTGCATTATTAAAGATCGAGTTCGTGCAATCAAAGGCAGATCACTCATTGTTCATTTATCGGAGAGAGCGAATGGTGGTAATGGCATTAATATATGTAGACGATGTCATCCTCGCAGGAACCGATCTGAAGAAAATAGATGAAATTAAGAAATATCTTGACGAGAAATTTGGGATCAAGGACTTGGGATCCCTCAAGTATTTTCTGGGAATTGAAGCTGCAAGAACGACAGATGGCTTGGTACTTAGTCAAAGAAAGTATACGCTTGACATATTGAAGGAATGTGGAAAGGAAGGTAGCCGACCAGCTGACTTTCCGATGGAACAAAATCATCATCTGGCAGCGGATAGAGGCGAAGAGCTGGCAGATTCAAGCCGATATAGAAGATTGGTAGGACGTCTCATGTACCTGGTAGTGACCCGTCCAGACTTGTCATATGCTGTGGGAATATTGAGTCAGTTTGTGCACTCACCACGACAGGAGCACATGTTGGCAGCGGATCGGGTGGTGGAATATCTGAAGGCAACTGCAGGACAAGGAGTGATGTTACGTGTAGATGGGGGATCCTCGTTGACAGCTTACTGTGACGCTGATTGGGGAGGATGTCCCATAACAAGACGTTCACGAATAGGTTACTTTGTGACGTTAGGAGGTTCACCAGTGTCTTGGCGAAGCAAAAAGCAGTCTATGGTAGCAAGGTCATCGGCTGAAGCGGAATATCGTGCAATGGCAAGTACAGTCAGCGAAGTCATTTGTTTACGGTGGCTGATGCGTGAATTGGGAATGCACCAGGAATGGGCAACGCCATTGTATTGCGATAACCAAGCAGCACTGCACATCGCACTGAATCCAGTTTTTCACGAACGGATAAAACACGTGGAAATGGATTGCCATTTTGTTCGAGAGCGCATCATATCTAACGAAATTGTGTCGCGGAAGATTGCCACCAAGGATCAACTTGCAGATATATTCACGAAGGCACTTGGACGGGAGCGTTTTCGACTGTTGCTGAGCAAGTTGGGCGTTGCAAACTTGCACGCTTCAACTTGAGGGGGAGTGTTGCGAGAGATACTTGTCCCACAAGTCTCGCAGTGATTGACACGGAGTCAAGATAAGGACATCACAGATTGTGTGCGTCCAATACTAAGATTCCTATTTAGATTAGGAAGTTGTATATGTTCTGAGTAGGAAAGTGTATATTCGGTGGGTATAGGCACCAACCCTAGAATAGCTATGATCGTTGTATATATATGTCTCTGTGATTAATAAGAAAAGCAAGCCATTGAGCAATTACCACTTTTCAAAACTCTCAATTTAACACTGATGTATTTTCAATAGATAACTAGTTCTACTTAATTTTTTGATTCAATCCTTGACATAATTAAATTTTGTAACAAAGTATGACATGTTAGTAAACTGACCTCGGCCGATCCAATCAAATTTAGATAACGATTTGTGTGTATATGCATAGACCTTTTTCTGTATTTTAGTGAATCCTCACAATAAAAATGTTTGTATCGACTAAACCGTCACACTTTTATATAAATAGATCTATATAACTCATGAACTTGAATCTGAATTACAACGTAAGGGGAATGTACCCACGAGATCACACCTAAAGAATTACACATTGTAAGTAATTAAGAAATAAATTGGACTACTAATCTTATGAATCTAAAAAATAATTAGAAGAAACACTCTTTAAAATAGTTCCAATAGCACTCAATTTCATGTTAAAAAATTTAACAAAGCATCAAAATGGGGTTTTGGCTCTTGACTAAATAGCCTAAGATACCACCGTAAATTTTATATTTCTTTGTACCTTTTCTAAAATATGGTGTACCCCTCAAATGATGTATTTCTCTTAATTATATTTATTTTCAGAGAAATTATATAGCCCATCCAAAAAAGAACAAAAAAGTGAAAACGGGGTCATGAATTCCGTGGCTGACATATTCTTAAATATTAAGTGTAAAATTGTATCAACTCTCATAGAGGAGAAAATGCAATCTTACGCTTAATTGTTCAAACAGAGCAATGTAAAAGCTGAAACTAAAACTTAAACCTTGCAAGCAAGGAACAAAGAAACAACAAGTGAACACCCGCGAATCCCAACATAGTCTTGCAGATTCGGAGTCCAGGGTCCCGACCAAGGACAGATACTACGGGAACAAAATGCTTATGTATTTCATGAAATTAACAATGTCTAATTTTACCCTTTGACAAATTTATATTTTTTTTAATTGTGAGGGCAAACTAGTTAATATCATTGGGATAAACTTTTTTTAATTAAATATATACCCATAATTTTTTGTGTGTGGGGACATTTTCAATCTCGTAGAGTTCGAGGAGATGTATATTAACTCCGAGACTCATTCGTCTATTATACATTAATCACAAAACAGTTAATGACGAAGGATCGATGGTTGTGAGGTGTTGGTAAACTCAATGGTATACGTGAAGCATGTCCACACGCTTATTGTCTTCAATGTTTCTTTTTCCAGATGCGGAGATTTTAATATCGCACTAGGCAGATATTCATCTCGTAACATGATATTGTCGTACAATTTTCTATTTCATGCAAAATCACCATGCAGGCGAAAAAAAAAATCTTTTCACTGCTTTTGATACATAATCCAAGACAAAGTAAATATACGTGTAATAATCGGAATTAAGAAAACAAATTCCCTTTTATTTCCACTTCTCTTATCGTCCAAACACTAATAAATGGCCTGAAATTGAGGTAGTCCTGAACTTGATCTTAATCAGTACCCTCGACGCAGAGCCATTCGCCAACAAAGATGGCATTGCAGTTGAGATTGGGATTCAGTTCACCGAATAATTCGTCGCTAATTCCTGATGCCTGCGCGACGGTTGCGCAAGTGTCGCCTTTTTCAGCTCCATAAACTACTCCACAATCCAGACCACCCTGGATTCCTTTTGTCACTGCACAAAATTAATCACAGCTTTTCGGGTTAGATACTACAATTATCTCTTGTTCCAACAAAACTACAATGACTAATACATATAAAAAACTTAAAAAATGGACGTGGCGGTCTTCGATTTACCGGAAATTTTCTTCTTATGAGCCGAGATTGTTACGAGAAGAGAGAAGCTCAAAACCAGGTAGAGGAAGAAGACAGCTTTGCTGGTGAACTTGGCCATCACGTATAACAACTAGGGTAATTGTAAGCTATAAGTAATTAAGAAGATTGATAAGTTTAGAAGTGGGTTCTGCTCCTGTAAATCTCCCTTTTTGTGTTGGGTGCTACTTATAGGCAATAAGCATTTGTTCTGCAAAACATTAAATGCTAAAATTTTATTCTCTTTACGAGGGCCTGGCCGGATCGGTTTATGCTATGTTTTGCCGCTTTATTATTTAGTTTTTATATTAATGTACTTCCATTTACTTGTTGATCAGTGAAGGGTCGGGAAGTTCCGGAAGCCGTAAGGAAAGGTTATTGTTCCAATCGGAATTGCGTATTTACATTTAGTTATTTCCAGCTAGATCCAAAACAAGAAAGTCATTTTCCCCCTCATCTTACTCTTTTTATTTTGTATTTAATAAGTTAATTTCTTGATTCCTTTGATTTTTTTGGAAAAGTTTACACAAAAAATTACGGGTTTGAACGCTAGACATACAAATTTGAGATGTTAAGGGGATCTTGATTCCCTCAATTAACCATCAGCTTATTTTTTGGTATATATTTAACCTGATCCTTACTTTTTCAGTATGTGATTGGGTATCTATTCTCTCGTAGGACTAATTCAGAATTAAGCATTTTTAAATTCTATAAAAAAAAATTCTCTCGGTAATATCTCTTCCGTACGTTCGAATTCAAAATTTTACTTACAAGTATCAAATATATTTTTTAAGTAAATTTTTACATCAATAATTGTATATGTCATGAATTAAATTTTAAACCTACATCAAATCCTCCAACACCTTGTGTAGTTAGGGTCCGGAGGCAAGCCGGAGAAGTATCAATTACACCTTGGAAATATCAATTTTACTTCCGTGAGTAATTTCGGCTGTGGATCCTTGCTTTCACATGCATTCGAGCGCGAAAAGTTAGATAAGTAGCAGGCAATAGACGGCCATTGGCTTTAATTATATGTAATTCCTCGAATAAAGCAGTTTCCATCCTTATAAATAGTTTAGTCCCAAAAGGAGAACCCACACCACAGGCAAAACAATACTAAACTACTAACTAATTTAGGAAGTATAATTAATTATAGTTAGTCTTAACCTAAGCCATATAATCATTAACATCATGGCGAGGTTCACCTTGGTTCTCGTCTTCTGTTTCATTGCCCTCATCATCTCCACATCTGAGAGTAGAAACCTGTTCGGTAACAATTCAGATTGTTATTTTTTGTGCAATCTATTGTAATATTGAGTCACTTTTTTTGTACATATGTTAGAGATTTATTTATAAAAATTTGTACTTCTAAAAAATAGTTTGTATTTCATTAATAAGAGTTTTGGATTGATAACACATGGTATTCATACACCTACTTAATCGACTGATACAAAAAGTTTCTTAATAAATATTTAATATTTCTAAATTTTGAAGTGCTCAAACTTTACACCGAATTAATTAGACATTGTGTATTGTAGATCAATTCTAACGTTGTTTATGTTTGTGGGTTCTGGTAGATGTATCGGAGAAGAGAACTACGCCGGCGGCGGTGGAATGTGATTCGGTTTACGGAGCAGAAGAGGGTGACACGTGTACGAGTGTGGCGACTGATTTTGACTTGACCGCGGAAACCTTCGGTGGGCTGAACCCTAACCTCAACTGCAATGCTATCTTCGTCGGTCAATGGCTCTGCGTTGGTGGGAGCGCGTAATAGCAAGAAGCTTAAAGACATTTGATCTTTTATTTTTCCTCAGCAAGCCAGAAATGTTGTTTGTGTTTGTGCTTGAATAATTAGAGCTGCCTGCTCTAGCTGACCTTGTAATGCTCTGGTGTTGTGCTCTTTTTTTTTTTTTTTTTTGCTCCTTCTTCATGTCCTTCCGTAAGTTTACAATAATATCACGTAGTTTCGATTTTCTCTTACGAATATCTGGGTGAGGTTACCCTTAGATTTTTGTCCTCGATCCCAAAAAAAAAATCTTTGGAGGCGGTTAGTACTTTTACAATGTGACAAAAAAAATCAAAAGTATTTGACTCTATTTAGTTTCTTTAACTGTAACTCGAACTCGAGATATCTTAGTTAAACTGCGCATCTCTAAATGGTCTCATTGGTCAGGAATTTCCTCGCGAATAAAAGTTCATCTAACTTAATGGAATATGGCAGGTGTGTATATTGGTCCCTAAAAAAAGATATCATTAACACAATGGATCAGTTGAACGAACGGAGCTGGAAACGATACGATGACGAGATACACCCAGGTGAAGAAATGGGGGATGGTCTCTTACTCGGGTTCTAATTACTCTTATGGGAGGCTTGTAATCTGTAATTGCAGCTGTTAAGTTGCGAGATTTTGTTTGCAATTACCTTTGTGGCTAATTGCAATATGGGTGGCACTTTATACCGGAACCTATTTTCCTGTTTGCAGTTTTTTCTCCACATGATTTTATCGAACAGAATTTTGACTAGTTACAAATTCGTGAATAGCACAAGAGATCTCCGTATATAAATAAGTATATACTTGCCAAAAACCGGAGACTGCAAATATAAATGACAAGCTTCATTAATATGATTACTAGAGTACACTTTCCTATGTGAAAATGGGGTCATCATTTCCATTGTGACATTGTTCTGTTCATAAGTGTAACATTTTGTCAATTTCAAGAAAGGATAAAAAAAATGTAATTATGCACTTATTTGCTCAAGGTGAGCAATATAAGAGCCGAAACTAAAGCATCGCACCTTGAAAGTAATTAAGGAACAAACTTTTTATAAGTAAATTTGTATTAAAATCACCAAAAAGTAATTACATCGAATTGTAAGTTACGTACAACATCCAATCACCTAAGTTGCTAGATAGACACGAATCTAAGAAAAACAAAGAGAAGTGTTATCTAAGTACCACCAAAAGTACCAAATCTTGCACGAATTACACCCAAGAAAGAGTCCTAATTCCCAGTCAAATGTTAAACACTTTTATTACGGAGGTTTGAAGATCTTCGTTTTAAGATTTTTCAGAGCCGCATCCCTAATACCTTAAAGAATAGTCGAGACTTCTTCCTGCTAAGTCATTCCCATTTGTACGGCCAAACTCAATGTCGCATTCACCCGCTCCGCTGCCCGAGCCTCTTCTAGCTGAATATCTCCAGCCGAGATAGATAAGGTAGGAGAATCAACTGAAGGTTTTCTTGGAGCTTGTATAGTCAAATTCTGCATAGGGAGCTTCCAGAAAGCGGTCACTATACTTGTTAATTTTTACACCCATGAGCTTGATCTTATCGAATTTTGTATTAATGACGTAGCTGCAAGTCCTTGCGCAACCTAATCTGTAGCTCCAAGTCCAGCCTCAAGACCAACCTCAGCAGTAGCTGCAAGTCCTCCCTCAATCACCCCAACAGGGAGATTGACTCCATCTAAAGACACGGAAGCAACATTTCCAGCAGCTTTATGATGCGTATCTGCCCCCAAACCAGCATCGGGCTCCTCAGCAACAAAATATTGTAAAACAATAGCAGCATGAGGCCCTCGGGAGTTAGAAGTCTTGAGAGTATCTGCCGCAGGGAGCACTGAGTCCTTGTTCCCACTTCTCTGGAATCTCGTCTTCGACACAAAAAGCCGCTTTTTCTCAACCCAGACTTCCTTAGGATCAGTGAATCGGCATCAACATCAAGGGGAACCCTGATGAACCCAAAGCGGGAATTCTGTTTTGACCTCTTTGTTGCGACGTAAGCGTCCACCATGGCACATTGTTTGCCGAAAAACTCATGAAACGTCTCGTAACTTCATTGCGATGGTAGATTGTCAACAAATAGGGTTGTTGATTTGGATCCACCGCCTCCCCCGACCTTCTTGCTGATGGAAGATGACGAGGATCCGCGGTGGTGCCCGGAAAGCGTAGTGGGTGTGGGAGAGTTTAATTTAGGTTTAGTTTTGAAACAGGATTTAATTTAGGGAAAAATGAAGGTTGGGGGAGATGAACAGTGTCACTAGGGAAAAGGGAAGTTCAAAAGAGAGAAACCCGGTTTTGAGTATTTTTTTTATTTTTTCGTGGCATAATAATATATTACATTCATATACTTAAGAAAAAAAATTGAAAACGGCGTCATGATTTCAGTGGCTAACAATTTTTTCTAATAGAAGTGTAAATTTTACTAACCCCGAAAAGGAGAAAATGCAATCGTACACTTTAATTGCTTAAAACGTAAAAGCCGAAACTAAAACGTAATCATTGCAAGTACGGAACAAAGATCTCTTACTAGTCCTTTTTGAAATGTGCTAATCTCCTCTATTTTAAAATCTACTGTAGAGTGGCAGCCTGGTCAGGCGGAGATATAGCTTTCTTATGTAAACAAGTTCTCTTACTAGTCCTTCAAAATGATGTCTCATTAGAAATCACAAAAGTGTACAATTCAATACCGAGCAAAAGTAGGCGAACCTCAACATCTCAACGAGAATTGGTAACTACAACAATAAGGATCATCTCATCCTACTTGTACGTACTCATGCAACTTCTACATTCTCAAGACTAGTGGCGCCAAAAAACATACCTCCTATGCAGAGATGGAATTCGACTCTCAAAACCATCTAGTATGGGTTTCGTCTCGCCTATAGTGGATAATCAAGTCGGATATTGAATAATGTCGGCTAGGGGTGAGCTTAAAACCGAAACAAACCGCAAACCGCACCAAACCGCACCAAACCACACCGAAAAAATTGAAACCGCAAAGGTAAAGTGGTATTTTCAAACCGCACCACACCGCACCATATGCTTTCGGTACGGGGTCAGTTTTTATTTTTTTTACCCCGCAAAAGTGCACCGCACCGCATCTATAAAACGACGTCGTTTTAATATAGGTTTAGTGTTGATTTGTTACTATATTTAATATAGGTTTAGTGTTGATTTGCTACTATATTTAAGCGTGGGCTTGTTGTGAATTTCGTGGGCTTGTTGTGAATTCGTGGGCTTAGTTTTTGCCCAAAAATTTGATGAAATTAGCCATTTTTCAAATTTGGGACTACTTAAATGGGTCAATTTCGAATTTGCGGTCCAAACTGCAACCCGCACCGCACCACCCCGACACCGCGCCACCCCGAACACCGCGGTTTTCGACCAAACCGCAAACCGCACGGTGTGAGTTTTACAAAAAAAAAAAGTTGCGGTGCGGTGTCAATTTTCACACCGAAACTGCAAAACCGCACCGAACTCACTCCTAATGTCGGCCACCTTCGGGTTCATACAGATGGATGGAATTTGTAGGGGAGACTTTTGGTCTTCCCATTTCATGACTCCTCCGTAAAGAAGGAAGAAGATAGCCTTGTGTTTTAGCGGATGAGGTTTTGGGTTGTTTTTGGGCTTGATAATAGATATGGGCCTCTACTATGATTAGGGGTGGCGGGTACTCTTGGGCTCTTTAATTTTGGCTTTTTTTTTTGTCTTTTGGATTTGATATAGTTGTATTTTTCTTTTCTCTTAGTCATAGTCTGTACTTTTATTTTATTTTTGGTGCGTTGTTTATTATTAATAAAATTTTACCTTTAAAAAAAAAGTACGAAACAAAGAAAATACAACAAAGAGAACACCCACCCCAACATAGTCTTGCACATTCGGAGTCCAGTTTCCGAACTGAGGAAAAAAGAAAATAACTGCCAAATACGTGGATGTAAGGCCCTAATGTTTCCATCTTATTGGTTCGTCGTCAGTCCAGTGTGTAGTCGGTAATTTCGGAATCTCGTTAAGCCCAATCTTCGATACAAAGCCACTGACCGACGAAGATCTTGTCGCAGTTGAGGTTGGGATTAAGTGCAGCGAATGTATCGGCACTCAACTTGAACTTTCCGGCGACGCCCTCGCATGTATCTCTCGGTTGTGCTGCATAAACCGAGGTACATTCCGTTGTTAAGTCTATGGCCTCCTTTGTTGCTCCTTTATCCCCCATCATTTAAGACAATTCATATAATCACAATTGGATCCCATTTCAATCACGTATTAACTCCATGACTCGTTTGTCTATTGTACATTAATCACCATTGTAATGTGGAAATAATGAATATTGTATGTAGTAGGTAACGTTGATTAACAAGTAATAAATAAGTCGGGTACGCTAGAATCTCTATATCCTATATATAACAATGGACAATGAACTCGGAATTACCCGCTCTCATGTTATGTTAGAACTTTCATATTCTACAAAACCTTAAAGTAATGATTCTGTAGAATCTCTATATCCTACACTATTCCTAGCAATGTTACTGTCAGCTATTCCAACAGTTGGAAATAACACTCACCAGCTATTCCAAGTCCCGCGGAGAGCAACAGGAAAAGAGAGAAGGCTACTTTGACTTCTTTTTTTTGAGGGATACTTTGACGTTGAAGGCCATTTTAGTGTCAGCTGGTTAAGGGTTTATGAGTAGCGGTTAGCGAATGGTAGTAGATACCTTGTGTTTTTCCTGCCTTGACTTGCACTTGGTGTCTCAATTTATAGGGAAATATCTGCCTTGAACAGACCGTCAAAATTTGGCAGTAACTTACTTAATTATTAATAGAGAAGTCGCTTTACCGGCGACCCTGATTTCTGGACTCATCCTTGTTTCAAATCCGTAATTAGGACGTGAATGAAAAATTTTACGATGGTATTGATAAATATGATTTAGATTTTGTGAAATGACAAATTTTATTTTCTTTCTCATAAATTTTAAAAAAATTAATAGTTCAGATATTATTATTGTTATTTGGTATAAAAAGAATCATTATAAAATTACTCCTAACTTATTTCTCGAAAGGAACATTTAAACCGGCAGATCAATCTGAGTCGGCCAATTTAGTTGAGTCTTGGAATTACATAATCATCGACTTTCAAGTCTCAAATAATATTTGGATTCCACCAAAAAAAAAATTTTGGGCCGGCTTCTACTGGTGTTGCCCAGCTCAATTAAGATGTAATGTTGGCCTAGCCCTGAATGTATGAGTGAACGAGACATGTTTTGGACTTGGCCGATCTTAGGTCAATATCTATTCTCAAACTGCATATGGGTGGGCCTTTCTTTAACATCAACATACAAGATTGAGGATGCAATTATAAACCGAAATCCTTTCAGAAAAAAAATACTAATGTAAACTTTTTTATTTATTCGTGATTGAATAAAGGAGGGGTAACATGATATTACTATATCCTCTAGTTTGGGATTAACAATTTGGGGTAAGAGAGTTATGGTGTGGGAGAGTTACGGAATAGATAATCAATGATAACCACACTAACCAAACTATATTTGGTGCAACCCTAACAAACTTCTTATCCAATTAAAGTATAAGAAGCTAGTCACCCGGACTCCTGAAGTCATGGGTTGAAATTTTTTTTATAAGTGATTTTCAGTAATGTAATAATATTTACATAAAGTTAAAAAAAGGTTGAATATCCTTGAAAGAGGTAATAACTAACGGGCCTGGTTAAAAATTCTACTGCGATCAAAATCCAACGTGAAAAGGCTACGGTAGAAACCCTACCATTGAAGTCGTGAGTTTTTTTTTTTGAAACATCGAAGTTGTGAGTTGATTTGTACCTTTTTAACTTAATTGCATTTCCAATTTTTATTTCATTTAATAGTTTGTCTAAAAAAATCCAAAGATAAAAGTGGACAAGATCCGAAGTGTTCTTTTATAAGTAGCTCTTTTTTGTGGGTTTATTTTTTCATGTATTTACCAAGGTTTTAAAAAACACGGTCCGACCGGCGGTCCGACCGGTCGGACCACGAATCGGTGTGGAAAGCGTTCCGGTTATAACCTAAAACTCGCCTACCTAACGAACCGGACAAAATCCGGTCAGACCGGGCGATTTGACCAGGTTTTTGACCCGGATTTTTCCGGTTCGTTAGGTTTTTCCCAATTTTTTTTATAAAAAAAATCAAACCCATCTAAATTAAATGCTAAGGCCGACAAAGAGAGGGAGATGGAGAGTGGGTCAGACCTGGAAGTAAAAAAATCATGACTATTTCTTGGAAGTTGAATTTTTCTTGAAGTTTTTTTTTGAAATTGTCTTTCCTAGGGAGTTGAAATTCAGCAGACATGACATATAGTAGGTAGGAAAAAGTGGAAACATAATTGTTATATTTAATTATATAATAATTTTATATAATAAAAAATATCCGGTCAGACCGTCGGTCGGACCGGTCGACTCGGAAAACGGGATAAATCCCGGGTGAGCCTCCGGGTCGTTTCTAAGAACCTTGGTATTTACTCTATTTATCCTAAATTACAATCTCCAAATTTACATTTTACTCTTTACGTTATTGGTCAAAGGCCAGAACACATCTAAAAACTCGAAGTGAAATGACATAAAGCGCCCAATTAGTAGCTAGAAGGAAGAAGGAAGCATTTCTTCGTGTGTTTTTTTTGGTTTCACATTCACATTTCCAAAAGATCTCAAACACTTGTACAAATGAACATTTCCACTCCTCCCCAGATTTCAATTCTAGATTTTCCCCCATCCCGCTCCCCGCCGGAACCCGTCCGATCCTCCCATCCGCCCCGAGTCGACTCACCCGAGTCATACTCGATCCACCATTTCCTCCCTCTCTCTCTCTCTCTCTTTAATCATGGTTTAGTCATAGTGCATATACAAGTACTTGATTAGCTAGCTAGCCTTGGCCCCAGCAGTTGAGGTACATGACGTTCCTAATAGACTCGTCGTCTCTCTGGGACCCCTGAAGTTCCTCCACCGCCAGCCGGGCGCCTATTAACGCACCGGCCAGCGGTCGGAAGTCAGAGCTCTCCAGGGCGGAGAGGAGCTTCCTCCGGCCGTTCTGGAGGGACTTGACGAGGCCGGGCTGGCACTTGTGACCCTGGTCCAGGTGGCCTTGCACCGCCGCCACGCTCGCCGCCATCCACGCTCTGTTCAAATACCCCATAATAATATATCCTCTCTCTACTCTCTCTTGCTTTTGAGTTGCTTTATTGCGAGTGTTGGGATCGGAGGAAAGAGGGTTAGGGTTATTTATAGAAGGTGTGAACTGGTTGTCTTGCTCCGAGGATAGGGGTAGGATTGGGAATTCGGGTCTGTGACGTTTCTCGAGGCTTGCCTTTGGCAGCTTATTGGATTTGGTTTTTTATTGGTGGGATGGGGTCGTGATATGCTCATTTCGTTTGTCTTAATCTTATTGGTTAGGTGAGATAATGATGAGTTTTTTTTTTGGAGCAAGTATCTATCCGAATACTAATGCGTCCACTATTCATGTTTGAATCGGATAAGATTTTTGATATATGACAAAATTTTTCTAACATGTATTTTATGTATTTGACATTGATACATTTTTCAAATACTCTAACTCAAAATTTTTAGAAAAAAATAGAACAACATCATTATCAATTAATTTAAGTGATTATTGGTGGTTTGATTATTAACGATTCAAATGTCAGTGAAAAATCCATGTTAATGTGAATTTAAAAATTAAATTAACAAAATTTTCGTATATAGAGATAATTTTTACACAAATGGGACTGGTGTAATAGACAGTCGAGTACGTATCATTGTTTTAAAACCCGACCCGGAGCTACGGTCCAGAATTTTTACCATTTTTTGGGTCAGTCTGTCGGACTACCAGTCGAACCAAAAATATTTTTATTTTTAAATATTTTAAATAATATATATATGTTAAAATAGACTTATTTTCCATAAAAAAAATAGACTTACTTTTTTATCTCTCCACTGTATAAATCTACTTTTTTATTTATTTATTACTCTATAAACTTGTCAAATCAACTTTTTTTTCTCGAAAATCACCCAAAAAAGCCAATTTCACCCATTTTTGTAGGGGTGAGTTCGGTGCTGTTTTGCGGTATCGGTGTGAAAATTCACACCAAACTGCACTTTTGGTTTTGTGAAAATCCGCGCCGTCGGTGTGGCGGTGTCGAAGAAAACTGCGGTGGTGCGGTTTGATGATTTTGCAGTTTCATGGTGCGGTTTGCACCGAAAGAATTGGGCCCATTTCGTTAAGCCCATTTAGTGGGCCCAAATTTGGAAAGAAGCCTTTTTCACACAATCATACTCGCCAATTTGAAAAAAAGCCCAATTCTTGGCTACATGATGATACATACATACATACATACATACATCAAGAGAACATCCTCGGCTAGTATACATACATACATACATACATACATACATACATACATACATACATACATACATACATCAAGAGAACATCCTCGGCTAGTATACATACATACATACATTACATAATTGCGGTTTCGTGGTCGGTCGGTGTGGTTTCAAACCAACACCGAAACCAAACCGCACCAATTCAATGTCGGTTTGAAACCGCACCACGACACCGATTGGAGCTGCGGTTTGGATTTTATCGGTCGATCGATTTGGCGGTCAGTCGGTTTTGCAGTTTTGCGGGTTCTTGGCTCATCCCTACATTTTGTACGAACCAGGTTCGACCGATCAGGATGGACCTCAAAATTAGCCGGTCTGACCGAATTTTGTCCGGTTAGTATAGACCCCGGTCAAAAGCCTAAAAACGACCCGCTCTTGTGCCCAATTCTCGGTCCAACTAGTCGGACCGCATTTTTTAAAACAGGGTACGTACGTTTGATGTGTGTCTAAGATACGTATTAAATGCATAGGATTTCGAGTTATTTTCATATGTTTGTCTTTAGTTTAGTATCATTTTAGTAAATATTTGAGATTTGGATGACTAATGGGTTCTTTGTGCTAAATTGTAGGAAAAGGAGGCAAATTTGGAAAGAATTATACTTGGAGAAGAAGTCTGGCAGGGACAGCTGACTTGGAAGGGCATTTCGGTCGACTTTGGAGCCGAATCAGAGGATGCGTATTTGACAGACAATTGACGATATTTATTTCCTCTTTCCGTGCATATAAAGAACGCCTAAATCGGAGATCGGAAAAGGAAGTTACGACCAAAATACTGAAGGCTGTTCTGGCAGATTTTATTAACGAATATTCGGTACAATATTGGAAATTTGGTTTCTGCATCGCGGAGGACTCTTGAAACGACCCATTAGGTTTTTACACTTAGAAGGGCTTATATATAACCCTCTGGACTTATTTTAAGAGAACTTTTTGATTCTAGAGAACATAACCTATTTTACTTTGTCTTTGTCACGACTATGAGGAACTAAACCTCTAGGTAGATTTGAGGGAGGAGACCCAAGGATTTGGTTGTGAGGATCAGGTTTTATTAATCTATCTCAGTAGTATTTACTTATTTTCTTGTGCTTATTATTGTTCTTGAATGGTTTGCGTTTGTGAATTTATTCTTGAACATATTTGCCTTTGATTCTTGATTAGCGGTTGCAGTTAGGAATTGAACCTAGGAGCAAGGTTAATTCAGTGAGGAACGGTCGTTACCAAACTAATTAACTAGGAATAAGTAAGGCTAGTTTGTAGATACCAAGGTTTTGAGTATAATCGCTAGGAGTAGGAACATCTATTCTTAATGTTATTATCTTATAGAATAGAAATAGGTCGATATTCTGTCTATTATGTGATAAACAACTAGTTAGGCGGTCGTTTGGCTAGTTGATTGTTAGATGTTTGTGGTCTCTTTGCGGTTGCGGGAGATTTACACCTACTTGCTACATGTGTTAGATTATCTTTTGTGATCCAGTGATCAACCAACCTGTCGTGGTACTCCGATCTCGAATCTGCCGCTTTTCTCTCATTGATTTTTACTCTTACTTCTCTCTTCTGCGTTTTGTTGATTTCGTTTGATCTACAAATCTCTCAAAAACCCCCCATTTTACTTTTGTTTAAATAGTTAGATTAATTGAGTATTCGTTCCTCCTTGGATCTGACTCGGTATTTCTGCTTTCTTACTACAAATTAGTGAGCCGTGAATATCGGTTTATTTTGAGGGGCCTCGACACGCTCTTCAAAATTTGGCGCCATTGCCGGGGAGGCCCCTCAAAATATCTTCAATTGTCTGTCAAATACGCATCCTCTGATTCGGCTCCAAAGTCGACCGAAATGCCCTTTCAAGTCAGCTGTCCCTGCCAGACTTCTTCTCCAAGTATAATTCTTTCCAAATTTGCCTCTTTTTCCTACAATTTAGCACAAAGAACCCATTAGTCATCCAAATCTCAAATATTTACTGAAATGATACTAAACTAAAGACAAACATATGAAAATAACTCGAAATCCTATGTATTTAATACGTATCTTAGACACACATCAAACATCCCCACACTTAAACTTTGCTTGTCCCCAAGCAAGACTAAACTAAGACTTAGACACAAAACACTAAGGACTCAACTCTTAAGACAACATATAGACATGCAAATAGATATTGTCAACATGAGCACTTGCATTTTAACCACACTGAATTAATAAACCATCAACAACAAACTATCCCTAGGAATCCTCATGCCAAGACAATTTTAAAATTCAAGTCTAGCCCACAAATTAAAGTAGTTTCCCATAATTTTAATCATTCAAAAAGCGGTGAAGACCACTAGGGACTCAACATCAATAAGCACCAGGCATGACTGGATATTAAGGCACTTATAGTGCTGTTTAGCTTGGCCTCATCCCAAAATATTTTAGGTTAGCATGGTTAGCACTCAAGTTTGCATGGCACTTGGGACTTCACTCTTAGATGTCAATAGGTCAGGTTACAACTTTTTATTGCTCCGATTGTACACCTATAACGATCTTCAAGCTCCATCCTAGTCAGGCCGGAGGCAACATCAACTCCAATTGTTTACCTGACTACTGCCCTTCCGCCAGCATTCATTCACATTCCACATTTCGCATTTCAATTTTCCTTCCTTCCTTTCCCATTCCTTTCAAACATTTTTTTTTCACAACTTAGAAGGGCAGCAAGTTTTCTTATACGCCACTCGGTTAATCCTCACGCAAGTTAGCTAAAACATATATATGATACAGGTGGGAGTTGGTTACTACAGCCGTACCACCCGAATTCTCTCAAGTGTTATATCAGTCTTGTACACTAGTAGTCGCTTAATCCAATTATGAGATTTTTTCGAAAAGTAAAAACTACTTCTCAATATGGGCTTATTCCTATCCTTGCTAATTTCATCTTGGCATGAGCTTTCCTAAGGATTTTAAGTTGCTAAGGGGTCAAAAATTCAAGGTTGCAAGTTCAAGCAGATGGTTGACTCGACACGTAAACCATACTAAACATTTCAACTAAACATCCCCACACTTAGAGAACAACATGTCCTCATGAACAAAAACAAACTTACTAGTGACGCTCGACATACCCACACTTAGAAAATAACATGTCCTCATGGTATATAGGTTAACTCTAAATATAACAAATAGAATAAAACACACAAGACATAACAAAATACGTGAAACAGAATACGAGAAAACTAAAACATAACAAATGAGTTTAGGGTTTAAGGCCTCCCTTATGTAGTGTGTGGCGAAGATCGATTAGTTATGGTGTTTGATTGTCTCCTCGCTTTCGCTTTCATTGATTTGTTGGCGTTAATATCTTCTTCCCTGGGGGCATGATGAGAATTGAAATTAGGTAGGCTATTGTTCCTGTAAAAGAATCGATTAAAGTAAGCATAACAGGATTCTAATTATTTAACAAAAAACGAATATAATAATTAAGAAAAGGAAAGTCCAAATCATTGAAATTCTGAAGAAGAATAGTCCAATTAGGACTCTATATCGCGGGCGACAAAAACTGAGAGATAATATATAATTTTCCTTCCGGAAAAACTTGTCAGCTGGGGCTGTAAGTCATTCGCTCGGTTTCAGCTTGATGTATAAGGAAAAACTAAAGTTCACGTAGTTGGTCAGCGCGAGATGGTTTTATCGGGTCGAGAAAAACTAATGTTCTCGAATGTTTCTGTTCACTTCGTGACGAGTAGCCTTTTGTCGCTCCGAGAAAAGAAAAAAAATAATTTCTCTATCTAATTCGCTACGAGTTGGTTTTTTCGCTACGAGACCCTTCCTCATTTCCTGTTCACATCGTCACGAGATAGGCTCTTCGACTCAATTTCATCTTTTTTGCTGCAAAACTTGAAAATTTTGATTAGAACCTAAAAAGGGGAAAATTCTAAAATCAACTAATAGAATCTAAGAAGGAAAAAACTAAATTGGGTTGCCTCCCAATAAGCGCTTGTTTAACGTCAATATCTTGAGGTAAGGAGACATACCGATTAGAGTCTTGTATGCTGTGCGGTATGCCCAAAGAGCATCGTCTAAACGTAAGCTCCAATCCTTTCGTGAGGGGTTCACTGTTTTCTCTAATATTTGTTTCACCTCTCGATTGGATACCTCCGCTTGTCCATTGGTTTGGTGGTGATACGTGGTAGCAACATGATGATGCACGCCGTATTTTTTCATTAATGCTTCTATGGTGCGGTTGCATAAATGGGTACCTTGGTCGCTGATGACTGCACGTGGAATGCCAAACCTACTAAAGATGTTAGATTTTAAAAATCCTGCAACAACTTTAAAATTATTAGTTCGAGTAGCCTTTGCTTCGACCCACTTCGAGACATAATCAACTGCAAGAAGGATATAGATGTTACCTAAAGAGCTGGGAAAAGGTCCCATAAAATCAATTCCCCAAACATCAAATACCTCGCAGAAAAGTATAGGAACTTGAGGCATCTCATTTCTACGAGATATATTTTCTACTCGCTGACAGCGGTCACAGCTCTTGCAAAATTCATAAGCATCATGGAATAAAGTAGGCAAATATAATCCATTATCTAGCACTTTTCTAACAGTTCTCCTAGGACCAAAGTGACCTCCACATGCATACGTATGACAATACGTCAGGATGGACTCATATTCATGTAATGCTACGCAACGACGAATGACTTGATCACTGCCAATTTTCCACAGAAAAGGTTCATCCCAAATAAAGTACTTCGAATCACTACAAAGTTTGTGCCTTTTTGCTTTTGTTAAACCTGAAGGAGTCTTACCAGTTACAATAAAGTTTACAAGGTCTGCACACCATGGTTCTTCAGTTTGGACATGAAAAAGTTATTCATCAGGAAAATTGTCTGAAATAGGTAGTGGCTCCTCTGCATGTTCCAGGCGGCTCAAGTTGTCCGCTGCTAAATTTTCAGAGCCCTTCTTGTCTCGAATCTCCAAGTTAAACTCCTGCAGCAAAAGAATCCATCGAATTAGGCGTGGTTTAGACTCTTTCTTTGCCAACAAATATTTGAGTGCAGCATGATCAGAATAAACTATGACTTTTGTTCCTAAAAGGTAAGAACGAAATTTATCCAAGGCAAAGACAATGGCGAGTAATTCTTTCTCCGTGGTGGAGTAATTTTGTTGGGCTCCATCCAAAGTCTTTGAGGCATAGTAGATGACATGACTGCTCTTCTCGATTCGTTGTCCAAGTACAGCTCCTACTGCATAGTCACTTGCATCGGTCATGATCTCGAATGGTAGGTGCCAATTAGGAGGTTGCAGGATTGGGGTGGTGGTTAGCAACAACTTTAGTTTGTCAAAAGCTTCATTGCACTCCTTACTAAAAATGAATTCCACGTCATTTTTGAGTAAATTGCTCAAAGGTAAAGCGATCTTGGAGAAATCTTTGATGAAACGACGATAGAACCCTGCATGACCAAGAAAACTACGAACTTCTCGAACATTAGTTGGATAAGGGAGATTAGAAACCAAATCAATTTTTGCTTTATCAACTTCAATCCCTTTTTCAGAAATCACATGTCCGAGGACAATGCCTTGGGTGACCATGAAATGATATTTTTCGTAGTTCAAGACCAGGCTTTTCTCAATACAACGTTGTAAAACTTTTGAAAGATTCTGCAAGCAGTGGTTAAAAGAATCGCTGTACACAGTAAAATCATCTATGAAAACCTCAATGCAATTCTCTATCATGTCAAAAAATATACTCATCATGCAACGTTGAAAAGTACCAGGAGCGTCACATAAACCAAAGGGCATACGACGATAAGTAAATGTACCAAATGGGCAAGTGAATGTAGTTTTCTCTTGGTCTTTTGGATCAACTACTATTTGAAAGTATCCCGAATAATCATCAAAAAAATAGAAATAGGGCTTACCTGCAAGTCGCTCCAACAACTCATCAATAAAAGGTAAGGGAAAGTGGTATTTCCTTGTTGCAGCATTGAGTTTGCGATAGTCAATGCAAACACGCCACCCATTCTGGACTCGCATAGGTATCAGTTCATTCTTCTCATTCGCGACCAAAGTAAGTCCGGTCTTCTTCGGAACCACATGAATTGGGCTAACCCATTGGCTATCAGAGATGGGGTAGATGATACCCAAGTCAAGAAGCTTGATGATTTCTTTCATAACGACTTCCTTCATGGCTGGGTTTAACTTCCGTTGTGGATCTCTCTTCGGCTTGGCATTTTCTTCCAAGATAATTCGGTGCACGCATACGGAAGGGCTGATGCCTTTTATATCTGCCAATGTCCAACCAATGGCTGTTTTATGTTCTCTCAGCACTTCAATCAATTGTTGCTCTTGAAACATGGCAAGTTCCTTGGAGATAATCACTGGTAGGGTGTCCTTATTGCCGAGATACACGTACTTGAGATTCTCGGGTAACTTTTTCAACTCTAACTTGGGAGCCTGTTCAACAGAAGGGAGAATATGTTCGTTAGTAACTGGTAAAGGAATTATAGAATTCTCGTACCTTCTTGGGGCCTCTGTGAGTGAGTAAAGAGCCATGATAATGTCTTGATCTTCCTCCACGAGTTTTATGATTGCATCTTGATCAATGGCAGAATTTTGAATCACCTATTCGAGGGAGTCCTTGATACATACTCTTTCAAAAGTAACTTGGACAAGCGGGTCAATTACATCAATAGAAAAAGCAGTTGCAGAATCTTGAGGGTGCTTCATGGCATCAAATATATTAAAGGTCACTACTTCTCCATCAAATTCGAGGGAAAGAGTTCCATTATGCACATCTATCTTGGTTCTAGCAGTTTTCATGAATGGTCGTCCAAGCAAGATGTGAGAAAAATTAGAGCGAGAATCATCATCCATATCAATCACATAAAAATCAACAGGAAAGATGAATTCATTTACTTTAACAAGCATATCTTCTAGAACTCCTTCAGGATAAGAATTAGACCTATCTGCCAACTGAATTATGATTCTAGTATCTTTTAAAGGACCTAGATTCAATACTTTATAAATGGACAGTGGCATGACATTAATAGACGCTCCCAAATCAAGCATTGCTCTTTCAATTCTTGTATTTCCAATAGTGCATGGAATAGTGAACATACCTGGATCCTTGCACTTTTGGGGAAGCTTCCTTTTGATAATCGCTGAAGCATTTTCGCCCACTCTAACTTTGTCATCCATGCCTAACTTCTTCTTGTTGGTGCAAAGATCTTTAAGAAATTTTGCATACCTCGGTATTTGCTTGATGGCATCGAGCAATAGAATATTCACTTCTACCTTGCGAAAGGTTTCCAGAATTTCTTGCTGGGCAGCGTCCTTCTTTGCTTTAGCAAATCTTCCAGGAAATGGTGGAAGAATCTCTATCGTGGGCTTCAATTTAATGGGTTCCTTCTCTTTCTCCACCTCCTTCTCAATTTCACTTATCTTATTCTCTTCTTGAGTATTCTCTTCTAGGACATGTGTTGTTTCCAAAGTTTTTCCACTTCGCAAAGTGATAGCACTTGCATTCTCTCTTGGGTTTACCACTGTCTGAGATGGTAGTCTCCCTTGAGAATTCTTCATTTCTCTCACATCAGCTGCAATATGAGACACTTTCCTTTCAACATTCTTGATACTCGCATTAGTTTGGTTAACAAGATTTTGAATACTCTGGTTGGTGCTGATGGCCAAAGATTTAATAAGGTCTTCCAATGATTGGGAAGAACTAGCAGCTTGTTGTTGAGGTGGCTCAGGCCTAGAGTTTTCATAAGCAGGTGGTGCCCTTTGATTTGATTGTCCTTGAGGTGGCCCATATCTGAAATTGGGATGGTCTCTTGTGCCTGGGTTGTAGTAATTGGAGTATGGATCATACTTCCTCTTTTGCTGATAATCACTATTACCCACAACGTATGCTCCTTCTTCAATATCAGGACATGCATCTGAATGGTGCCCTGGAATAGAGCAAACACCACATACTATTGGCTTGGCTGAGCCATTTTTGAAGGCTGACTTCACAAATGTTTCTAGTTCATTGAATCTCTCTTCTAAGTTAGAAGTGCCCACTTCGTTGACTTTCTGCTCTCCTGAACTTTGACGTCCTCGTGTATTTTTAGCCATCCTTTCAATCAGCTATTTTGCTTGAGCAGGTGTATTATCCATGAGGTCACCTCTACTGGCAGCGTCAAGCATGCTCCTTTCTGAAGGGAGGAGTCCTTCATAAAAATATTGTATGAGCTGATTCTCTGTAATTTGATGTTGTGGACAACTAGAACACAATTGTTGAAATCTCTCCCAGTATTCATACAACGTCTCGCCAGAGTGCTGGGTGATGCCACTAATCTCCTTCCTTTTAAATATCACTGTAGAAGCAGGAAAGTATCTATCCAAGAATTTCTTTTGCAATTCTGCCCAAGTCGTTATCGATCCTGGCTCAAGACTGTATAGCCAGTCCCTAGCTTTGTCTTCAACAGAGAATGGAAAAGCCATCAGCTTGACTAATTCTGTAGAGACTCCTGCTTGTTTCATAGTAAAGCAAGCGATGTGAATTCCTTGTAGATGTCTGTTGGCATTCTCTCCAGCTCGTCTATAGAAGGTGGGTAGCCGATGAATCAAACTTGACTTGAGCTCAAACGGAGGAATATTATCAGGAAGAATAATGCACAACGGTTGTTGGTTGACATCATTGTCTGCCATGGCGTTCATGGTAAGCTGTTGGTCTGCCATGTTAGAAATATCTTCAGGAGTGCTTTCAGTGTCAGATAAAGAAGTAAAGTCTCCCTCACTGGTAGAATCACCAGAAGCAATAGCTTGTCTTTTGGCCTTCCGGTTTGCCTTTGTAGTCTTCTCAATCTCCTGGTCAAGAGGTAAAGTACATAAGCCTTAAGAACGAGTTAACATACAGAGTCAGATCAATCAAATAAATCAAAACCTGCCCAGCAACGGCTCCAAATTTTGACGAGCGTGTCGAGGCCCTTCAAAATAAATCGATATTTCGCGACTCGGTACTTTCCTTGCTTGCTACAAATTAGTGAGCCGCGAAATATCGATTTATTTTGAAGGGCGTCGACACGCTCGTCAACGTTACATCCATCCAAGGTCCAAATAATTTGAAGTGTACATTTAACACTATCGAAGCAATTGGATTAATCGTCATGCAATACCTAATTCCTATTTTTTTTTTGTAGATACCTGATTCGTTAATTTGGTAGTGACAAATTTGAGCGCAAGCTACAGACTTATTTATAAGCACAAAATATTTATTTATTAATTATTTTAATATTTTGGTTTTACAAATTATGGGGGAATATGGATTTTGTACGGAATAGGTGTCGGCCTTACCCGAAGAGGAAATAGTGACTCATCTCTTGCAACTGATGGTGACCCAACAGCTAGCCACTAAACCATGTGATCCTTTGGAAGGGACATTGGGAAAAGAACAGATAAGTATCTTGTAGTTTCACGTTTTCACAACAGAATATTCTGTAATTTCAAATTGGTAATTTAGTTTCTGTGGTTTTCGAAAAAAATTTCGGGCAGGTTCAGGGTAGCTACCCGTCCATATGGTCTTCGAACGACATCGTTTTTATCCTACGTGGCTGACGCGTGACGACCGGTAGGTTTATTTACCGCTGACGTGGAATATGAAAAATTACCTAATTAGTCATTAACTATTTTATAATTTTTCAAAAAAAATACTCCACTTAAATATTAATTTACTAACTCTCTCTCCTCCTCCTCTCTCTCTTCTCCTCCTCCTCCTCCTCCCCCTTTCCACTCCCAACAAAACTAACACCACAACCAAAATCTGTAATCCACGACCTCGCCTGGGCTGGCCTCTTAGAGAATCCGGCGGGTACCAGCCCGTACCCGCTTATCGTTCTCTGACTAGCAACGCGCTTTATTCCCTATCGGATCATCGGCATACGGCGCCGGTAGGGGGAGGGAGTTAAGGAGGAAGTCTGACGTCGGCTTGTGGCGCTTGACAGTGTTCTGGAGGTTCTCGAGCTTGATCGTCCTCCGCTTCCTCTCCGCCTTGAAGCTGGCAGAGCCCTCGGTCAGGAACTTAGGGAATAGCTCCGTGAAGCGCGTGACGAGGAATAACTCCTCCAAGATTACCTTGTTGATGTCCTTGTTGAACACCCAAGGCGCGCCGAACGGGAAGAACCTTGACGGGTGGTGGTTTGGGTCCCGAGGCTCTACGAAATTCCTCTATTGCCTTTTGGTGAACCCCATTTTATTACATGTAATAGATGACGATGGTGATGGCGAGGACGAGAAGGAGGGTGAAGGGGTCGATTTGTTGAAACCATCAGGGAGGGAGTGGACAACAAACCGCCACTTGGAGGTGGAGACGCCGGTGGCGGTGGCGAGGTTGCGCCGGGTGGAGAGGAGAGAGAATGGAGAGGAAACCATATATATAAATAAAGGGTTATTTGAAAAAATATAAATAAATTAAGGACTAAACATGTAATTAGCCACGTTACCCACGTGTCAGTCACGTAGGACTAAAAACGATGTCGTTCAAAGACCATATGGACGGGTAGCTACCCTGGACCTCCCGAATTTTTTTTAAAAAAATCACAGAGACTAAATTATCAATTTAAAATTACAAAATATCCCGTTGTGAAAAAGTAAAATCACAAAATACTTATCGATCCTTTTCCCTTATTTTTGTTGTTGTCGGTGATAGACGGTATTTTACTTTTGTCCCTTGGATTGTCTTTTGGGCCGCCGTTTGGAAGGATAGGCTTCCTAGAGTTGGTGAATTTTTCAATTAGGTGTAATTTTTTTCAAATTTTAAGGGACTCGATAATTTTTTAAACACCTGATCCTATTAAGGATATACGTAAACTTTGTTATATAAATAGATATATATTATTTTAAAAAATAGCACAGCTTGCAACAGAAAATTCCTAAAGTTTCTATTTCCTTTAAATTTTACAGCTTATACGAAAATTCACCTAAGAGTTCGGTCTGGCTTCCGTTTAGGTTAGCGAGCTTTATGTGAAGGAAGTCCACGTGAGAGGGACACGCGTTGAGGTAAGAATTGTGGGTAGCTAATCCCCAAGTGTGTATTGTATCGAAGAGGCATGGCATCACGTGACGCCTTGGCCTATTAGACTCTTTTGGCCTATATACGTATATAGTAATATAATTTGATTCATAAAAGATTTTGAATTTAAGTTTTATTAATATAAAAAATGTTATTATTTAATAGGGTCTGACATTTCAAAAAAACTCTTAGGCGTATTAGGCTTTTTTTAGAGGAATATTAGGCTCTGTGTTTATGCTTCGAGTGGAGAAAATTCCAAAGACCAGGGTCACTAGGATCACGAGGCTCATCCTACCTGGCAACCACGTCGGATTTTCTTTTGGTTAATTTGTCCCTCCATGTTTGCATATTCTTCCGAAAATTATAACAATTGAATTGGATTTTTTTTAAAGATAAAATTTTAACATCATGATAATGTTAGAATTTGAATTTTGAATTTTCTAAATATTAAAAAAAATTTGTGCCGTTGAATTACAAACTCTTTGGCTACAAGATTGTGATCGTTCGGGTCATTGGTATTAGGGGTAGGATTGGAAAATCAAGGTCACGGTGTTTGAGGCTTGTCTTTGCCTCTTTGGCAGCTTGTTAGGTTTGGATTTAATTATGGGTCATGATGATGCGTTCGTTTGGTTTTTGTGAATCTCATATTTACGTCTCGAGAGAATTTAATGAGTTGATGGTTAAATTATGTGTTGGTTGCCCTGATGGTCAATTTATAAAATTGAGAATTTGGTAGTTCACAAGAATATCATTTGATAAAAATTAACTATATTTAAAGAATTTTTAATTGTATTTATTTATAGAAAAACAAAGTACGTCATGTACTCATGTATACATATAAGAGAAAAGTTTATTTTAGTACCCTGTAGTATTACGGATTCTCACTTAAGTACCATGTAGTATAAAACGCATAGAACAGGTCCAACTTGTTTCAATTTTTATCAAAAACAGGTCCCGGGCAGGGCAGTCAAATAGCTGCCCGTAATTTTTTTTCAAAATGACGCAGTTCGCTTGATGACGTGGATTGCCATGTCATCAATCTATGGACGGGATGAGTTTTTAATGACGTAGTTAATGGTAAATTACCACTATAGTACTACATTTTTTATAATTTTTCAAAAATACCCTTCGTCTTCTTCCTCTCTCCACCCTACATTTTTATCCACATCATTCTCAGTTGCAATCTTCTTCAAAATCCAATCTTTGACACAAAAAGGACGAAGGAAGAGGGAAATGTAGGGGCCCAATTAAATAAATTGGAGTTCGGGGTCGGACTGGGCTGCGAGAGACTTCAGCGTTGGTGCGGGAAACAAAGGTGGGGAACTTGTAGAGGGATCGGAGAGCGACCTCGCGGACGAAGGAGAAATCGGTGACGGTGTCACGGACGAAGGAGAACTCAGCGACGGTGTCGCGGACGAAGAAGAACTCGGCGACTGTTTCGCGGATGATGGAGAACTCGGCGACGGTGTCACTTGCTCCTTCCCCGTCCTCCGCCTTGAGCTAAAATGCCAACTCGATGAAACGCCAGCTAGGTCTCAGTACCAAAGTCAAAACAACAGCGAGCCAAGGGTTTCTCCGCCCTCCGGCCCCTCTTGCTTTCCAGTGTCAATAGTGGTCCTGTTGACCCCTCGGCTCAGCTCCCCAGGCGACCTCCCTCCTCCTCCTTCCCCGGAAACCCGATTTGGTATGGTCAAGTGTCGATGGTGGTCCTGTTGACCCCTCGGCTCAGCTCCCCACCACCGCCTCGTCCTCCTCCTCTGCCTCCGGCGCCTTCCCCGACCCCTCCCCTCCCGGCCAGAATAGCCTCCCCTCACCAATTTGGGTCGTCGAGGTGTGCCTTTGCTTTTGGTTGTAACACTCGATCTCGGCTCGTCAAGGGCGCCGATTTGGCCTTCGCAATTTTTTTATTTCTCGGCGAGATTACTTCTGTGTCAATTTCAGATCTTCTTCTTTGTTTAGTTTTTGTTTCCACGGGTTTTAGTTTTAGTTTCAGATCTCAGCAATTGTTTTTAATTTTTGTTCTAAGGATATTTTAGTCATTTTATTGATAAAAATAAAAAACAAACTGCTAACGTGTGCCAGGGACCCGAAAGTATAATAAAAACAAATTAGAGAGATTTTAGAATGTATTTTGTGAACAAGAGAGACTTTAGAATGTATTTTGTGAACAAGAGAGATTTTTTAGTATATTTAAGCAAACCCGAAAGACTTAAGAATAATTTTCCCTTATTTTAATGTTTACCTTTTAAAAAAACTGAATTCAGTGCTGTAATTTTCATATCAAATGCTACATTGTAATGAGAATGAAAGCTTTTACTCAAATCTACAATATTTGCGATTGACGAATCACTTAACAAACTAAAGAAATAAAATTTGTACGAATTTTAATTTTTATCGTATAATAAAATAAGGATCGTCCGATGATGAACGAACTACAAAATTGATGTGCTCGTATCATGTATCCAATTGTTCAAAAAATTGGGTGGAAAACTTGTTTCAAAAAGAATTGAGCATTGTAGTAGTCTAACACGCAAAGGGATTAAGGGATATAGATTATTTTCCCCAAAAAAATAACAAGTATTATACAGCTACCGTAACATATGAAGTTTAAAATTCAAAATAGATTGAAATTTCTTGCAGAATAAATTAGCATTTATTGGATCCATATTTAGGGGAGTTTAGGGATATAATTGAATATCCTTCCAAAATTGATGGTCTGTCCTGGAAATTTCCTGTTATATACATTTATTGTCCTGATTATATTATGCTAAAAATCACTAATTTTTCTCGATTTCAAAGTATAATCTTTCTTGAAATCTATATAATGATATCAAGGTGCCATTTATTCGGTTCTACTCCAATAAAGCCATCTTCCCGAACGAGGAGTTTTTGCGTCGGTTACGAACTTCGCTAGGCTTGTTGGAGTCCCGGGAGAAACTTCAAAGAATTAATTTCCTCTGCAACGTAAGATTTCTTTTCATTTGTTTTTTTTTTCAAAATTACCATGCATCAATGTACGCTATCTTTATCATTTGGTACGATTATTTGTGTTTCTGTCGGATTCGAACTTAATAAATTCATTAGATAGGTTCGTAATTATGCATTAACAAGACTGGTTATCCCACACTTTTGATGTATTTCTCTATTAACGATAGTGCTATTCTCCGAATATTAGTAGTTCGAAAAAAACCTGTGGCATATTATTGACATCCTAAAACTAAATTCACGATGCGAAATTTTTGGATCAGTTAATGGGTCACAGAAGAATCAAGGTGGAACTGATCGAGAACCACAAGACTCGGATGCTCACATTCAGGAAGAGGAAGAAAAACCTGTTCAAGAAAACGCGAGAGTTCTCGATCCTCTGCAATGTCTCGGCCTGCATTGTTGTTTTCCCGCCGGACGGCAGCGACAAGCTATCCGAACCGGAGTCGTGGCCTTCCGATCCGGCCGAGGTTACGAGGATCATAAACCGCTACAAAGCGAGCGACCTGCAGAAGAGGAGCTACAACGTCTCGGACTACTTTGCGGAGAAGATAAAGAGGGTCGACTCCGAGCTTGCCAAGTTGCACGAGCAAGTGTGTCGAGCCAAGCACCCGTCTTGGGACGATAGCCTCAACGACTTGTCGAAGGATCAGCTGGCGATGTTTCTTGCTCGACTCGAGGTCAAGCTCGACAATGTGGATCAGAGACTTGGCATGATGAAAGAGAACATGTATATCATGGACAGAGTTGGTGAGAACTTCTCCTTTGGCAATGTGCATTCAGGAGATTTGCAGTTGGTCTCCGATTTTCGGGTTTTCGGTAAGAGTCTTCCTGCAGGCGATCAAGGCTCGCAGATGGGTCGGTTCGATAAGAATTTGATCGACATTGGTGAGAATATCAGCATAGGCCATTCTGACAGCCTGCAGGTTCTCCCCAACGTTAAACCGCTCAATTTTCAGCTGCCGATGCTCGGTTTCGAGCAGAAGCAAGATCAGTACAGTGGATCCAGCTCCTTTGATGTTGGTACTAATGCTCATAATCCAGGGTCTTGGATGTGGGATAATGTTGTTTCCTCAAACGGGGCGGCGTATAATTACTCGTCGATGAGCTACATTAGTCCGTTGATGCAGCAATTTCAGAATCATCATCACAGTTTCCCGATGTCCGGATTCGTATATCCGGTTCATTCATCTTCTCAAGCATCTGCAATGGAGGCTGCCATTGAATTTGGAGGGAATGATGAACAAAAGAACTGCGGGTTTTAGGATGCTACCCCTTGACCGTTCTCTTTCGGCACATTGCTGTCATAGGTTGACCACATGAGTGCTACTTTTGACTCTCGTCAAAGTTTAGTTAGTTTGTTCATCAATTTTCACCATAATTATGAGTTTTTTTTAGTTTGCTGAGAAGCTTTATGATGGTTTTTTTAGAATGGATACCACTTATATATATATATATATAACCGAAAAAGTCTTGATACAAGAGGGAGCTAAGCTCCAACGGCGGGAATGATCACCAATTAGTTGCGAGTACCCAATGGAATAATGGATAATCCGGCTAAAATTGCAACATTCTCGACCTGCCAATCTAAAGTAATTGTATGTTCCGATTAAATATAAGTCTTCATATTGCTAAAGTGTTGCCGGGAAGTTTTATGATGTTAAAGTTTTACTATTGCAAATTTTAGTGATGCATCAACTTTATTCGAAGGAACGTTTTAACCATAAACAGACATTATTAATAATATTTCACTGAGATTGATCCGAGTAACTAGACTGGGAATTTCATATACACCATTTCATTTATAGATCAAAAATAAAAGCCTGCATCAATTGGAAGCAGAAGTATTTCAAACAGGAGTTGCCAATTTATACGATTCCATTAGGTTTCTTTAATAGGGACCCCAGCAGCTCAAGTACATGACTTTCCTGAGGGACTCCTCAGATTGCTTTGCCTTGTCTTCCCTCAAATTGCTCGAAATCATGGCAGCAGATGGAGAGGAGAGCTTCTTGTTGGCCTGAGAGATAGACCTCACATGGGTCTTGGCGTACTGGTTTAGTGACCTGAGAGTGTGGTTCCACCTGCAGAATCCTTGGTCTTTGAGTGCCTCCACAGCTGCAATACTTGCTGCCACCATCCAAGCTTTGCTTGTTGAACTCATCCTTGGGGAATATGTGAGTTGGAATTGTATCTGTGCTAATGGGGAAGATTGAGAATCTGATGAAATTGTTTGGTGAGGTTGGTGATGATGTAAAATGGGAAAGATGTTTGTTGGTTATATAGAGAAAGAGGGCAAGGGAGGAAATCTAAATCAGGTGGCTGTGACCTTATCTAGCTGTTTCTACTCTTTTTTTATGGGGAAGATGGTTTTAATCATAGGCACGGCCGGAGTTTGTCCTTTTTTGGTTTTATCAGTCCGATCGGTCAGACAGTTTGTCGGACCGTTTAATTTTTATTAATTTTTTTACTATTATTCGAATAATATATAAACTAAATAGTCAAAATATAGGTTCCAAAATTTATATTTTACAAATATCAACCAATTTATAATATATAAAATCTATTTTTTCTTTATTAATTTAGAAAAATTGAGCATATCATAAAGTGATATAAATGTTTGTTGGAAATAGTTTATACTTTATACAAGCCAATGGTTTCTCTGGGGTGGAATTTCCACTGGGATGACTGTATTGCCCTTCCGAGACTGGTTTGTGACGTTTATAGGCAAGGGGTGAGGTTGGCATTTCACTTTACGTGTCCCGGTTCCCTGGTTAGTTTCGTTGCACACAGTTTATGGTTTATAAAATTCCAAATCAGCCCGAAGAATTGGAGAGGTAACCGGCTGAGAGTGGTTTTGTCTTGGAGTGGTGTGGGAGCCATGTCTCCTACAAGTGCTGTCACGTGTCACATTAAATTTCTTCTGTTTTTGGCAAAAAGATATTCGTAAATTTCTTCTCAGCACAGAGAATAAATACAACAAAATTTTGGAGTATATTACACAATTGGGTGTGAGTTTGTACGCTAGTGATAATGACCTACTCATATATAATATATATAGAACATGAGTTTTTTTTAATATCGGAGATAACCAACAAAAGTTTTAATTCTAATTATTTTCACTCCCCAAGTTTCTATTAAGAGAACGACAAGTCGAAACATACTACTAATCCACTGATTCTTGATGTTGTACAAAATTATTCTTATTCTATTGCAATGTTTATCACAAAATCCACCGATTCTTTCCCACGCAAGACCCGCTGTTCACAATAAAAAAAAGTTAGAAGCTATTAATTTGCACAAAGTAATGACAATCAGAGGATGAATAAGCCTTTGGCCGGAACATTGACAGGGTCCCCGGGGCTATTCTGTTTGCGCAGCACTTTTTTTTCTCTACTTCACCCTGTTCATTTTCCGAGATCACAAGTTATTTGGACATGTTATGTTTATTAATTAAAATATCAATGGTAAGATCTCAAATAATAACAAAATTATTTATATAAGAATATTTTGTAGTACTTCACTATTCTTTTAGTGAACTGCATGCACTAAAAAAATGTTGTATGACATGTTTTAATCCATTAGAAGTTCGGACCTTTTCGAATAAATATTTATTTGTAAGTTGTGAATGAATTTCAACGTTGTGATAATACTAGTCTTCTCTTATCAAATCTAACTGCATTCACTTCATAATTGGACACTTGCTGTGAGTATGGAAGTAAATACCATAGACCCATCCAGTTAAAAAAACCATATTCAAAGACCCATAGACAGAAGAAGAAAAGACGTGCACTCCAAATTTTAGTACGAGGAGGGACAAGTACAAGCAATTGCTGAAAAGTTTTGGACTTGTTTCTTAAGTCAAAAAAACATCTCTCACAGCGGAAGCATTCAGTTTTTTTTTTTTTGGTAATGGAGGGACAAACATCCTAAATATAAAAACAAAATGGCCAATTACATCCTACAAGGTGAAAGGCCCCCTCTCAGCTTTTGTGAGATTGCGACCATCGGCCTCGTCAAAACCATATCACGAGAAAATTCGGTGGAAAAAATCCGTGATAGGGAAAGAGTACCTCGGGAAAGAAAGTCCCCCATTGACGTTTGGTGTATTACATAACTTGGTCTTGCACCGTCACTAGGTAATACAACTCAGGAAGGAAACTCCCCCTAGGCTCTGTGCCATCAACATCTCTAGACATACGAGTACATAGGGGAAGGCTAACTCCACGTAAATCATCCAAGTACACATCAATACAACAGTCCGAGGGGGCATCGAAAATAATATACTCAAAGGAGATCTCAATAGCAAGCTTGGATAGCGCATCCGCACCCGGTTGCCCTCCCACCAGGTGTGCTAAAGATCAATCTCCCAGTCCATCGCCAGAAGCTCCCTCGCCCTCGCTATGATAGTAGCCAAGGGGTGGGCTCTGTCAAGAGGTCGTCTGACGCAAAAAAATGGCCATCGACGAGTCCACCTCCATCAGAACTCTCCTGAACTCTCTCTCCCAAGTCAGCTCAAGTCCAAGAACCACAGCCCAGAACTCAGCAGTCAACGAGGTGCAGCTCCCAATGCCCTTAGCGAACCCGCATAACCAAATGCCACCCGAGTCGCAGATGATAGCACCAACCCCAGCAGAAACATAGTTGCCCATCAGAGCTCCATCTGAATTGAGCTTGACGAAGTCCTCCACAAGTCGCTGCCAGAAAACTAGGATTTCCCGACGGGAGGTAAAGGAGGTAATAGAGCATTCTGGTCCGCCAGGACACGAGCAAACTTCCATGTTTGTGAAGTAATGAGGGAAGGGGGTGCCCCGAGTTGGTTCCTGGTCGAAAGGCTGAGTCACTCTGCCAACGCCATAGCCACCAGCACGCAGTCACAAAAGTTGTAGCCTACAGGGGGCCATCCGTGAAAATGGTGGTATCAGAAAGGTTGGCCTGGAACCACCGACAGTGATCTTTCTCAGTATATAAGCTCTGTGGCGACCTCGACAGAAGGGAAGCCCATACCATCCTAGAAAATATGCAATCACGAGACATGTGCGTCAGAGACTCTGACTTAGTATCACATCTCGGACACGTATTGTCCTATGTGAAGTGCCTCCGTGCCCATTCCGTATTTGTCATCAGCCTGCAAAGACAAAATAACCAAATGAAAAATCTGCCCGTAAGGTCCAAATTTGAGTCCAGATTGGATCAGTAGGTGCTCCACAACCCTGCACAAAACTCTATACATAGACTAAGTAGAGAATCACCCATCCTGAATGAGGCTCCACGCTAGCGAGATCTGCAAAAGAGTCAAAGTCAGAAAACCAATAATATGCAGAGGCAGGAAGGCCTCTAAACGAGATATATTCTAGGCATCCTCATGGGACCAATACTCAGCCACCCTCTACCCGGCCTCCTCCGTAGGAAGATCGCCAAGGATGTAGTTTTGGAAAGGAAAGGGAGAGAACCATGGGTCATCCCAAAAGGACGTACGAATACCATTACCTTCGTTGCGACAAAGACTGTGAGCAAGAATCGGCCAGGCCTTCCCCACTTTGACTTCGACTTTGACTTCAACAGATCCAGATTGGTTTCGCCTCTACCATACTTGCCAATCAGAATACATGCCCAAAGGGGGTCCTGAGACTGGAGAAATCTCCATGGCAGCTTGGTAAAAGATGCCATATTACCTTTCGCATCGGTCGAAGCCCAAGGCCACCTACCTCATTGGAGAGGCACACAGTATCCAAATCCACAAGATGAATCCGCTGATGGTCCTGATACATCCCCAAATAAACTCACGAACTCAATGGTCTATATCCCAATAGAAACCAGCATGTAACATATCTGTTTGCATCGTATGGGAAGGGATAGAGGAAAGAACCGAGCAAGCGAGCGTTAGACAACTAGTTCCTGCTCAAGGATCTAGCCTTCCATCCAGCCATCTTGCCACAGAGCTACTCCAGAACAAAGTGGTACGACTGACGATGGTCCCGTCTAAGATCAGTAGGGGAGCCCAAGTTTTGACCCAAGTCCGAAGTCAGGGGTATACCTATCACATCGCTGAGCTGTCTAGCAAGCTCTGAGCTGATATTTTAGGAAACCATGACCTTAGACTTAGACAGACTAACACAGTGCCCCGAGCTGCCACAGAAGGTCTCCAGGAGGTCGCATACAACCTCAACATGGGTAATAGAGGCCTCATACAAGAGGATCAGTTCATCGGTGAACATCATATGGGAAAGGGGGGGGGGGGTGGGGATCGACGTGTCAGACGGACAAGGGCCTATCTACCATCCTGTACCAGTTGCTCAATGGCATGCGAGAGTATCTCCAGACAAAGAACAAAAAGGTATGGGGAAATAGGATCATCCTGACGAATCCCGCAGGTCGGGAAGAAAGTATCAGTCTTCCCCCCATTTTAGAGACACACATCGAAGTAGTCGAAATACACACCATAGTACAGTCGGCAAAGGTAATAGGGATGCCAGTCAGGAGAAGCATCTTCCAGAGGAAATTCCAGTTAAGACAACCATAAGCCTTCTCGTGGTCAAGCTTGATAACCATTAAGCAATTCTCACCCCTCCTCTGGGGCATTGAATGGACCACCTCCTGAAGAATAACAATGTTGTCCGATATATAACAGCTCGGGACAAAGCTGAACTTTGTCGGACTTACCATTGTATCAAGGAGGGTCTTCAATCTGTCCACGAGGATCTTTGTAATGATCTTATAAAGAACACTACAGAGACTAATGGGCCGGAACTGGGTTAGGGACTCGGGCGTAGGAACTTTAGGGATAAAAGTTATCAAGGTAGTGTTCAGGTGAGGAAGGAGATGGCCATTGCGGTTGAACTCCTGGACCTGGGCACAAACGAAATTACCAACAACCTCCTAATACCTCTATAAAAAGACGACTTCATTCCTTATCTTGCCTTTTCTTACCTTAACTTGTCTTTTCTTGCCTTTTCCTTGCCTTATCTTGCCTTTTCATGCCTTTTCTTTCCTTATCTTGCCTTTTCCTTGCCTTTTCTTTCTTTTCTTGCCTTTTCTTGCCTCATCTTTCCTTTTCTTGTCTTATCTTGCCTTATCTTGCCTTTTCCTTTCCTTTTCTTTCCTTTTCTTTCCTTATCATGTCTTAACTTTCCTTATCTTACATTTTCTTACCTTTTCTTGCCTTTTCCTTGCCTTTTCTTACCATCCTCACCCGGGACCTTATAAGGTCCCATCTGGATCATTCTTTCTAATATAATTTATATAATAATATAAGTTAAAATTCTAAGTGATTTGTGGTTTGACACATCATTATTTTATAATTTCTTAAATTCTTTTATGAAGTAGTAAAATATTGTTATTGTTAACAACCAAATGATATTTGTTAACCCGATCACTTAAACAGTTCATTTTCGACTCATAGCCCAGTCAAAGACTCGAAGTTAATGTTAAGGATAAATTACCTCCTTGTCCCTGGTGTTTGGTCACCCTCTTTCTCGGGTTCCTGGGTTTCAGAAAATAATTTTACCATCTCATGTGTTCGGTTTAATTAGACTATTGGGTCCCTCGCTGATGTTATCCACTTTTTTCTATTTTTTGTCATTGAAATGACAAATATATACCCTTACAATCTAAAACCAAACATGGAGATGGTAAAATTATTTTCGAAAATCCAAACATCCGAGAGGACGGGTGACCAAACACCAAGAATAAGGGGATAATTTACTTTAATATTAATTGTCGAGTGACAGTGCCACTCGAAAACCAAAATTTCACTGTTGAGTGGAGCTTCCGCTTGGATTCCTTTCCCCGCAACCACAGCCACTCACAATTTCACATCGCATACGTGTTAACATCTTACAGGCCAACACCCAACTCGTTCAAGAGTCCGGACACAAAGATAAGCCTATTTTCCCAACCTCACTTTCTCTCCTTTTCCTTTTCCCCCACGAAATTCCCAAACTCCTAATTCCCCGAAACCAAAATGTCCCCGCGGAATTCTCCGCTTATAATTTAGAGAAATCGGAAATCAATTCCCCCTCTTATACCAACACACATTTCCAGTTTCCCCTTCCCAAATTTTTTCGAATCAGAAATGGCGGCAGTTGCTTCCGTTTCGTTCCCGGCGGTCGCCCAGCAGTCCGCCGACAAGAAACCGTTCTCTCCGTCACTCGCCGCGGGCCCCGAGGGGTTCCGATTCCGGGCGCGGGCGGGGCTGTCGTCTCATTGCGTGGGGGTTCGAAGAGCTGCTGCTGCTGCTGCTTCCTCCTCCTCCCGTCTGGTCGTCCATTGCATGTCCACCGGTATTTAACTGAACCCTCGCCGTTAACCGTATCCGGTGACTAATTATTTTCTAGGTTAATGTTGTGGCATAAATGTAATTACTCGCTGTTTTAGGGTTTGTAATTATGATGAGCTGGTGATTTTGGCAGATGTGCCTACGGTGGCGGAGACCAAGTACAATTTCTTGAAGGCCTACAAGAAGCCGATCCCTAGCGTGTACAATAACGTCCTTCAGGAGCTGATCGTCCAGCAGCATTTGATCAGGTACAAGCGGAACTTTAAGTACGACGCGGTTTTCGCGCTCGGTTTTGTTACCGTGTATGATCAGCTCATGGAAGGGTACCCTCTGGACGAGGATCGGGATGCTATATTCAAGGCTTATATAACAGCGTTGAAGGAGGATCCGGAAGTATACAGGTTTGGCTTTATCTTGTTTAATCAGAATCGAGTTTTGTGCTGTTTGACTAGATTTGTGCTGATGTTATGGACATCAGGATTGATGCCAAAAAGTTGGAAGAGTGGGCGCGCACTCAGAATCCAAGCTCGTTAGTGGAGTTTGCATCAAAAGAGGGAGAAGTCGAGGGTATGTTGAAGGATATTGCTGAAAGAGCGGCTGGTGGGCGGTTCAGCTATAGCCGTTTCTTTGCTGTTGGTCTGTTTCGTCTTCTTGAGCTTTCTAGTTCTACTGAGCCCGTGGTACTGCAGAAGGTTGGTTCTGCTTCTTGTTGATTTATGTGTAATCAATTAATCCATTTGGTTGGTTTTTTTGTTTGTTCAGTGACATCGTGTATATACTTGGGGGAGGGAGATGAGGGTTAGGGGAACACTATCAGACCATAAATTTTGCATCTATTTCCATCTTTTGAAGACATTGTTTAGATGAATTTGCAAGAATTACTATCGAATTTTTCATTCTGCTCCTTTTTGTTGTCATACTTAAGATCTCGGAATATCAATAGTTTTGGTGGTCTTGCGCTCCTCGCGTCTTAACAAATGTCAAGTGCTCAAACCAAAGCTCAATTTTTTGTCTATAGCAGTGCTCCTGCTTGTAGTCTCTCAGGGCAGGTTTAGTGTTTACTGATTATTTCTTCATATCTGTTCTGTGATTGCCATCCAACAGCTATGTGCGGCACTGAATGTCGATAAGAAAAGTGTGGATCGTGATCTTGATGTATACCGCAATCTGCTTTCCAAACTTGTGCAAGCAAAGGAGTTGCTCAGGGAGTATGTGGATAGGTAAATATTCAAACCAGAGACTTATGTTCTTTCATTTTGTCCTCTACTATGTCAGAAGCCAAAGGTTTGGCTGAACTGCGAGCAAGATTGTTGCAAGTTTGTTCATGTACTTCCTCCGGCCTAGAGTGGATGTTCTCATGCAACCTCCAATTAATGCTTCCAGAACACATTTTGCTTGATATTCTTAGTAAACACAGCCGTCATTTAATGAACTTCTGTTTTGATTAAAACCAGCAAGTTCCCTCGTTCTCATGTTCCTTGAACCTGTTGCATTTTCATATATTTTCTGCTGATTGCATTTGGTTTTCAGGGAGAAAAAGAAGCGCGAGGAACGGGTCGAATCACAGAAGGCAAGTGAGGCAGTTAAAAACTGCTTGGGTGAGCTCCAATCTGTTGGCCAGTAGCAGTGAAATCCTGAGAAAGCTTCATAGATTCTAAGTCTATTACCCGAGGTATAGTGTTGAAGCCTTCACAGTTATTATGCCATTTCTGGGAGGGTTGGTAGGATTTCATTTGTAACACTCGAGTTTTTGACGATACATGTTCCTTGTTCATATATATGTTTTTCTGTACTTTGTATACAACCCTGCTGGAATTGTATGATGTTTCTTACTGCTATCCTCAATCAGATCCAAGTTCATGTGTCGACGACCACGATGAAGACCTTCCCGACAGGCCCCCACTTCTTTTTCAACGATAAACGACTTCTCAGTTGTGTTGATTCTATTCGAACAATCCTTGAATTTATCGTAATTGGCTCTGCGTGTTCATCCAAGACAGAGCACCAAACGTGAGGACGAACTGATACAAACGAGTCTGTCTGTTTCCGTAACAAAAATACTCAACTGGGAGGAGACCCTCAGAAATCCAAGGAAACAAGAACGCAAACAATGACACAACATATTACGTAGTTTAGCCAATTGTCTATGTTCACAGAGAAAATGTGATTTTTTATTGATGAGTTATTGAGCTACAAAATCATACAAATTAGGGTTACATGTCCTTGTATATATAGACAAACTCTAGCGCACCATAGAAAGGTCATCTAGGAGTCCAAAATAATAGTCCGAGTTAAACATCAAACTTTCAGTTGCGACGTCCGGCAGGTGCCGGGTCCCTAAAACCCGCTCGGCCTTGGCTGGCGCCAAGGGCCTAGCAGGTGCTAGCCCCGCCCAGATTTTCTTGCCAACTTTCACAATCTCCACATTGGCGAGAAATTGCCTCTTGAAGAAATATGAAGTCATGCGAAACTAAACCGACCCCACCGGCTCCACCTTGAACCTTAGACACTTCGTCCTCAATACGACCATCCTCTATTCTCTCCATCCTTGTTCAATCGCTTTGAGACATACCCAAACTCGAGCTTGCTTGATGGGTTCCCTCCATCCTCCATTGAACCCCAACATGCTAGTTCTCCTGCTGAAGTAACCTCGTGACTAATAGACACTCCTCTATTTTCGCGGTCAACCTCATACTTCGCAACTTCGAACTGCTTCCTCGATGGACCTTGTTCCCTTTGTTCCAAACCAATGTAACAAGCCAAATGTACACTGGCCAACATTTTGTTCCACCTAGTAGAACCCTCACCTTTTTTTTGCACGTGTCTCCGCGAATCCTGAATCCAAGAACCTTCTTTGCTGCACTCAACCCATTCATGTCAAAATCGCGCTCCTTCATATGATCTAACCTCATACGCCAAGAGCTTTTTCCTACTCCGTCGGACCCTACTGAGAGGATTCCACCTACAACAGTATTCCCCACTAACTTGTAGATGCTCCTATCATCATTTTCACCCTTCATCACCACCGCAACATCCTTCTCCACCTCTATTAGTCCACCTTCAATCTTATAACCATACTCATTATAATCCAAGGTTCCTAAAGAAATCAAATTCTATTCTACTTTTGGAACACGTCTAACCCCACACAACTTTCTCACGACACCATCCCACATCTTAATTCGTATGTCCCTTATGCCAGCAATTCTACAAGTAGATCAATTACCCATAGTCCGAGCTAAACAGAAAACTTTCTGCTGCGATGTCAGGCTGACGCCGGGACGCCGGTTCCCCAAAACCCGCTCGGCCTTGGCTAACGCAAGGGACCTGGCGGGCGCCAGCTCCTCCGAAATTTCCTTGCCAACTTCAACAAAGACTTGTTCAATGGTCTGTGAGTTTGGACCGAGGGAGTTGGCCTGGGACCCATGTGGGCTCGAGCACATTTTTCTAGAGGAGTGGTGGTATTGGGCCTTGGCTTGGGACAACAACATTCTTGCAGATTTTTTTTTTTGGTGAGATTTAAATTGTTTCCACAATTTCGGATCTTAGACGGTCATGGGATTCGATCCTCCCACCTCATGCTTAAGGACTGACACCGTATCCATCAGACCATACATGAGTTAGTAACATTCTTGCAGATTCTTCGAACAATAAGACAGATTCAGTACGAATATTTCCAAATAAAATATTGAAATAATCTTCGAAGTTTAAGGTAACACTAAAAATTATGTGTTTATATGCTTGCAGATTAATTGGGACTTAACGAGCCATATTTTTCCAACAATTAATATTGGAAATCAATTTTGACTACAAAAGGCTGAATCTATTAGTCATAAAAAAATGTGATGTAAAATAGATCTTCTTCGTCAAGATTTTATATACTGTAAACTTTTATTAAAAGTTACGCTAAAATATGTACATAATGCTTGCACCAATATCGACCGGCCAAGAGCTAATTGCTATGGGGAGCAAAACAGAGAAGAAAAACGAACTTTGTTGCCTTTGGAGAAACAAATCGTAAAGAAAACAAGCGTAGGTTTGAAGCCAAATATTCGTTAGAATATTTTTTGCAAGAAGAAGTGCATGTCACGAGATACTGTAGATGAAGTAGCCTTGTTGCGTCAATGTCTCTTCCAATTAAACAACTCCATGGCGAAATCTTAAACAAAGAATTGATTAAAGACTAATAGGTATCATCCTTTACCAAAATAGAAATTGGCCCGATTGAGTATTAGAACCATTGCATCACCATATCAACGTGCAAGATACTGGCCCGAGATATGCATGCTCAGTGAGCTAACAGGTCCAACAAAATCTTCTACGTGTGGCTTAGACATTTGACCGGTTTATAAAATATCGCGATTATTCTCATTTAATCAGAAATTCAAGTTGAAACGCTCAAATTTGAATAATTAGTAAATATTATATGGTTTCAAAAAAACATAAACAAAAGTAGCAAGGCTATGCCACGTGTATCTCAAATCCTTCACATCATTTACCTCAACAAATTCAACAACCGGGGGGATCCATACAAGTTTCCCCTTCTTGCATCATGGTATAATTCCGAGGACATATTATTCTATAAGCAATCGAAGAATTTGAGTGTTTCGATGGACAGAGCTTGACCTGCTCATTACCTAATAGTTGCGAGGTATAAAAAATGTGCATGGATGTGTGAAGTCTATTAGAATAAAAAAAGTTTATCTGCTCTCCACGAAAGCTTAGAATCACGCCTCGATCATAAATATATTTCTTTCCTAACTATTACCCGAATATCTAGTGAACTCAATTTAAATTCAAACTGAGTTAGACCTTAACATACGATAAATCTATTCTTCCTAAAATTTGACGCTACTGCATTATCTAGTTCTCAATTTTTAAGTTGAGACATTTGGTTATACATAAATAACCCATCATTATTCACTCTACGTACTCTGGTAATTTCAATACAAATGTGAACTTTGTACGGGAGGCATCAGATTCCAGTACATAAAGCACCTACATATTCAAAGTTTGTTGGGGGCTCTTGGCCATCTCCAACCATATCTTAACAACATTATAGTATAACGATATAATATGTTATTATTATTGTAATATGTAACAGGTCAACTCGAGGATGCATATGGCCACATAGAGAAAGCTTAGCACAAGCAAGCCGTGGTTTTGTGACAAATAATTACCCCAAGTGGCATATTGTTTAAGCCGGGGTTCGAGAAACAAAAATTTATTATTCACAGGGTGACGAAACCATTTTATACGGACTTTCCCCATCTAGTTCTCTATTGATCTCAGAACCACGGAAATAGTAAACCATGATCTGTAAATATATTATTTATTCGTTGACCGAATAATTTAAGTTCAAGTTGGATAATATCTTTGAAAAGTAGTAACGATCATTGTTTTTAAAAATGTGGTCCGACCGGTTAGACTGTGAATCAAAAGGTTTACAGTGTAAAAAATATAGGTAAGGA
Source organism: Hypericum androsaemum (assembly GCA_963995505.1). NCBI lineage: Eukaryota > Viridiplantae > Streptophyta > Magnoliopsida > Malpighiales > Hypericaceae > Hypericum > Hypericum androsaemum. The sequence goes on from OZ023185.1 coordinate 15,494,985, forward strand.
CGTCAACCTAACGAACCGGCCATTTACTGGTCGGACTGGAAAAGTGACCCGAAAAATTTCGGTTAGTTAGGTTTGCCCAAAAAAAGTGAATAACCCAGCCTCAACTGATCGCTTTTTTTTTTCATTTTCGTTCCAACTTCCAACCCTAGAATTAAAAAATCTTCCCCGGCACATGTATTTGATAATTTTTGGAGGTGTGAGTGTGATTACATATGCAATTACACATATAATAATATATATATGTAATTTTAAAAAATATTTTTTTATAAAAAAAGTCTAGTCTGACCGATGGTTCAACTGATCGGACCGGTTGATCCAAAGGTCGGACAAAAACCCAGGTTGGACTCCGGGTCATTTTTGAAAATAATGATAACGATCTCCCAACAAGTATTTAACATTGCTGCATCCGCGAGGATCAAACTCGAGATTTCTTAGTTAAGTTAGAACAACTCATCACCAGTTAATCTAAGTGATCGTTAATATTCGTAAATATATAATATAGTACCTCTAGATTAATTAACCTGGATTCGTGGTAGTCAAATTAGGCGCATATTACGTCATCAAGGTAAATTTTTCAGAGAACCTTATCTGTGATCTGTAGGAGTGATAAAATGTCAGGCGGACACCAAAAGGGTGACAAGGAACCAGATCATTAATTATTTGGGTGGGATCTACCGATATCAATTTGAGGAATTACATGTGCAACATTGTTCATATTAGTCCCCTGGATAATTTATTGCGATGTTATTTTAAGGGTTATGCTAATTACTCACTCCCCATATTGCCGCGAATTGAACTGACGTGCATTCTAGAGAATTCCAACATATAAATGGTATAAATTATTGAATAAATAAATCAACCGATGATAAAGTAGTTGAATTATTTTTGTTTAACCAGATGAGTTAAATTCAAATTTTAATAAAGCAACTGTGTTTAAATTTGGTAACGAAAAATTTTGTCGTCATTTGTTGTACAATTCTCATTTAATTTGGATCATCGGTCGAGATTTTTAAATACGACCCGGAGGTCGACCCAGATTTTGGGTCAAATTCTAGGCTGACCGGTCTGACCAGTTGAACCACCGGTCAGACCGAACCTTTTATTATTATTTTTAAAATTTTTAAATATATATATGTATATGTAGTCAATATATAATTGTATACGTAATCACATACACACCTCCAAAAATTAATAAATAGTTAAATACATGTCGAAACATAATCATCAAACTCAAAGTTCAAACCCAATATTCATATTCCATACAATCAAAATAACATCAAACCAAATATCTCCATATGTCTGAAGCAACATCAAAGTTCAAACCCAATATCTATACAATCAAAGCAACATCACACCAAATATCCATACAATAAAAATAACAATCACACCAAATATCTCAATACCAAATTCTCAAATCAAACTTCAAAGTGTACTCAAACAATAGTCAAATATCTAAATCTTGTGGTTCTTCTCGTGACAATGCTTGTGCTAGCTAATCTTCATTCTCCCAATCCGTTCCAAAAATAGGAAGTACCGCAATATCATCTTTACACCAAAAATTTAACAAGATTAGTAATATAATATTTGCATTGAAGAACATCTCAGTATTACAATATTACAAACATGTAGCTAGAAGCGAATCTACTCCGAGATCTTCATCTTGTTCTTGGGCACAAATCGGAACTTCCTCTGGCATAGTTTCCAATTCATCTACACCAATATCTCCTTCCTGTTCTTGCTTAGTGATCCAAAATTCTATCTTGTCAATGGATTCATAATCAATAGGATCATATGACTGCAGTGCACGCTTGCACCTAAAAATAAAAAATATAGTTTAGTCATAATATAAGTTATCCATCAAGTCATTAACTCTTTGACTATGCATTCATACCTATTTAGCAAGTGCAAGTTATAATTAATATAGACCAAGTCATTAAGTCTTTCATGCTCCAGTCAGTTTCTCCTTTTTGAATGAACCCAATCAAATGTGCTCCAATTACTCTCACAACCCGATGAAGAAGCTGTTTGACTGAGAAATCTGATTGCAAACCTTTGCAAAGTTGGTGTACTCTCTCCAAATGACTTCCACCATGCATCTGTTAAAAATAATATCCATAATTGATACACGTAAAATAATTTTTATTTATACCAAATTTATGAATTACATAGAAAATTTGTAATTACCTGGACTAAGAGACTTTGACATATCCAATGCCATTTCATGTGCAAAAGATGGTAGTCTACGCTTTTTGAAGTGCTCCACTTCATGATATAGCTTTTTTCCATCTATCTTGCCATCCTCTTCTGCAGGATTACAAAATCAAGCATAGCTTGGATAACAATTTGCTTCTTGCAATAAATGTCTTGATCATACTGAAAGGCGGGATTCAATTGGTATGCTAGCATGTGAATAGGGCGATAAAATATGCCTCTCCACCTAGCCTTGATGATATCAGTATAAGGCGTGTAAAGTCTCTTTTTGTTCAAAAATATATCCTTCATGGCTTTACGTACTCTATGCATACCCTCATAGACATATCCCATTGCAGTCTTATCATCAGCATCACAAATATGCAATAGACGCATCAAGGGAGCCATCAACTTCAAAGCAATCGTGGCATTGGTCCAAAACCTGTAATCCAATATAATTTGCTTCACTTCTATACCCTTCGCCATCCTCAAAAATTTTGTGTAATCCTGAGATACGACTAAAGCTTCCAAGTCTGCCCTGTGATCATGCAAACTTTGAAGTGCTATAAAAGTTGTAGACAATCGTATAACACCATGTCTAACAATCTCATTCCAACCTGGACGTTGCCTCAACCAATTCAAAGTCGACTTGTGATTGTACACAAAGATAGTGATCTTAGAACTCGAATTAGATGTCACCTTCATCAACAGCATTTCACAAATGTCCTTCAAAATTAAGTTGATGTAATGTACAGCACACGGAGACCAAAAAATGGTCATATACTTTTCACTCAATAATCTCCCAGCTGCCTTATAGTTAGCTCCATTATCAGTCACAAGTTGAACAACATTATCAACACCCGCCTACTCAACAATCTCAGAAAACAAGTTGAATAATGTTGGAGCATCTGAGATGAAAAGAGCTTCGATCAAACACCAAGTCAGACGAAGGCAACTCTTTAAGCAAACAACAAGTAAATCTGTTCAAGCAAACAACAACCAAACTCAATCGGAAGCTGATGTCACTGTCGGGGAGTCGAAAGCTGCCGTCGCCGTCTGGGAGTCGCGTCGGAGCGAACAAATTTGTAAGAGAGAGAGAGAGAGATACCTGGCCTTCGGAAGCTGCCATCGCCGTCAGGGAGTCGCTCTGCGTCGGGAATCATCGCGAACGTCAAAAATTGTCGCCGTCGAGGATTAGGGTTCTTCAGAAATGGGGTTTTCGTTTTTCCCCTTTTTCATTTGTGAAGCAGAGAAAAAGGTCGGGGAGAGAGATTGGAAAACAGCTAACAAGTTACAAAGGTTCTAATTTTTTTTGGTCCAACCTTACGAACCCGATTTTTCTGAGTCATTTTTTCGGTCAAACTGCCCAGTTCGACCAAATTTTGTCCGGTTCGTAAAATTAGTATTTTTATAGCAATATCTGGTACGTCCTTCATATCGAATCACGGTCTGACTGATGGTCGGATTGCGTATTTTAAAACCTTACATTCGGTCTAATAAAAATTGTAATAGTGGGTGATTTCGAAAAAATACATGTAATTTGTTTATAGAAAAAAGGTGAAAATGCGGAGGAAGCAACACTGTAGCAATTTTTTTATTGTTTGACCTAGAACCATGGTTTTAAAAAATGTGGTCTGATCGGTAGTTCGACCAGTCGGACTGTGAATCGGTAGTCACAGTGGATCGTTTTTGGCCTTTGAGACGGGTGGCGTATTAACCGCTTTAAATTTGGTCAGACCGGGTGATTTATACCCTCGTCTCGACCGGTTAGGAGCGGTTCGTACGGGAACTTTAAAAGAGGGGGAAAAGTGTCCAAAAACTAAAATTTTCTCTCAAAACTAAGAAATCAACAGCAATCTCAAGAAACCCTCGAGGGCTTCAACCCCTTGCCACAAACTCTATCAACCCCGAAATAAAAAATTCTAGGTCTCCGGTCGGGCGCTGCGTCGTTCTCGTCACTTCGTTGATTGGGGTTCTGCCTGGGGTTGGTAAGAGGATCTAGCTTCTACGATTGATACTTCAGCTTGTTACCCTTTTACTTGGATTGATAATTTGTTTGTTGTTTTGGTTTCAGGGTTAATTTTAATTTTTTGAAGGCTAGACGAAGAGGGTATGTTGCTGTTGGATCTCTATTAAGTTTGATGCCACCTGAATCTGATTTTAATGTGTCTTGTATGGCCTTAAATGTTCGATGGAGTTCTTCGATATCTGATTGCTTCAATAGCTGTAATATGTTTGTTTTCGTGAACTCGCCTTTTCTGATTTTGGCTGTAGGTCTTCAAGATTAAGCAAGCAACTTACAGTTGGTGGAAATGCTCCAAATTATTCTTTTATTTAATTGAAGATGATTGTACTTGTTCTATTTCTACGAGTGTGATTGCTTTATGGATGGATTACAGTGTGCTTTAGTTACAATGGGTTCTTGCTTTAGTTCAGTGTGCTTGCTTTCATTTATTTATTATCTTCTTTAGTTATAGCTTACATATATATTATTTATTAATTTTAAAAAATAAAAAATAAAAAATTATGGTCCGACCGGTGATCCGACCGGTCGGACTGGAGGATGGGAGAAATCCCGGGTCGGCCTCCGGATTATTTTTTAAAACCAACCTCTAATTCGTTAGTTAGAAGGTTGATGAAAAAAGACACCTGGAATTTCAATGGGTTTGAATTTTGGTTATCTATGCTACTGGTGGATAAAATAAATGACATAATATATGCTTGGTTAAAAAGGCAAAGGGCAATCGTCAAACGAGGGAGCTGCTTAAGTTTCACTATAGAAGGGATCGTTGACTTTGTCGTTGGAGGTAGGAAGGACACTTGGCTCTTGGACAGACATGGCTGGACTTTTGTGGTCCTAAATGGAAAGGCTTCCAGCGTGGAAAACGTTGGACCTTTTTAAGAACACTTGAGAAGAACACAGAAGAAGTCGAGGAACCAAAATAACTCGTATCAATCGAGTTTTAAATGATATCTATAGTTTGAATTACTCTAAATACAATATTATTAAATATTTTTTGAGAGTTTGTTACTTTAAAAAAAAAATTATCTCATTAAAATTTGGATTAATCTGTTATTTTTTTTGGGTAAATTAATCTATTTATTAAGTATCCGAATATAGGATAATAAAAAAAAAGCTCAGAGGAATTGCATGCGAACCATTATGAAGTTCAAACTAAGAAGAAAAGAGTTTATTTGTGAATAGAGGTGAGGGGATTTGATAGAAAGAAAGGTGTTGAACAACTTGGATTAGTCTAACAAGAAAAGAATTTCCAAAAAACAAAAGAGAAGTTGAGACTTGACATTTGTGATTGTCTCTATTACCTTTATAACACCTTATTGTCAAATGGGAGGACTAATGGTAAGCCAGAGTTCTGGCGTGGAGAAACACACAAGGTTCAAAAATTCTTCAATTATGATAAATACTAATAATTATAATATTTATAATTATAGGACGTGAATTACTCGCATTTCGAAATCACTCCATGATAGCTATAAGTTCACTACAATAAAATACATATTTCTCGATAAAAGTAACTAAACAATCAGAATCATTAATTTGTCAATTATTTAAATAAAAAGATGTTCCATTACTGAACTTAAATTGAAAATTATTGTCTAAATTCACTTATACCATTAAACTTTTCAGGGACAGAAAATACAAATAAGAAATTTGTATGATCATATTTGCAGATGAATTTCATATAAATTTCATTTGTATGCAACATTTATATTTATTTATAATAGAAGTTAGCTACCGTAATAAAGGGTTGAGATAATAATAGAAATGTGTAATTGGATTAACTGTTGCATCTACCGCAAAAATTTTCAAGTGGTATAAGTTACAAAATTTATTTAAAAAAAAGGAAAACCAAAAAATTGACGCGTAGCATGAAGTTTTATTTTCCATTTGTTGTTTGAGAGTATATTTAGTTGGCATATTAATAAGGTTATTTGACCTTTATTTATTATTATAAAATTTTTAAATTTTATTATGAATTAATCTCAGTAGTTATTTTATCTTCTTACAAATGTTATAATTACTATTATATACTCAATAATTTTAGTATTGGCCACATTAATAAAGCAGTTTTACCTTATTGTATCATTATATATACATAATTACAATATTTTTTTGAGGGGTCATAATTACAATATTATTGAAAGACATGTCCTTATGTGTTATTTAATACCTAAAATCAACTTTCAAGACATATATTTTTTATACCAATATTAAGTTTCAATTATCACAAATAAGAGCCAGTAATTTTTTTGGTAAGTAAATTTTTATTAAATAATTATTTGCATCCTAAAAGTGTAGAAACCTCTTACGAGGTTGTGACCACCTTTTTCAGTAAAATCTTATCACGATAAAATTCTGTAAAAATATGGAAAGAGAAGAAACACCATAATAGGCCATGCTAATTACAGAAGTTTTCAAAATTTCAACACCAGCAATTAGCGAGTAGCTACTCATATATCGCTTCAAAAGTTTTCAAAATTTAAGAGAGAGAAGCGAAGAAACAGGATCACTTTTCTTCCTTGTCGATAGAAGATGTAACGATTTTACCGCCCAGCAGAAGTCAACTAGTTGCAACTTAATTTGGTTATTGGAGGAAAGGTCAAACACAAATTAGCACTTGTCGCGATTTTGTTACCTCGATCCATCCAACACATCTTACCTACATTTTCGTAGCAGTTCACACACAATTATATGCAATATATCAGCCCGGAAAAATAAAATTGCATCTTCTGAGAAAAAAATTAGTTACGGATCAACCTACCAGTTTGACACGTTCGTTCGTGAAGTTGCTTAGAGTGTAAACAGCTTTTAATGGAGATAAATTTAGAAGAACTAAGCTTATTTTTACTTATAAAAAATAAAGTTATTTTCAATCTTTTTCTTCTAGGAAAAAAATCATTTTTATCGTATCTACTACTTCAATCTTTTTTCCAATTCATGACCACCTTGTATATATTTCTAGAATTTATTACCCGGATTAAAAAAGTAGGTTTTTTTGGATTGAATGAGTTAATAAATATTTTACTTATAAAAAATTAACTGAGATTATTTTAGTTTAATTATAGAAATTTGCAATTCAACTATGAGAATGCATCTTTATGCGTCAAAGCTTACCATGAAGCATTTATAGCCTTGTGATCTCTCGAACCTAAATTATTTAATCATTGGATATGTAGATACAGACTAGTTCTCACTAATAGTATGTAAAAGTTCACGTTAGTATGATGTGATTTGATCGACTTACACAAAATTATCTCGTGATTTAAAAATGTTCGACCGAGTGACACATATTTTTCTAATTTTTTTATAAGTAAATTTTTGTCTCCCCACCCCACCCCACCCCTATACCATTAGAGAAGATGCTTTTTGATATATATTTCTCTAGTTGACTCCCCACTTTTTGAATATTTATTTTGGACAAAAAATATCCCCAAGTATAATCACAAAAAAAATTGGTTATATTTTTTTTGAAAAATAAATCAGGCAAAAATATGAAAAAAAACTCATCTCCGTCTCTCGTAATATTTTTCTTACGAGTTCTTTCATATTCTTTTGATTTACTTTTAAATTTTTAATTGAATGATATTTGAGATTATTTTGTCAAAAAATTGTTTAAATAATGAATGTAAACTAGAAAAAACTCTATCACTATTCACTAGATCGGACATTTTTAAACCAGTATTCGTGTACAAATTAGCCAAACTACAATGCACCAAAGTTGCTTTTAACTAAAAATTAATAATGTCGTTAATGAGTAACAATGTAACATAGTGGGAAATAATCTAATGATCGCCAACCCGATCGGCATGCAGCGGAAATTAGTAAAATAAGGTCATCAGAATGTACGTACATTTTTATCCGCAATGACCGACCGAGGGGGGAAGCAGCTCGTTGACATCATAATTTCATTATCTTTTCTCTCTCTCTCTCTCTCTCTCTCTCTAGATTACAATTAATTACCACTTAAGTGTCCAGATTGCATGGTCAATTACAACGTTAAAGTAATTTCTACACGTATCCACCGGTTTTTTTATTCGTCTGACAATAAAATACTCTCTCATTGCATGGACACGTTCATGTTGGCATACGTACGATGAAAGAAAAATAAATAAAACGAAAAAAGAAGAACTTAGAAGGGAAAGAACATAGGGAGGGTACGTGGCACGAGGGCGGCACCAAATCTTTTTGACTTGAACAGATTTCGCAGCCATTTTCACTTCTATATATATGGAAGCCATTATAGATCGATCAATCCCAATCTAAGAGCTTCTCCTTTTTCCACTAATTGCCCTCTCAAATCCAACTACAGTTTCCTGTCCTCGGACCAAAAAGAAAACATTCGTTAGAATTTATTATTATTATTATTAGTGAGAGTATAGAGAGAAAGAAATGGGAAGAACACCTTGTTGTGACAAAAATGGACTCAAGAAAGGTCCGTGGACATCGGAGGAAGACGAGAAGCTTACTACACATATCCAATTGCATGGACCTGGCAATTGGCGTACCCTCCCTAAGAATGCTGGTATACAAATATTTTATATACAATTATTATAATTTCGTAATTATTCTATATTTCTGCATATAATTTAGGATTTTAAGGTTAGACTAAGAGGTTCTTGTAAATATTTTTAGGGCTTCAGAGGTGTGGGAAGAGTTGTCGCCTTCGGTGGACGAATTACCTGCGTCCGGATATCAAGAGAGGAAGGTTCTCTTTTGAAGAAGAGGATTCAATCATTCAACTTCACAGTATTCTTGGGAACAAGTAAGAAATTGATTCCAATTAACTTTTCTTAGGTTTCGAGTTGTGATAAAAAAATTTGTAGTATGATATCAGAATGATTCAAACGAACATCTCGTAATTATCGCATAATCTTCATTTGGTAGTATGTTAGCGTAATAAACTTATTTGATAGGGTAATGATGGAAAATAACACGTTGAAAGCTAAACTTAATAGAAAAAAATTAAAAACATCAACTAATTGTCTATAGTATTCCACATTTACTAGAAAAAATAGTGTCCCATCGATCAATTTGAAAATTAGCAAACGATTCTTACCATTTTCTTGCTTGTTTTTCAATGTTAGGTGGTCCGCTATAGCTGCCCGACTGCCAGGAAGAACCGACAACGAAATCAAGAATTATTGGAACACCCACATCAGGAAAAGGCTCCTAAGGAACGGAATTGATCCGGTGACTCACGCCCCGCGTTTGGACCTCCTCGACCTGTCATCCCTCATAAGCTCAGCTTTGTGTAACCAATCCCTCCTTAACCTCTCAGGCCTACTGGGAACCCAACCTCTCCTAAATCCTGAGCTCTTCAGGCTAGTAAGCACCATACAGACACTGAAACAAGAAAACCCAGAAATGATCTTGCAACAGCTGCAAGAAAATCAGCTTTATAGCTCCATCCTACAAAACCAAGCCCCCCTGTCCCAACTCATCAACAACAATGTCCAAACCCTACAAAACCCATCTCAGGAAATCCCTACCCCTCCATTTTCAGGCCAAACACAAGGGTTAGTTCCATCAGGTACAGCAAATATTAGTAGCAATAGCTGCCAAGAAAATGTTCTTTTGCCTCCCAACTCGGTTAATCCACAGCAGGATTTTCTATATGGTAGCAATACTGGTGCAACTGCATTTCATCCCCAAGTGGAGAATCATGAGAACTTGATGTTCGGGTCGATGAACTACAGTGGTGTTGGCATTGACTCGGTTATTTCGACGCCCATGTCGAGTCCGGATCCCCTGAACTCGTCTTCAACCTTCGTTAACAGCGGCTCCACCACCGAGGCCGACGAGAGAGAAAGCTATTGCTGCAGCTTGTTCAAGTTCGAGATCCCTGAGAGCTTGGACATTGAGGATTTCATGTGAATAAACTATAGATTAGGGTTAGACAAAGAGGACTTAGATATTTCCTGCTAGTGATCATGTATTCTTCTTGTAATGTACCTAGTGTTCTTATTCCTTTTGTTCTTTCTGGGGTTTGAACACTTCTAGTTTGATGTTTATGTATGAAATTCTCTTTGTTAATTTTTCGTTCGACTTGCCTATATTGTATGCTTATATTTGTGGATTACACGCAGATCTTTGGCCTATTTAACTTGGTTGTCTTATAGGTGATAAAAGTTTTATTACTCCAAAATTTTTTACACCAAAGTGCCATAAGGTACTAATGTCCGACACTAAATGTGCACTTGAGCACTAGACTTCTTTCCAAAATATCATAATAAAGCTCCTAAATTTTTTCTGACAAAAAAATGGTCATTCTATTTACCAAAATGCAAGCTAGATAGGAGTTATCTTTCGATTGCTCGTGTTAATGACAATTTCGAGCAATGTTTAAAAGATGGCTGTTGCGTTGTCTTCTCATGCCATACCAAAACTCTTTGCCATCCACGGTGACTCCACATTAGCACATATCTTGATAGTTCGAGTATGCCGGCTTCTGTTGGGATTGGAGCTTGAGGATGAGTGGTGAGGTTGATCAGGTCGAGAGACGGAGTTAGTGAAGACGAAGCGAGGCGGAGTGGCTGGACCGCTTGGTGGGCACAAAGGAATTGGCGGACGCCAGGGGAGACTGGCAGCCGCAAGTTCCCTGGCAGCCGCCAGTCGGACCTGGAAAAGTGTATTTTTGTAGACAACTTTACCCCTCCCAACCCCCAAACTCCTTCTAAGGTTTGTACCTCTATATATATCCATGTTAGCCTTATTAAATGGGTGTGAGTTGCCAAAGAGTGTGAGTGGCCAAAAAGTGTGGCATTCATTGTAAAGATGTGAGTGAAACACCAAAGTGAAAATCTTTGGCTTGGCACGTCCCTATACGTAGACGTTTCCATCAAACTGGGTAACCAAATTCGTGTCTATTGTCTTCGTATTTATTTCATTCTTCTCATATTGTTGGCTCCGTGTTGTTGGCCCCCGTGTTTCTCTAACGGCTTCTTGCCTTGTAAGAACATTTTCTGGGTATGCCAGCTTCTTTTGCTTTTACCAAGGGTCTTCTTGTACGCGAGGATGTCTATGGAAACTTTAAGGTTCATTTGAATTTTTTTTTGGGGTTTTGCTTCTTGATTGCCTGATTGGTGTGATTTTTATTATTGGTTTTTAACGATATTTTTAAGGAGTATGTATTTCGGTTCTGGACCAGACCAATAAATCTAGTTTGGTTCTCGACCGAGCCCAAAAGGTACATGAATTGGTCGGATTCTTGTATTTTCTTAAATTTTAGTTTTTCGGTTTTCCTCGTTCGGATCGTGGTTTGGATAGTGGTCCGAACCATTTCCTTTTTTATAAGGATTGCGCGAAGCCTATATTAATTAAACGGGGTACAATACGAGGAAAGAAAATACATAGACAGATGTCAAGGACACGTAAAAGAAAATAGATACCAGTTCGGAGACAACAAGATGGCATGGGCGGAGATGAAGGTCGGCTTAGAGAGCCAACAACCTAAGTGGATAATTGCCGAAACAAACGTTGGCTAACAAACACAAAACTACATCCAAGATACAATCTCGTGAAATTGAGCATTTGAATGCATATGAGATGCACGCAAATGAGAGTCAGGATCAGACGAGTCCAAGCTAGACAAATTTATCCACTTGCATCAACAAAAAAATACTAAGATCCGTACGAATCTCAGATTAGATCTAATCTGGTTCAGACAAAATACCATTAAATACATAAAACAATGAGAAGCAAAATGTGGGCATATAAAATCAAGCCGCAAACAGAGCAACTAATCAAAATAAAACACACAAACAAACAATATAGAAAACACAAACAGGTGAGGTCCGAACTATGCTCACCCTTAATTAAGGGGGTAAAAATTGTGTTATAATCGCCATTTCGACTCAGAAGATAATTAGTCAGACTTGAGGAGCCATGAAATTGGGATCGTGATTGATCCATAACCAGACATGACGAGACATAAATTTGGAACTTAATTGGTTACGTTTCAAAATCGGAAAAGGCTGGCGTAGTTGGATGGGTTGATATGTTAAGTACAACAACTAATGATAGTCGACAACGGAACTCCATATCATATAGATGAGTTTTTCGAGTAACAAGTAAAATTGAGCTGATAATCCATACCCAATAATAATATCGTGGACATTTTTTTTGTAAATGAAGTAATTTTATAAATAAACCGAGAATTTACATCAAACAGTAAATAATTACATAGCTAATCTTCTAATTTAAAAGATTTCATGTGCAAAATAAGGTCCTAATGACCAAACTTCATGATAGAATTCGATCACCGGAGTCGATCATGTACTTACCGTTCAATCTATATAGGTCAAAGGTAAAAAAGAATTCGTCAAATCTTCATAGGATCGCATCATAATGATGTGAATTATGTAGTTCAGGTTTCAATCGGACCAATAGTGCGGGGTTCGAATCGATCTACGAAACCCCATTCGTCATAATCTTCGACATTGCAACACGTTCTATTTCTCCTCCTGCCAAATTCACACCCCATTCTTGTCCCTATTGACCGACCATGAAGAAATTAAAGTTTCGTAAAGTACTCTCTTAATCTTCTGGGTCCCAAAAGCAGCTGCATACCAAAAGGTTGAAATCCCAAAATTCAACCTTTAGGAAAGTGTATTTTTGTCCTTGCGTGGCTGACTTCTTTCCCAAATAATGGGCAGTTGTCTTGGTTAAGACATTTTTGGGTGGAATTGGTGGATGTATGCACCCTTTCATTGAAATAAGAACTAAGCAATTACAGAAAATGAAACATACTTTGACATAAAGAGCGGGCTTGATACATACTTTGATATATTTATGATCTCTCCACTGTACAGATCTTAATGGGTCAGGACAAATCAAATGGAAGTAACGTAATTAGTTATGAATTAAATATTATTTTTTATAAACGACCCTGGTGCGACTGGCAATCCGACGAGAGGTTTTTAAATTTAGTAATCAAAATATCAAATAATTCAGAATTAACTCAAATTTTTGTTACAAAGTTTTTTTGATATGTAATTTTTTTTAAAGGTAGATGAATTTATTAAAATAAATAGAAATAGAGTTACATCAGAACCCCCAAGTACAAAGGCATACTAAATTGTAAAGGGAGCAACTTAGAATACAACAGAAAAGCCTAAGACTCCCAGAAGGAACCCCAAATAAGAACAAATACTGTAATTAGGTACAGTGACTGCCAAGGTTAAAACAGGTGAGGCGAGAACGAGGTATGCACAAAATCAAACAACCAGTATAGTACCAGTGGAGGAGAATCCAGAAGCCGAACTGAGCGAAGACGGACCTACACAAAATCTACAAGCAACCCATAATTATCTGCGGTTTCGTAAGGAGTCTAGCACCAAGAACACATTCTGAAATTGAACTTCCGCTGCAAGGCCAGACCAAAAGCTCCATTCTGAGGCATGTCTAAGAATTGATAGGAGAAGGTTATCATAGCCGGGGCTTTGGTTCTCGAATATTAACTTGTTGCGAGTCCACCAAACGTTCCACAAAAAAGATGTCAACAAGATATACCTAAACTTCCACAAAAGCTCCCCATGAAACAAACCAAACCAGTCATCAAGTAGCCCCACAGTAGATGCCCCAGCACAGCAACAAACTCCCAAGAAATTTAGAAGGGGATACAAAACCTTCGAGGATAACCGACAATGTAGAAAGAGGTGAGAGGATGATTCCACTTCGAGATGGCACAAGGGACACATCTGAGTCGTGGGTTGGATGTGACCAATGCGAAACAGATTATCGCGAGTTTTAAGTCTTCCCTGGAGGGCCACGCACAAGAAATGACTCACTTTAGGAGGAATGAGCTTGGCAAGATGGCTTAGAAGAACCGGCGGGGAGGAAATAGAAAATTCCTCAAACATAAGGTTATATAGACTGTGGACAGAGAAACCATTTGCCATATCCAACTTCCAAATAACTTTGTCTTGTTCCACGGAGTTTAGGTGAACACTCGAAAGCATATTGTTGAGTTGAGTGACACACTCTTCCTCCCAGACAAAAAGAGAATGTCGCTAACACTAAATCCAAAAATCACGAACTAGGGCCTCCTTGTTAGAGAAAGAGAATATCATCTTGGGAAAAGTGTGGAGAGAGGTATCGAAGAAGTCCTGGGATCTAGCCAGAACCTCTTATGGAGACCACTTTTGACAGCAATGCCAACATTCTTTCTAAAGGTAGAGGCCGAATGATCAATAGAAGATGCTAACTTCCAAATGTTCGCCCACATACCACTTCGACAAGGGTTACCAGGGGTACGAGAAATAGGATATTGGCAATGGTCGGATCGAATCCCACGGAGCCTATGCACCCCACGCACCACAACAAACCACAAGGCGTCAGGCTCTTGCAGGTAGCGCCACACCCACTTGAGGAGAAGAGCTTCATTTTGGAGATCTAGACGGGGTAAACCCGCATCACCATTTTTATTGGATAGGCAAACAAAGCTCCAAGGAACAAAGGAGAGGCTCTTTTTGCTTAGATCTCCAGTCCAAAGAAACTTTTGCATCCTAGTCTCGAGCATCTTAAGTACCCCAGCCAGAATCTTGAAAAGGGACATATAGTAAATTGGGATACAAGAAAGAATGAAGCGAACGATAGTCATCCTACCACCCAACGACAAAAGAGGGCCCCCTAAGAGGCGAGCCTCTTGTCAAAGGCCTCCAGAACTGGCTCCCAAGTTGACTTCCGCTTCATCGAGGCCCCGATAGGCAGCCCAAAATAGGTGAACGGGATAGAAGCCACTTTACAACCCCACTCCTCCACAACCGGGTCTAACCAACTGCACTCGAGATTAACACGAATGGCTGAGCATTTATCGAAATTAAAAGACAACCAGAGACAATGGAGAACGACATTAAGATGCGCCTTAGATTCCTGAGCTCATCATATGAAGCCTTAGCAAATAAGAGTGTGTATTTCGCATATTGGAGTAAACATAGGTTGCGACCGAAACCCGAATAGACCAACCACCAACACTCTCCGCCCGTTTTATCATAACAGCGAGCCCATCAGCAGCGATTAAAAATAGAATTGGAGTAAACATAGGTTGCAACCGAAACCCGAATAGACCAACCACCAACAAGCCTGCACTCTCCGCCCGTTTTATCATAACAGCGAGCCCATCAGCAGCGATTAAAAATAGAAACGGAGAGAGCGGGTCACTTTGCCGCAGGCCTTTCTCCAGACAGAATAGATTGGTAGGTAAGCCATTGATGAGCACGAACGACGACACATATTTGTAGCAACCAGACAACCGCCTTCGCATGAGAGGACCAAAATGCATGGCAACCAAAAGATCATCTAAGTAATCCCAAGATAGACTATCGAAAACCTTTCTAAAATCAAGCTTCATCATAACCCCTTTTTTGTCGCGACTTCTTCATGTGATTCACCATCTCACTACAAATTAGGACCCCATCAAGAATCTGCCTGCCAGAGATGAAGGCAGATTGCTCAACCCCAATAATCTTATCCATCACCCGGCGAAGACGGGAAGCTAAAATCTTGGAGATGATCTTTTGAAGGCTACCTATAAGGGAGATAGGCCGATAATCATGAAACCGAGAGGCACTCTGTTTCTTAGGGATTAGAGCGATAAAAGAAGTTTTAACTTGTGGCAAAGAAATGGTTGACAAAGTCACAAACATCTTGGCCCTCGACCTCCCAACAAGCCCTAAAGAATGAGAGAGGAAACCCATCTGGCCCAGCCGCCTTGTCTGAATCAAAGGTACATACCGCTTCTTTGATCTCCTCGTAGGTAGGAAAACTGTCCAGCTGAGTTTTTGAGATAGCATCAATCTTCCGAAAGATACCATGATCCAATGAAGGCCGATGCCTGCATCATTCGGTAAAAAAACTCATTGAAGTAAGAAAATGCTGTATTTTTCACTTTCATAGGGGAGGTGAGCAACCCGCCAGCAGCCCAATTCCCCCGATTCTATTGATACATAATTTTGTTACAAAGTTAATAATTTAAAAGTACCGAAATATCAATTTAATCACTTCAATCTAAAAAAATTATCAATCTTTTTTTCTTTCAAAAAACTTATTTTTTGATAATTGGATCTGGACTAACTAGTCCAACCACATTTTGGATTTTTAAATTTATCCAACCTATTCGACTCGGAAAATAGCAGAAAACAAATTTAGAGCGGACTCCCAGAACCCAGTCAGTCATAAGTACAACAACTCGGTTTGAGGTCTTTTTAGTCCAATAGGAAAATGTGGGTCGATACCAGGCTTTTAAAACATAATTCGGTCTTTGAATATTGAGCCGGTAATGGGCTCCAAAATGATGGTCGTAGTCGAAGTCGAAGTCAAAGCTATGAGTATTGGGCTAACAGCCCAAAATGGGCCCGGAATCCTCTGTAGGACCGACAACGCGGTTGGCCTATTGAATGAGTTCCATTTTACCGTCACGAGTGGCGTCACAAAACTTATTTTACCGTCTTATTTCAAAGTAGATTTTTTATTATTAATAGAAAGCTGTCCAAATAACAAGAGAATTATATTTAGTAAAAAAAATTCGTTCATATTTAACAAATGAAAAAGTACTATTTTAAGTGATATATGCAAAACTCTGCAATTCCGATGTCGTCTCATAATTCGACTACTCAAATTTTTTTTGCTTGGTCCAAACACGATTAGGCTATCATGTAATAATTGGCGCAGCTATATGGTAAGAGAGGACGATCCAAATAAATAATAAGCGTACTATCACTTTATTAACAAACCGATGCCACGTGCGAAAGGCGGTCGATAATAATCCCTGGATCGAAAAGTCGTACATATTGAAATTGCGTAAAGTTGATTAATCATCAACAAACCCAACCCAAAAGCTTGCAATCCGTTGGACTTTGTGGGAATTACCTTCTTCCCCGACGATTTTATGATCAAGGTGGGGTATGTCCATCTGGAAGTATTTTTGATTGATATTATATAAATAGTAATTCAATCGACTAATTCATGTTTGGGCGACAAAAAATTTTAAATGGTAATAAAAATTTTCTAATAGTTATTTAATATTATTCCATTATGAATAAGACTTTACATTAAAATAATATCTTACCAATTAATCTAAATATTTATTAATACTACTCATTCGAAAGTTGGAGTGGTTGCTTTTGCTTTTTTGTCTTTCTAATTGTCCTTTTGCTTTGGATCCTAGGGGAAGAAATTATGTCATCTTTCTGACCCACTCTCTCTTTATAATAATTCTACAATCATTTAAGCTTTTTGATTGCGCTAGGTAACATTTGTAGATGAAAATGTAGGAACTTACATGATAAAGCTGCTTTAGGCAGAATCGGCACTTCTGTTTGTCATCTTGTGTGGCCAACTGTTGTTGGAGCTCAGATTCCCCTTTAAGTTGGATCCCACGTTTACCTGTTCTAATTGTAAGGCGCCTTCACTGTTTATTTGTTTCGCCCATATCTTCTATCCAACAATTTTAAATTATGTATTGAGTTGAAACTTTGTTACCCGAACTTCTTATTGCATATGCACGGATCAAATGCTATGTGTAGAAGGGGTGCATACCATATTTAGTAGCGTTGAGTTTTTAATAAAATTGTTAGTTACAAATATAGTATATTTATCTATAAATATTGAAAAACTATCAATTCTTTATTTTAATTTCTTTTGTTGAATACCAAGATTTCTCGAACAAATTTGCACTACATTTAGCTTTAAGAGACTATACTACTCACAAAACACGTTATTCCTTGACGATGTTAATTTTAATATTTTACAAATGATTATATCTGTACTTTGCAATCAAGTTAAAAGTTTGAAATCGGAAGAAAAAAGGAAAGGGATGGTTAAAGAGATGGGGAGAGAGAGAGAAACGAAGAAATCAACGGCTAATCATGTCACTTGACATACTTGGCATTGAAACACCTTAGATTATCCACAATAGGAATTCATCTAAATCTAAGTCACGAAATAAAATATTAATTTTTTTTCGTCTATTTTCAATCCAATTCAACTAAATATTTACTATTCACAATAACAACTCATTCCGACCTAAGTTACGAAATAAATAATTAATTTTTCTCTCATTCACATATTAATCTACTATTTTTTTAATATAAATTTATAACAAGTACACAGAAATGATTAATTTATAATACAAATTAAGAAATTATTAAAAATTTTAATTAAAACTAACAAAATTTTAATTAAAAATTTGACTACTCAACAAACCTCTCTCCCTCTACACTTTCACTGTTGTCCTCCTCTCCAGAGAAAGCACTCTCTCCCTAGCCAAGGAGACCCAAAGAAAGATAGAGGAAGCCGGTGGCCGGAGAAAGACGGTGAATCTGGACAGACGGCGGAAGTCGAGCCCGACCTGGAGATGACGCCGAAAGCGGGACCCACACCCATCCCCCTTCGTGACTTTTCCTTTCACCAACAAATTGTTTCCCCTTCTCTATGATTTCTCACTCTCTCTCTCTCTCTCTCTCGTTACATCAAATCCTTGAAAAGAACAATTAACCCATCTTACTATAATAAAGGAGATTCTCTTTTTTTGGTGGTTTGGTGTGTGATGTGGAAATGTCTAAACTACTCCCAAACCGAAATCCCAAACTCAAAACTAATAATCCAAACCCAAAATCCAAACCAAAAATCCAAAACCCAAAATTCAAAACCAAAACCACCGATCCCCAAACCACCGGACCACGGACCCTCGGGCTACCGGACTCTCTGACCATCGGTCCCCCGGACCAGACTACCAGTCCACGGATCTCCGGACCTTAGGACACCCGAACTACCGAACCACAGATCCCGGACCACCGAACCCCCAGTCTGTGAACCCACTGACCCCGGACCATTGGACCACCGAACTACGGACCACGGACTATCGAACCCCCGGACCATCGGACCCCGAATCCCAGACCATTAGACCACCGAACCATGAACCCCTGAACTCCCGAACCAGAGACCCCTGGACCACGGACCCTTGGACTACAGGACCACCAGATCCGCGGACCCCGGACCACGAACCCCAGACCACTGACCCCCGGACCACGTATTCCGGAACATCAAACCTCGGGACACCGAACTACGGACCCCTTGACCCCGGACCGTACCAAGGAACCTCGGACCACCAGACCCCCGGACTCCGGACCACCGGACCACGGACCCCAGAACCTCCGAACCACCGAATCACGGACCCCTGAACTACCGAACCCCTGGATGTGGACCACCGAACCCCCGAACCCCAGACCATCGGACCGCCGAACCTCTGACCGCTAACCACTGGATAACCGACCCCGAACCCCCGAACCGCCGGACCCTGGACTCCCGAACCACCGGACTACGGACCCCCTAAACCACAGGATCGCTGGACCCCCGAACCGCTGGACCCCGACCCCGAACCCCCGGACCACTGGACTGCCAGACCCCGGACCCCCCGACTCTGGATCCTCCCAACCATTGACCCCGACTCCCGGAACCCTCGACCCCGTTCTTTTTTATTTTTCTACACCTTAAGAAAGAAAATATTGAAAGATATGTTTTGCGAATTTTGAAATAGAACAGCACTCGCATCGTGCGTGCATATTTACTAGTAACCAATAAAATCGATCTCTCCAGGAGCCTTCTCCCTCTAGGTAAAAAAAATACCCACGTCAGCCCGAGCGGCCGCGTGTCACGAGCGGCGGACAGCTTTGCACGCGAGCGCTCGGCCCAACCTTTTTAATTTTTAATTTTTTTTCTTGTCCCGACTCTACGATCGATCAGGCATTTGGCCCCGTTGTGGGTAGCCTTAGGGAAGGACCATTACGAAGTAAGTGACTTTACCAACAAACATTTTTCGCCTAAAAAAACAAACATTTAGATTTTTTGGTATATCTAGCAAATACTTAGATCAAGTAGTAAAAATATTATTTAATTTATTTAAATATTTTGAATTCAAATTATTGAAAAATATCAATATTAAATATTTGTTTAATTTTGTTTCATATTTTAAAATTTTGGGTTAAAAATATTTTAATATCCTATATTATTAAAAATAGATACTTAAGGTCCTCTATTATAAAAATACTCAAAAAAATATCCCAAGTTATTCAAAATATTAAATTTTCATGTTGAAAAGTCCATTATATCCCTCTACAAAATAAAAACATTAAAATATTAAATTTTATTTTATTTTATTTTCTCCTCTGTTTTTTCTCTCCCAGCAGCCACCACCGTTTTGCCCACAATGACCCTTTGTGCCTCAACTCTTTTTGGGTTATTTTATTTTCCAAATTGATTAAGTAATTGTGTTTAGAACACGTAAGCAGAGACGGTGGAGGCAGAATGGTGATGAGCCGACATCGGAGTAACTGCATCGGAGGCTCCGTCGGACGGCGACAGAGCCGGTGCATATGGAGATGGAGAAGGAGAGATACTTTGTGCACTAGAGGGTGGAATATGACGAGAAGGAGCAGGAGATGTACTTGTAGATGGAGGACGGATAGGAGAAACACTTGGTGGCTTAGGTTTAGGTGTTATTGGTCTTGGGGAGAGGACAAGTACTATGAGCTTCTGGCCCTTCTTCTTACAATGATGTTTCTTCCCACTTATGCAGAAGAAAGGACCAGAGTGGGGAATTTGCCCCACGGTGGTGTTGGAGAATTGGGTTTAATATTTTAGGAAGAGATGGTCTAATATAAGTGAGTGTATTGGGTATTAGGTCCAAGTATTTAATTAGAATTATTTTTTAATTAAATATAATGATTAAAAATTAGTGAACAATTTTGAGTTAATTTAATTGGAGGTCACAACAATTGATTTTGGGTGTTTGTGAGATCAATACGAAACTCATTGATAGAGCTTCGTAACGATATATAACACTTGCAAAAATCTAATTCTCGGGATGAATGAGAAATTGACTTAAAGGTGATTTGACTGCAGGTTACTGGATTGTGGGTTTTTGAGAATTGTTCCAGATTCTAAGGCCTTATCTTTTTAGAGCTTGGCCGGATCTATTGGAGCGATTCTCGGACCAAAATCTGATTGGGCTTCCTCTTGGACAAGTCCACGCTCTAGAACCTTCTTCCCTTTCCATGCCATTTGAATTTAAATTTAGATTTAAATTCAAGAGTGTAACAATCTATTTAATTTGAGGTTTTATGGGTCTTATAACATCTCATTCAATGGGTGGGTTAATGGCCCTAATTAATTTGATTTTGAATGTCAGAGGTCTTAGGCCCCTATAAAAGGAGACATCCTCCTTCATTCCAAATCACCTCCAAGCTCACACTCTTCCTTGAGCTCTCTACTTCTCCCTCATTTGCATAGGATTTCTCACATTCATAAGAGTCGGAGTTCTAAACCACCAAAGGTTCGAAAAGTGTACGAAAGTACTTCTTTTCGTACACGAGATTGGGCGTTGTACCTTGGGAACTCTTTTACCCATGTAGGCCTGAAGCATATAGGCGGGTAATAAGAGTTTAAGGGCACACGGTTAAACTCTGGCCTCGTCCAGGATTGAATCCGAAGCCTTTACCTTGAAGACGACGATTTTACACACTTAGTTTCAAGTGTGATCGTGAGCATATTCTTACCCTCCTTTTATATTACATTGCTTACTGGTTATATTCGACTATGTGCTCGTTCAAACCATAGTTTATTTACTAATATTTTTTAACAATCTTAAACTCTTATTACGTTTGAAATATTAGTAAATTGGTTATCGATCGGGTATATTGCTATAGTCTAGAAGTATTGCTTACGAAGCTTTACCATCGTTTCTAATCGGTTGATACAGTCTAAGGAGTTTTTAATCTGTTCTGCTTACAACCGTTTAATTCCGCTGTGCTCATTGGGAAGATTTATTTGAAGAAAAACGTTTGTGTGATCATTTGGTGATTTAAATAATAAAGTTAATATACACCTTACCATGTTTCTGTAACAGTAGGGTTTTTACTTCTTTGATATAAAGTTACAGGGTAACGATTACAAATGTTAACTAGTAGAATTTTTTATTAACCATTTTCATCAAAAAGTGGATACAGGTTTTGAGGTGTGTTTACCTACTGCGAGTATTATACTGGAAATATATATATTTCTGAGCTTGTTTAATCAAACTCTTTATTTACTAAAGTTTACATTGGTAATATATATACTGAATTGGCTAACGATGATCTCGTCTCTGTGACGAATAGAAAGTGTGGTTAGATGAAATAAATCTGAAGAACGCGATATTCAAAAAGGTAGATTTTATACAATCTGTTATTGTGAGTATTTTTACCATTTTAATATTGTTCAATTTTGTCTTCCCATATGATAATGGTATGATTAATATGATTTTGTAGAGAATATGAATATGTTGAGTAGGAACGTGAGATGCTATGTTGAGCAACGTTATTCAATAAAATTAAAGGACGTTAATTTTGGCTCAAGTTAAACGGAAACAGAAATTGTGGTGATGGAGCCTCGAGGCAACGGAAAGAGTGCAATATCTTGTTGGACGATAATGGCACTGATATTTTAAATCCATTTAATTGACTAATAACTTCCTAAGGTTTTAATGTTATGTCGATGAGCTAATACTTTTGAGTATTTATATTCTGGTGCTATATAATCGTCAGTTGTAGAATGTTCACTGAGATTGCACTGTGATAATGATTTTAAAGATCAATATGCCTTCCTAATTGTTATGTTTTAAAAATTTAGATCAATTTGTGAAATTGATTATATAGATTTTGTAATTGGGTGTTGGGCCCTAATTATTAATTGATAGATTGTTCAAGGTAATACTAAAATTTTCATATATTCGTGATTTGAAATGGATGAGATGGATTTTACCATCAATAACGTGAATGGTGAGGTTCCGATGTGGCACCCATAGTTAGGCACCCATAGCGGCGTTGAGGCCGTGATGCCGAGTATGAGAAACCCACTATTGGGTTCTCAATTTGAGAAGTCGAAGAAATTCAAGGATAGTAAAACCAAGAAGTGACAACAAATGATGATGTTGCTCTTGACTATCTTGAATTAGACCTATTATCTCAAAGGGAGTAAACCCGAGGTGGATGTTAAAGATCTTTATAAGACTCTTATCCATGATGTCCTCCAAGTAGCGATGGCGATTGAAAAAAAAAAGACCGACATCTTGATACCTCAAATATAAGAGGAAGATGATGAGTCTCGAGGACCTTTTGAGAAGGTTGCGTATCGAGCAAGATAACCGAAAGGTTGAGAAGTAAAAGTGCTAGACAAGAAAGACTTTCGACTCTCGACTCATGTTTGAGTTCGACAAAGTCATGTTTGCTGGCAAAGGCTATTTAACCAAAACCTCTTCAAGTGAGAGTAATGACTTTAGCCTCCAAAGCGAAGTCTAATGCTTAGATGATGATGGTGCTACCTGTGAGGTTAGCACCAGTACCATTGTAATGAATGCTGGAGGAGAATGTAAATTTTATATTTTCTTGCGAGTCATTACTATTGTGGAATGGTAGATAAGGTCATGTGAACTATGTCTCTGCAAAGACTTATGTCACTAAACCTATTACCTAAGTTCAACATCGATTATAAACAAGCTCGGGACTTGATCGATGATTTTAGAAGATATTTTTTCGTCTACTTGATGAGAAGTAAAGACGAAGCAATAGATTTATTCATTCATTACAAGAATGAAGTCGAGAACCAACTTGGGAGGAAGACCAGAAATCTTTCAAGTTATGGGAGAAAGCTGTGCTTTCGGCCAACTATGTGCTCAATAGAGTATCGCACAAAAGTTGGATAAAATGCCTTATGAATTGTGGAAAAGTCAAGCACTTAGCTACAAATTCCTAAGTTTTTGAGGATGTCTTGCTAAGGTTCCAATTCCTCCTCCTAAAAGGACAAGGATAGGACCCAAGACGGTGGATTGTGTATTTATCGGTTATGCACAGGATAGTACTGCATATCAATTTCTGGTACACAAGTCAGATAACTCTAATGTCTATGTAAATACTATCATTGAAGTTAGGGATGCTTCATTCTTCGAGAAAATCTTTCCTCAAAAAGCTCGAACTAATGTTGACAGTCAAGTTGACCAAAGTAGGAGCAATGTGGGGGGAGAGGAACCTCAAAATGAAGTTGAAGAACCTAGACGTGGGAAAAGGGCTAGGAAAGAAAAGTCCTCCGGATCAGATTTTCTAACATATCTGTTAGAAAAGGATCCAGTAACCTACAAAGAAGCAATGTTCTCTACAGACTCTGCTTTTTGGAAGGAAGCGGTGAATAGTGAGATAGAGTCTATCTTACATAATCACACTTGGGAACTAGTGGATCTACCTCCGAGTAGTAAACTACTAGGACATAAGTGGATCTTCAAAAAGAAGATGAAGCCTGATGGTACAGTGGATAAGTACAAGGCAAGATTTGTACTTAAAGACTACAAGCAAACTGAGGGTGTTGATTATTTTGATACATATGCTCCTGTCTCTAGGAAAATATCTATTAGGTTAGTCATAGCCTTGGCGACTTTGTTTAACCTAAAGATCCATCAAATGGATGTGAAGAAGGCCTTCCTTAATGAAGATTTGGAAAAAAAAATTTACATGGAATAACCCGAAGAGTTTATGGTTCCAGGTAAAGAACATAAGGTCTGTAAACTTGTAAAATCCTTGTATGGACTAAAACAAGCACCTAAATAATGGCACGAAAAGTTTGATAGTGTAATACTATCTAACAAATTTTAGATAAATCAAGGTGATAAATGTGTCTACGTGAAAGGAGATAAGAATGACTATGTGATAGTATGTCTCTACGTAGATGACATGTTGATCGTGGGTAATAATGATAATATCAAAATTACAAAGAGAATGTTGTCGCAAAATTTTGACATGAAAGATTTGGGATAAGCTGATGTAATACTTGGGATGAAAATCACTAAGACTTCAGAAGGTTACGCACTTTCCCAAGGTCACTATGTCGAAAAGATACTTGACAAATTTGATAAGGATAGCAATGTAATTGCGAGAACTCCTATAGAAGTGGTGTCAAGTCTCTGCAAGAATCGTGGAGATAGTGTGTGACAACTAGATTATTCTAGAGTTATAGGCAGTCTAATATACCTCATGGACTGTACTAGACCAGATATTGCGAACTCGGTAAACAGACTATCGAGATATACGAGTAATCCCAATGATGAACATTGGAAAGTAATAGTTAGAGTCCTTAGATACCTAAGGTATACTGCTAACTATGGGTTACACTATATGAGACATCCAGCCATTCTGGAAGGGTATTCAGACGTGAACTGGATCTCGAATTCTAAGAATATAAAATTCACGAGCGGATACATATTTACAATTGGAGGAGGAGCGATCTCGTGGAGATCATGCAAACAAACTTGCATTGCTAGATCAACTATGGAATCAGAGTTCATAGCGTTGAATCTAGCAGCTGAAGAGGCAGATTTGCTCCGAAGTATCTTGGAGGACATCTCGATGTGGTCAAAGCTAGTGCCTCCCATTAGCATACATTGTGATAGTCAGTCAGCTATTGGAAGAGCACAAAACAATATGTATAATGGAAAGTCTAGACACATATATCGTAGACATAAATATGTGAGAATGTTATTGAGAACGGGTGTAATATCTTTAGACTATGTAAAGTCAAAAGAGAACATTGCAGATCTATTAACTAAAGGTCTAACGAGAGACCAAGATGAGGTATCATCGAGGAGAATGAGATTAAAGCCCATGAAATGACCTAAACCCATGATGGCAACCCAACCTGGATCGTAAACCCCGATCTGCAGGTTCAAAGGGACAACCAAATTATGAGGCTAGGGTCGAACAAAGCACTCGGGAAATTGAGTTCTCTACCTATTCCTATGATGAAAGAGTGATAGACCATTTCATGTGAAGGTTAAGCTTTAAGCTTTTAATGATCCTTATACTTCAAGTATATATAAGTGGGGTATGGTAGGATACTCCTTATAAGAGATCATCTATATCGAATGTGAAGGGGCCACTTCTATGAGATGAGTTAAGGGCTAAATCTCTAGAGCATTCGATAAAGTTTTCAAGGCAGTCCAGGGCCAAAATGGACACAACTAAAAGAACCGAGTAGTGGTTTGAGAAGGAGTTGTGTGAGTACCTTTGTCTTGATATACATAAAATGCCGAATAGTTCAAGGCATCACCGTCAACTGGTTGGCAAGTATATCCGAAGGTATTTCACTAAAGAAGGTTCAAGGCTTTCAACCACCTTTTCTGATGCAACAAATTCTCGCAGAACTCCAAGTTGAATGTAGCATTGGTAGGCTCATATCATATATAAGCTAATTTGCATTCATGTGGGAGATTATTGGAGAATTGAGTGAGTTTAATACCCTAGGAAGAGATGGCCCAATACAAGTGAGTGTATTGGACATTGGGTCCAAGTATTTAATTAGAGAAAAAATCTTAATTAAATACAATGACTAAGTAATTAGTGGACAACTTTGAGCTAGTTTAATTGGAGGTCACACCAATTGATTTTGGGTATTTGTGAGATCAATACGAAGCTCATTGATAGAGTTTCATAACGATATATAACACTTGCGAAAATCCAATTCTCGGTGTGAATGAGAAATTGGCTTAAAGTTAGTTTGGCTACGGGTTATTGGATTGTGAGTTTGTGCGAATTGTTCCAAATTCCAAGGCCTTATCTTTTTAAAGCTGGGCCAGACCTGTTGAAATGATTCTCGGGCCAAAATCTGATTGGGCTTCTTCTTGGACAAGCCCACGCTCTAGAACCTTCTTCCCTTTCCATGCCATTTGGATTTAAATTTAGATTTAAATTCAAGAGTGTAACAACCCATTTAATTTGAAGTTTTATGGGTCTTGTAACATCTCATTCAATGGGTGGGTTAATGGTCCTAATTAATTTGATTTTGAATGTTGGAGGTCCTAGGTCCCCTATAAAAAGAGGCCTCCTCCTTCATTCCAAATCACCCCCAAGCTCACACTCTTCTTTGAGCTCTCTACTTTCTCCCTCATTTGCATAGCATTTCTCACTTTCATAAGAGTCGGAGTTCTACACCACCAAAGGTTCGAAAGGTGTACGAAAGTGCTTCCTTTCGTCTTGGGAACTCTCTTACCCATGGAGGCCTGAAGCATATAGGCGGGTAATAAAAGTTTAAGGGCACACGGTTAAACTGTGGTCTCGTCTAGGATTGAATCCGAAGTCTTTACCTTGAAGACGACGATTTTACACACTTAGTTCCAAGTGTGATCGTGAGCATATTCTTACCCTCCTCTTATATTACATTGCTTACTGGTTATATTCGACTATGTGCTTGTTCAAACCATAGTTTATTTACTAATATTTTCTCAAAGGTGGCTCGGGGAGAGAGAAGAAACAGAGGAGAAAAGAAAAGTAAAATTAATATTCTAGTATTTTTATTTTGTAGAAGGGTATAATAGATTTTTTCATATGAAAATTTAATATTTTGAATAATTTGAAATTTTTTTGGGTATTTTTATAATACGAAATTTTAATTATCTATTTTCAATAATACAAGATACTAATTTTACCCAATTTAAACCTCAAATAGTCTAGTGATATCATGTGGTTAGATGACTTTCCAATTACATACCTCGATGAGGGTCAAACACGAAATACCAATCAAACTTTTGACAATTTTGCCAAAAAGAAAGGAAAAACGAAGTCCTTTTTTTCACAGCTCATGACTGATAAATTAAATACAGGAAACTCCTACTTTTTCTTGGATAAACGGAAACACCCACCTTTTCTCCGATCGTGTGTGGTACCGATAAGGGAAACGAAACCCAAAGCTAAAAAGAGTTGAATTATTTAACCTAACGTCAAACCGATTGAAATTGAAATGGCCATATAAGATTAAATAAATAAAATTAATACGTAAGTGGTCTGGGTTGCTGGCTTTACCCAAGGATACGTCTTTATTTGGGTACATTTTCTCCAATTGTCGGCGAGCGGGTTATCTTATACACTTGGACTGGTTTATTTTTTTATAAATAAATTTATATTATGTTAGAATTTGAATCCTATAATTTTTAAATTTTAAAACGCATAATGTTAGATTATAAACTCCTTGGCACTTGGACTGGTTTATATTACCAGCAATGTTTTAAAAAAGGCGATATGAACATTTGCCCGGTCAATTGAACTCGAATTTGAGAACTAGACGGATCAGTTTAATTAAAAAATTTGGAGGATGGTTCATTCAGTGATTAACGTGGTTGAATCTGTCGTTTTAGATCCAGTCGATCATTTTTTGTGTGAAAAAAAACGGTTCTTATATTTATTAAATTGAAGGTGATCATTAACGTTTTGTTATTTGTAATATTAAATTTTGCAAGCAAAGTTATAGGATATTTATAATTATTTTGGATTTTAATATTAAATGTAATAAAAAAATTTAAAATTACTATCCCACTAGTTAGATTGCAACTCGAACAGAACAGCCCGCTCCTGTTCGTTTAAAAAACATTGAACATGAGCTCCTTAATTCCCAAAGTTTAACGTTGATCGTTCCGCTGTAATAAATGATCAACTTAATTAGCCATCATCCTCTGCAGATCCAGCCTATTGCAAGAGATTTGAGTTATTTGTCGTCTGGTAGTCGTGGCATAAAAATGGATTTTGGTAGTTTTTTTTATGGGGTGGGAATTTTAGTAGTTTTATTCGATATGTTGGAGAATGTTGGTTGGGCAGGTTTGGTAAATTACCCGTTTATTTTGGACAACATATCGAGATTCTGATTTCTGAGCAAGTCGATAACTTAATAATTTGATAGCACGAGATTGATGCAAGTAGTATGTGATAATGCGACGTGAAGACAACTGGTCAGGGGAATAGAGACGAAACGATATATAGGGCATGTAAATTAAAAAGAACTAATTAATCAATACACGATATTTTATTATCTCATCGACCTGTTTAATGAGGGTTGTCTTAACCGGTTGTCACGCACAAGTCCGTTAAAATAAAAACAAATTTGATCTGTAAATAGATTAAAAATTAGAGGAGACAGAATATTACATTGTCCAAAAGCTATAGAAATGAAGTATTTTTTTATTTTGATGCCAGAGCAGTGAACAGTTGCACACTATACCGAATTAGCCAAAGCTAAGCCAGAAGAGAATGAAACGGAAAAAGACAGTATAATAACGCAACTACATAAGCTTCCAAATACATTCCTGTGACTGTACCTTTCATTTTCTTGTCGAACGAACCAAACGAATCTCTTCTATTTCTAATACATATGGACCTACTGTATTATTTTAGGCCATAGTCTTAAGTTAATACCCTGTATCAAATTGAGAAGAAAAGTTTGTCAATTTTATTCATGTACTTTATATTTTATTAAAGTCATGAGATGTTTTTTTTATAAAAAAAACTCGGCTAAAATCATTTTCGACTACAACCGACACGATAATAAAGTTGATTTTAACCTTATTTCAACATCTTACAGTTTCACGTGACAAATAGTATGCTCTATAGTTAATAAGTGGTAACTTGTTTCGTGAACCTGGCCTCGCTTCCGTTACTTCAGCTGTCCACTGTCCGAGAGAGATTTCTCCCACTTTTCCATTTGAAAGGGAGAGAGAGAGGGACAAGAAAGAGAAAATGCTTCTGCTCCAAAAATTCCACCTCGTTACGTTTACTCTGATGGTCTTCCCAGGCCGAACCCGGGCCGGTCTACTGGCCGAACCAGTAAACCAGCCCCTGAATACGGTCCCGGCGTTCCCGGTCCAGACGGAGTCCCAGACCTGCCGCCTGGACCTGTCGGAGGAGCTCTTCGGCGGGGTGAACGAGGCCTGCGGTCGGAACCTAGACAGGAGCAGGTGCTGCCCGGTGCTGGCGGCGTGGCTGTACGCGGCCCACGCGCGCTACGCGCTGCAGATTCCCAGCTCGAACGCGTCAGGCGGCGTGGACGACGGGGTAACGCCGATGATGCCGGACGACAGCCAGAAGTGCGTGAACTCGCTGCAGAGCGCGCTGGAGAGCAGGAAGGTGAGGATACCCCAGCCGAACGCCACGTGTGACACTGTCCTGTGCTTCTGCGGGATCCGGCTACACCAGATCACCTCCCTCAGCTGCCCCGCTGCCTTCAACGTCTCCTCCGGCGCCCGCAACGCCACCCCCACTGCCGCCGTCCGCAACCTCGAGAAGAGCTGCCGCAACTCCTCCTACCCTGGATGCACCAGATGCCTCGGTGCCCTCCAAAAGGTCAGAACTTTATTTCATTTTATTGCATTTTGGGTACTCTGATTTTTAAATTTTTTTAAAAATCTTTTTGGATCGAACTGTTCGTGTTTCGTGAAGAAAAACATTCCTTTCCTAGGAGGAATATGAATTTTGTGCATTTATTGGTCATGGGATTTTGGAGGTCATCATAAATAAGGTTGCTTTTTTCCTTTCTTTTATAAAAAAAAATTCCTTTGGTTTTGTTTTTGCATTAATTGCGATGGGGATTTTGTTGACCTCTCTGACCTGTAAAAAAGTCAATGCATTCACTAATTGAACATCTTCCTGCTTTATATTAGTCCCGGTGAAAAGCGTATTAAGCTTTTTGGTCGGCCAATAATTTCCCGTTCTTTAAATAAATAACTGTTTTTTTTTTCTCGGGAAAAGTTGATTTGGGTTTTTAATAGTGAAAAAGACAACGTTTATCATCATTAGTGTAGTGGAGAAGAACACTAGTAAGGAGAAGGAGAAGGAGAAGAGGAGGGAGGCGAATTAGGAAGGAAGGAGTGTTTATTTTTTTCAGCCTTTTTGGGCGTTTTCCAGAATCCAAATTTCGGAATTGGAAGACACACACTGACTTTATCCAGACATGGGAAAATAGGCCCACCCTTTCATTTTCATATCCATGGAAATACAGGGTAAAACAATTTGGTTCTTCACTCTGATTTCCTTCTGCAACAACTTTCCTCTTCCGTCTCCCCCCTGTCCTAGGCATAATGCTATGGTTCTGTTTGGGACAGGGAAAACCAATTTTTATTTTATTTTTTACGGAAAAGATTTATCATCATTCAAAATATCATATAAACGTTTTTGGCGATTTTACGAAAAATACAGCTGAAGACCACCAACACCACCCGGAAGCACGGGACGGCAGAGTACGAGGACGACCGGGCGACGAGGATGTTCGACCAGGACTGCAAACTAATGGGACTCACGTGGCTGCTTGCGCGCAACAAAACGGCGTACATTCCCACCGTTTCGGCGGTGCTCAGGGCCATCATGTACAGCGCGCATCCTCCATCGGATTCCAAGTGCAGCCCTGACCAAGAAAACATGCCATTGGCCGTTGATTCCCTCCAGTTCGAGATGGCCCGATCCGCTGCTTCGCCCTCCTCCTTATTCACGTGGTCTTCCGTCGGGTTCCCCGTTTTGCCACTCATAATGTGGTTTATTTTGTTCGGACACTAGGGTAATGTAAGGGTAGAGGCGGAAATTTACCAGTTCTTCCATTTTGGCCCTTTCCTGTTGTGCATGCCCCTTTTGTAATCTATTGGGTTGGCGGTGGGGCCCCCGTTTGGGGAGTGGCCGTGGGAGATCACGTGAAAGCTAATTGTACTGGTCGGAAGGAAACTGTTTTGGATTGAGTGGAGACAACATAAAAATCGTTCTTACGGAGAGGATTTCATTTGGACCATTAGATTTCATTAAAAATTATGTCTAGAGATCTGACATTCATAAAAAACCGTGTCTATAATCAAAATCACCTGATCCATTTCAGTGGGGACAGATCTTGTCCCCACTGAATCTAACCCGAAGGAAACCAAACCAAACGGGCATTTTCTGGGGTGGCCATTATTATTTTTCAAATTTTGTGTTTTCGTCCACTGTAAATAAATCTGTCAATTTTGATCATTTCGAGACTAGGATAGATAAACTAATTGGATATTAATTTAAAAAAAGTAATCACCATCGACCATGAAACCAAACTCACCCACGGAACAGCTCCCAATGGCTGAGCATTTTGGTCGTATAATAATGACAATTACGAGCAACAATTAGAGAATATGTTGTTGGGGTTTGGATTTCTCAGGTTCTCGGAGTCTGGATTTTCGAATTTATAAACCAAGACCCAGCAACGCCTTGGACCCGAAACTTCGGATTAGTATAATTGCAGATGGATATTTTTGGTTGAGATCACTTAGTATTGATAATATTTACTAAACTGATTAATATAAATTTAAATTGATCACTAATTTTTAATTATAATAAAAATTTTCCAATAAATAAGTTATAGAATTCGAACTTCCAGAAAAAAAAACATTTGAGTTCACATGCCCTACCGGAGGGAATTGCGGTTGAATGTTTGTTGTCATATAAGCTTGTCGTCTCCCGTATTGTACTTTGGAGTTTGGAGGCGTCTTCCTATTACCGATGTGCGAATAAAAAAATCAAGCTGGGAATATTAATAAGGATACTGGAGTGTTGGATCACGTTATGCAGTAAATTTTCGTCGTAAAGTTGTCGTACTTTTTTACCACCAGGGAAAATATAAAAAGATGTCGTCAAAATTACCTTTCAAAAAAAAAACTTTTCCCCTACATTTCGGAAGAGGGTCACTTTAACATTGGGCTGGACTATTGGGCTTTATCTTTCTGTTTTCACCTATCGGTACCGGGCTTCGCGATTATAAACTCCATTCGGAGACCGTGGTAGCCTAAGTTACCATCATATCCCTTTTCGTACCTCGAATATCCACGTACTAATCAAAATTAGAGTTGGAGATACAAACAAAAGATGAATGAAAATTCACCAAATTTTAACATAATTATATACGGAGAAGAACTTAAAATATTGGGCAAATTACTCTCAAGTCCTTGGCCTTTGGTCATCCTCCCCCTAGGGTCCCTGACTTTTGGAAAAAGATTATCCCGTTCCTAAATTTTGATGATAATAGACTCTCGGATCTCTGGAGCCGGAATATTCCATATTGTCCGGTGAACCCCTACCTGAAATGACCAAAATACCCTCCCACTAAAAAAAATCATCTTTCCTTTCCCTTCTTCTTCCTCCCACTTCATCTTCTTCCTCCCACCTTCAACCAAAATCAAAACTAAAAAATAAATTTAAACATTTTTAATGAGATTCAAAACCAATTAAAAAAAATCAAAATTAATTTAAAAAATCAAAATTTTAATAACACAACCTTTGCATGAACTCAGTGTCCTCTTATCCATCGAATTAAACAACTCCCTCGCAGCCAAGCAATGAACTTGCCTCCCTCCCTCCCTCAACCGCCATCAGTGCAGCAAATGACTTAACAATCGGAGGGGTAGTAGAAAATCAGGCCGTCGTACAGCAACGACCTCGGGTCGGGAATTCGGTCGAACACATGGTGGGCATAGTCGACAAGGGACGACCCGAGGAACACACCGACTAGGAGCGGAACGAGGGGAGGGCGCTATGGCTGGAGGTTCAATGGTTGGCCTACCCTGCTTCTGGAATGATTATTGGGTCTCCGATTCTGGACGGGTTGCGCTTGACTCCGTAGCTGTGTTCTTGGTAACCAACGCCTGTGTTGGGGATGGAGAACTGGAAACCGATGTCGAGTGTAATGGGAGAGAGGTGTTTCCGGTGGATGGTTGACTGAGGGTTTAAGGTTTCAGGTCAAGTCTCTACCTTTCGAGGCTCACCGGAACGCGTTGGCTTCTAGCCATGGCCTCCACCCTCGTCATCAAGGTCCGTCCTTCGCCTTTTTCTTAATTTCGGTGTTGCTGTGAATATTTTCACCCTGTTTTGGGGTGGTTCAAGTTTAATTATTTTGGGTATTTGTTTCCTCATTTGTCTGTTGCTTTTGCTGAATCCTAATTATCATATTGTTCATATTACGATGAAGTTTTTTGAAATAAGGAAGAGTAACTAAGGTTAGCATGAGCTTCGGTTTATTAAAATTTTGATTCTCTCTAATTAGTTTTGATTCTTTCTAATTGATTTTGAATGTCATTAAAAATATTTAGATTTATTTTTTAATTTAGATTTTGGTTGAAGGTGGGAGGAAGAAGATGAACTGGGAGGAAGAAGAAGAGAAAAGAAAGAGGTTTTTTTAGTGGGAGGATATTTTGGTCATTTCAGGTGGAGGTTCACCGAAGAATATAGAATATTCTGGCTCCAAAGACCCGAAAGTCTATTATCATCAAAACTTAGGGACGGGATAATCTTTTTCCAAAAGTCAGGGACCCTAGGGGGAGGGTGACCAAAGGCCAATGACCTGAGAGTAATTTGGCCTAAAATATTTGGTAAAACAACACTTAAAACCTAATAAGAGGAAACATTTCAAATGATACATTTCACACGTAAACTTGTATTACCTATTAAAAAGTTAAGTCAAATGTGTACGAGTGCATTGTCCCAATAGTATCGTTAAACACTATACATCTCTTAAAAATGATAAAAAGATGTTCGACTATATAAATAACATGTGCTACTAAACATATGATATCTTTAAAATTAAACCACTCGATCTGGTAGTAGCTTCACGTAGAGTTTAGGATTATAGTAGATAGTATCCTAATACACAATGTTTTAAAACCCGCGGTCGGACCAGCATCCCGACTGGTCCAACTATCAACCGAGAATAATCCCAGGTCATTTTGAGTCTGAAACCCGGAGAGTGGTCCGACTGCTAGAAATCCAATCCGCCTGGATGGTTTGTCACCCTGGTTGAACCGGCCCAATCGAAAAATAAAAAAAAGGAAATTTCTTGGGCCAAAATTAGGAAAATGAGAAAAAGAGATACAAAGTTCTTGTTTGTGAACTTCGATCAAAAGTAGAAGAGTAAAAACAAAAAGATAGAAACCAGATTTTTTTTATTTCCTTTGAACAAAACTCTTCTAAACATAGTTTTAATCATCAAAGATGAAGACTTAAGTAGGATGTTAGGGCCTAGTACTATGGTACAAGAAGATTTAAAAGAGGATGATAAGGTTGTGAAATGAAGAGAGAGTGAGAAAGGAAGACAAAGGGAGAGGAGGAGGTGTGGGAGCGTGAGAGTTATTTAGGAAAGGAAGAGATTGGAGAGAGAAAAGGATAAGGGTGATTTAGTGGGTGGGATTGAAAGTTGGCATCGGTCCGGGCATTGGCATCAGTCACGGGGGTGGACGAAAGGATCGGCTCACCATCCGGGTGAAGACCAAATAGGGCGGCCATATTGTATAATGTGATGGTCTTCATCCCTGCAAGATGAAGACGATGGATGAGAAGGATGACATATGTGGAGAAAGAATTATTCATGTGAGAAAGCTTACCAAAACTGAAGAGGAACACGTTAGCACTCGGACACCAATAGAGTAGCAAAGTGCCAAGTAATGGACGACATGGCTCAAGTTGGAATGTACAAAGAGATAGAAGTGAGGCAATGCCGGTTCGCTCCCATTGAGGATGGTGGAATTGCTTTAAAACGGAATGCCAAGTATCAAATTCTTTGAAGGGAGTAGGCCACCCGCGGTAGCCTTTGCTAGTGCTCCAAAAGTGCAAGTCGAAGGGAGCACCTTGAAAAAGGGGTATGTCACGATAGTAGATCGGGAGAAAATCTTCGAAAGTCTCAGCATTAATGACCATAAGACCGAGAGTTCGGTTTTCTTTGTTATTGGAGGCGTCATCGACCGGGTAGCTTTGTCCGAATATGGATGTGATGAGTACGTCGACAAAACATTTTTCTTCTTTTGCTACATCGGGAGGGGTCGACATGGTCGTCCTATCATCACAAGACAAGTGAAAGTTAGTAGAGATTGATGCCAAAAAGAAGAGATGCAACGCAAGGCAAGGACGACGGTGGCTGGAATTTATCGAGGAAAGGGGGTCATAATAGGCCTGACCATGAAGGCTATTATCGATCTATCCGTTGATCGCCTTGGCCTAGCTATGGGATCCATCTCATGGTGGGATGGATATCCCTGCGTATCTTAGGATCGGTGAGCTCGAACCCGCTCTGACAAGGACTCAATAGCTAGATCCGGCTTAGACGAAGACAGGCCATCCCAATGTTGTAAGGTCCACTAATGGTGGGTTCGACCGAACATGTCTCGGGTCATTTGTGTTGGTCTTTGGTTTTGGATTTGAAGTGAGGATCACAAGGTTCATAACCTAAAGTCTAAAGCCTACACTCAAAGCGTTACAAAAAAAAATTGAAAATGGTAAGTTGTGCATTTTCACAAACACTTGGTGTGCAAAGCTTAAAAGCCTAGGAGCATACCTTAAAGGGTGGTTGAAGATTGAACCAAGAGAGACCAAGTAAGTGCAAGCTCCCAAGGATGAAGAACAACTCCAATTCCAAGCAATTAATCTCTTACAAAGTGTAAGGTTTAACCAAAAGTGAGCTATAGTCATGTTCTTCCTTGACAAGCATAATGGAGAAGGAAGAAGACTTACTTGGGCAATGGAGGAGGAATATTAAATACACCTTAGCAACTTTGAAAGTAAGGGAGAATGATCAAATGGACCCTAGCTAAGGTTGTTAAAGAACGGGTAATGGAGGCCAAGTTTTGATCTCCATGGTGGAGTTAGAAAAAGGAGGATGGTGAGAGTATGTGAGAAATAAGAGGCTTGGTTTCTTTAAAAGCTAAGTCAAGGGCATTCTTGGTAACTCATAATAAGTCAAAGAGGAGTTTAAAATTCAAAGGAGTCAAGGTTGACCCAAAGTTTGGAGGGAAACACATCAACACTTCTCGATTGGTGGTCTCGAAGTATTAATGTGCGGGGGGCATTGTTGAGGTGCAAAATATCACTTCGAGTTTTTCGAGTTCGTGAGAAGCAACTCGTGCTTGGAGCGGGATGTCCGGGTGAGCATTTTTCCTTTGACATCCAGGTAGGCGCCCCATCCTTGGAGGCCAGATGGACGCCTTGCTTTCAAAGTCGAGATGGGCGCCTCGCTTTTGAAGCCGAGGTGGGTGCCCCATTTTTAGAGTAGGACGTCTGGATAGTTGCATGATCCTTGAAGCCCGATGGGCGCCTCATTCATAAAGCCGAGTGGGTGCCTCATTTTTGGAGTGGGACATCTGGGTGATCACACGGTCTTTGAAGTCCGAGTGTGCGGTTCATGCTTGGAATGAGATGTCTGGGTGAACATCTTTCTTTTTTCGGATGGGCGCCTCGTCTTTTAGGACCGATAGAGCACCTCGGCCCAAAGCAGGATAGGGCACCTCAGCCCTGAGCCCGATAGGGCGCCTTGGCCCATTAGGCGGGAGCCCAATAGGGCACTTTGGGTTTTCAAAGAGGGCCCAGGTGAGTGCTTTAAGGGTTAATTTGGATGATGACAGAATTTTACATGGAAGGTTCGTGAAGGTTGAGACGGCTTATATTTTCTAGGTTAAGCCAGAATTCCCGAGATTCGGGCAAGATTTGGTAGGTTTCTCTTTAGGCTACGATTGCTTGATCGGCACGATCGGGATATTCCTATGAGAGGATGAGATCTGCTCATTTGGGGCTGATTTTCCTATTCTATTAAATTTTTCTGTTCTGAGCCGGGTTGATTTGGGAGTAATATATTCATTCGGGATGAATTTTTCTAGTGCGGAAGGATGGCTTAACTAATTTCTATTCCGGGCCGGGTGAACGGAGGTGGCCTAATATGGATTTCTCTTAACTTAAAGGCCAAGGCTAGGTCAAGGCGACACTATATAAGGAGGACTCGGGCGAGAGAGCAGACATCACCAACACAACAAACAAACCTATTTACACTTTATCGTTTCCTTAGCTCGTAGCTCATAGTCTAGCTCTTTTTTCTACCCTCTCTAATAGGCCGACCTTGGGACGACTACTCCGAATCTGTTTCGGGTAGTCTTGACATTCTTGTACCCACTTTCTTCGCAACAGTTTCATGTGGATGTAGCCATTATGGAGTAATAAAGTTATTTAGCCATTATGGAGCAATAAAGTTATTTACTCATCAAATATAATTTATAAATTTCAAACTCGAAAACTAATTCATCAATAAAGTTCAAACTTGATAACTATTGTTAACACATATAACTAGGGAAATTTTCATTTTATTCATGTATAGTATGAACGGTTAACTTTTATACTCATCAATAAAGTCAATGATGATGCTATTTTAAAAGTTTCCAGCATAATTAATTAAACCCAACAGTTTCGGAACTAGCAGTGAAAGAATCCATTTCGGTTTGCTTTGTTATTGAGAAATCATGTGTTAGGAAAGCAGTATTAACCAAAAGTAACTTAGATTAATTGACAAAAGAATTATTTTAGTTTAATTAAATTTCGAGTTCGAGTTTTTAAGAATGTAACATTGATAACTATTTATTGGAAAAATTTTGCCACATTTCAGAAACTCTACTTGACTCGAATTTGAAATAGCTGGCCAAGTTAACTGGATAGCAAATGATATAAAAGAAACACATTGTCACGGTGCAAGAGTGATCGAGCGATACTAAATTATTAATCAAATTTATACGTTCTCTGGAACTCTCCTTCTTTCAGATATTTTTGATCATCTATTTAATTGAAAGCAGTTAATGCACGTTTTTTTATTACTTTATATTTTTCAAATATCTTAACAAAGTCGCCGGAATTATCCGAGTGAAGGACCACCGCCAAGTGGCGAGAATTCCTCTGTTGGCTGTTCGGCATTTATTAGATACATGTCTAGAGTACATGACTAAGTTCATATGCTAGTGGTCGAGTTCTTTGAAAAAATACCATTTATTGCGTTGATATTAGATACATGTATCGTGTTAATACATTTTTTTGGGTAGAAAATGAGGGATTATGATGCCCACTAATCTTTATTAACCATGTGCTGAAGTAATAGTGCGAGTACAATGGAGAAGGCTAACCCCCCTCATATCCTCAAAATAGACATCGGTATAAAAGCTAAAAGGTAAATCAGATAGGATATAATCAAATCCTATAGTCAAAGCATGCTTAGAGAGGACATCTACCACCCGATTTCCCTCCCTAAATGTATGCTGAAGATGTGTCGTCTAGTCACGGCTCAAAATCTCCCGTGCCCGACTAATCAGATTAACCTACGGATGTTCCCTACCAACATCACGACCGACACATAGTAGAGCTAGAGAAGAATCAACCTCTACCACCAACTGTGGATATCCATGCTCCCATGCCAGCTCAAGTCCCAAAATTAGAGCCTAAAGCTCAGCAACAAAGGAGCTGCAGCAACCGATGCCTTTGGCAAAACCGCAAAGCCAATATCCTGCAGCATCTCGAATAACTCCTCCATCACCTGATGTACCTGGATTGCCAGCTGATGCTCCATCTGTGTTCAGCTTAACAAAACTAGCAGGTGGGCGTGTCCACGATACAAGTACCTCACGTCTTGGAGAGAGTGGAGTATTTCGGCTAAGAGTAAATTGGGCAAACTCCTGTGCCTATGATATAATGGGGGGGGGGGGGGGGGGGGGGCGAGACAGGTCCATCCTGAATGACCACGGCATTCCGTCATTTCCAGATCTACCAGCACGTAGTAACAAAGTCAGTCGCCCAAAGTGGGCCCTCGATATTCCAGATCTACCAGCACGTAGTAATAAAGACAATTGCCCAAAGTGGGCCCTCGATATTCTGACCATCCGTCAAAATATTTTCTCGAATCCACTCTCGGTAGTCTAGCTCTTCCAGGAAATTGGCCCGTCCTTGCGGAAGTAGCATCCATCATGAGTTAATTTAAAAAGTCAGATCTTGGTCAATAATCGATAAAAAAGTCAGATATCGGTCGATAGGCATATCCAAAATGTACTTTTATAGGATTTCAGATATGCCGGACCCGATATCCATACCCCCTATATAATGATACCCGCCGAACTTATTTCTTCATTCAACCATCAGAGAGCCTTAGACTATTTCTCAGACATTCCACCTTCAGGTAATTAATTTACTAAAATATTTTGATAGATATGTTGATTTTGCTTATTAATTATGAATTATTTGTTCATTCGATATAGAATGTTGAGAATAATTTATCTATTTTAGTAGATATTTTAGATATACGAAATATGTATGAGAATGTTAAGATAAAATATTTAGAAAAAATCATCGTCATTTCTCAACTTTTCTCGAAATATTTATAACGTTGAGAAGAACAATATTTTAGAAAATGACCTCGATGGTCTCATTAAAAAAACTGACCAACTCACCCGGTCCAACCTAGGTATTTTTTCGAGTGCGTTATCTGATTTGTTTAAAATTTTGTGTGTTGGGTTGGATAAAATCTGGTCGGACTGGGTGGTCTGAGTCAAAAAAAGACCAACCCGCCCAGTCTGACCTGATTTCGATTGTGTTATCTGAATTTTTTTAGATTTTGGGTTGGTTGGGTGATGTGTGTCTAAAATACGCATTAAACGCATAGGATTTTGAGTCATTATTGCATGTTTGTCTTTAGTTTAGTATCGTTTTAGTAAACATTTGAGTTTTGGGTGACTAATAAGTTCTTTGTGCTAAATTGTAGGAAAATGAGGCAAATTTGGAAAGAATAATTATACTTGGAGAAGAAGTCTGGCAGGGACAGCTGACTTGGAAGGGTATTTCGGTCAACTTTGGAGCCGAATCAGAGGATGCGTATTTGACAGACAATTGAAGATATTTCTTTCCTCTTTCCGTGCATATAAAGAACGCCTAAATCGGATATCGGAAGAGAAAGTTATAACCAAAATACTGAAGGCTGGTCTGGCAGAATATTATCAGCGAATATTCGGGACAATATTAGAAATTCAGTTTCTGCATCGCGGAAGACTCTCGAAATGGCTTCTCTAGGTTTTTACACTTAGGAGGGCTTATATATAACCCTCTAGACATATTTTAGAGGAGATTATTCATTCCAGAGAACAAACCCTATTTTTATTTTGTCTTTGCCAAGACCATGAGTAACTAAACCTCTAGGTTGATTCGAGGGAGGAGACCCAGGTTTTGGTTGTGAGGATCTTAGTTATTCAATTTAATTCAGTAGCATTTACTTATTCCTTGTGCTTATTATTGTTCTTGAATAGGTTTGCGGTTGTGAATTTATTCTAGAACTGATTTGCCATCGATTCTTAATTAGCGGTTGCAGTTTGGAATTGAACCTAGGAGCAAGGTTAATTCAGCGAGGAACGGTCGTTACCAAACTAATTAACTAGGAATAAGTAAGGCTAGTTTGTAGATACCAAGATTTTGAGTATAATCGCTAGGAGTAGGAACATCTATTCTTAATGCTATTATCTTATAGAATAGAAATCGGTCGATATTCTGTCTATTAGGTGATAAACAACTAGTTAGGCGGTCGTTTGGCTAGTTGATTATTGGATGTTTGTGGTCTCTTTGCAGTTGCGGGAGATTTACACCTACTTGCTACATGTGCTAGATTATTTTTTGTGATCCAGTGATCAACCAACCTGTCGTGCTA
Organism: Hypericum androsaemum; assembly: GCA_963995505.1. Classification (NCBI taxonomy): domain Eukaryota; kingdom Viridiplantae; phylum Streptophyta; class Magnoliopsida; order Malpighiales; family Hypericaceae; genus Hypericum; species Hypericum androsaemum. Next base: position 15,536,521 of record OZ023185.1, read on the forward strand.
CTCCGATCTCGAATCTGCCGCTTTTCTCTCATTGATTTTTACTTATACTTCTCTCTTCTGTGTTTTGTTGATTTCGTTTGATCTACAAATCTCACAAAATCTCCCCTTTTACTTTCGTTTAAATAGTTAGATTAATTGAGTATTCGTCCCTCCTTGGATCTGACTCGGTACTTTCCTTGCTTGCTACAAATTAGTGAGCCGCGAAATATCGGTTTATTTTGAGGGGCCTCGAATCAACCTAGAGGTTTAGCTCCTCATAGTCGTGACAAAGACAAAAATAAGGTATATGTTCTCTGGAATCAATCATTCCGTCTAAAATAAGTCTAGAGGGTTATATATAAGCCCTCCTAAGTGTAAAAACCTAGAGAAGCCATTTCGAGAGTCTTCCGCGATGCAGAAACTGAATTTCTAATATTGTCCCGAATATTCGCTGATAATATTCTGCCAGACCAGCCTTCAGTATTTTGGTTATAACTTTCTCTTCCGATATCCGATTTAGGCGTTCTTTATATGCACGGAAAGAGGAAAGAAATATCTTCAATTGTCTGTCAAATACACATCCTCTGATTCGGCTCCAAAGTAGACCGAAATACCCTTTCAAGTCAGCTGTCCCTGCCAGACTTCTTCTCCAAGTATAATTCTTTCCAAATTTGCCTCATTTTCCTACAATTTAGCACAAAGAACTTATTAGTCACCCAAACCTCGAATGTTTACTAAAACGATACTAAACTAAAGACAAACATGCAATAATGACTCAAAATCCTATGCGTTTAATGCGTGTTTTAGACACACATCATTGGGTAAAACTTGGTCAGACCAAATAGCCGGACCAGGTGGTGGGAGTAAAAAAACTCACCAACCCGTTCAGTCTGACCTAATTTTGAGTGTGATTTTTTTTTTTATTTTTGGGTTTGGTTTGGTAAATTTTGGTCGAACCAGGTGGTCGAGTACAAAAATAGTGACCAACCCTTCTGGTCCGACAAGATTTTGTCTTATTCTTAAGGTGGTCGGCTTAGCACCTTTTGAGATGGCTGTTGTCCGCTTCGCAGTCCAACTGGTCATACCAAAATTTAAAAAATGATGGAGAAGAATGTCTATTTATATGATATTTTTGTTAATATAAATTATGTTTTGTTCTACTTATATAAAATCACATATTATTTTTGTTGTTGTAGTGTTAATAATAGTTAACCGGGTTATAAGAATAAAGTTAAAATGCGATGGAGTAATTTTTAGCAACAGTAAAATCCGTTTTTATTACCTTGGTGGTGGGGAAGAGAAGTTGGAGGTTTCATAAAGAATTTGTCAGCTACAATATCTTGCGGATAAAAGTGAATGAAAAGATTCCAATAGGTCCAAATGAAGAATTTGGACCATTGATATTTAAATGTCCTTTTTGAAGAGGACAATTTGGTCCAATATTTATTAACGATGAAGAAGATGTTAGGATAATGCTACAGACCATGATTAACTTCTTTGGACCAATGGTGAGAGAGATTTCACTACAATTTTTGTGGAAAAGAGGGTGTGTAATGATTATAACCCGTTTGCTATTCAAGAAAGTCAGTTCTTGAGTAGTGGTGATAATTACTATCAAGCTGATACGTCCACGGGGATGGCTGTTGCTCATGAACCAATATTTGATTAGTTTGAAAATGATCCTAGAGAGACGGCTCCATATGCCACATACAATTTTGATAGTGAAGAAGAAAAAGTAGAAGACGAGGAACATCAATACAGAGAACAACAATACAGTCAACTCGCTCTAACTGAGCTCGGTGAATAATCGTCGATGATTGTTTATGCTGATGAATGGGATTGTGACAGAGCAATAGATGGAAGTTGTTTTGGTTTGTTGAAAGAGGGTACGATTTGAAAGAGAAAACTTGATGCAATTAGGGAGATCGAGGCATTCGTAATGAACGATGGGCGTGAGTTTGTTTGAAAAGAAATAAGACCAGAAACTTTCTCTGTGAAGTAAAAAAATGGGAGACGGATGATTGCAAATGGAAGATCCGTGTCTCATAGGAAAGAAGGGGCACACTTTTTAGTACTTGGAAAATGGTAAAACACACCTACCCCCATACATGTGGTTGCTTACGGAAGTCGCAGTATCATAAACAACTCACTTCTGCTTTCATTGCACAAATTGTTAAGAAACGAGTAGAGGAACAACCTAAAGTTTCGTTTAAGTCTATAACGTCGGAGATCCATGACCATATTGGATATAGGCCCTCTTATACGAAGCCTTAGTGGGAAAAAGAGAAGGCGTTTTAAGAGTTATAGGGGGATTGACAAGAATCTTACAATTGATTTCTGCAATAGTTTGCGGCATGCAAGACAAAGAATCCTAGAACTGTTGTTGAATGAGAATATTATCACACCCTCCCTGGTATATACCATTATGTGGATCCTCTGATGCCCAGAACAAAGATCTTCAAGCGAGTTTTCTGGAGCTTCAAGCCTTGCATTGAAGCTTTCAAACATTACATGTATGTGTTGGAGATTGATAGAATGTTCTTATTTGGAAAATACAAGCATGTCCTCTTGATCGCCACTGCTATTGATGGTAATAATGCTATAATTCTAATATCATTTGCTCTCTTTGAGGGTGAGAACACCGATAGTTGGCCGTGGTTCATGGAATAAATCAGAAGGCATGTGATGCCTGGCCGACGCAGAATATGTAATATTTCTGATCGGCGTGCGGGCATATTGAAGACAATGGATACTGTCAATGGTTGGGGAGAAGACAATGATACCGCCCATCGATATTGTCTTCGACACGTAGCAAACAATCTTAACAAATACTTCAAGAATGATGCCGTGAAGAATATCTTGAAGATTGCAGGTAACATGAACAAATCTTGTGTAGTCTAATACTATTTTACAAGTTAGTTATAGGAATGCAAGCACAAATGTGGAAGTTGGAAGCTAATATGCGAGAGATATAGAAAGTCGACCAGGAGGTATGCAACTGGATGTATGAACATGAGTTGTCTGAGTGGAGCTTAGCGTGTGTTGGCAGACGCTGATATGGTAATATGATGATGAATATTGCCGAGTGTGTAAATATGGTCTTAACAAATGTTCATCATTTTCCGGTGACTGTCTTAGTGGCAGAGACATTTAACAAGCTAACTAAATATTTTGATGAGCGATCAACTAAGTGCATGAAAGAGAGTGGTACTTGCAAAATAGTGTTGTCACATAAGCTTCTAAATAGGTTGGAGCAGTGGGAGGGAAAGACCAACCGACACAGAGTGAGAATTTCTAATAGTGTAGTTAGAGAGTGCAAAGTTCGCACTGGATACGATATGCTCAGAAAAAAGGGGGACAGAACGCATTCAGAATATCTTGAAAGAGGATTTTGCAGCTGCGGTAAATTTCAGTCTTACCACTATCTGTGCTCACATGTGATGGTGTATTGTACTGAACTTGGGTTCAATTACAAGATATTTGTGGATATGTTCAAACTCATAGTATTTTTTTAAATACTTATATTCATTTGTTACAATATAATGTATTTAATATTATAATTTTTCAAGTTTAATGTATGGAGCTAATATTGATGGGGTATCTATTGAAGATGTCAAAAAAATCTCTAACAGCATCACAATTCCACAGGTAACATTTGTACATATATTAAAAAGGTCTAATTTGCAAATAATGTTATTGTTAATTTTTTAACTTGTAGATAGTTCTGTACGTGAAAAAGAAGGAACACGTACACAGCGATAGTTTCTGACCAGTTTTTCAAGTATTATTTAAATAGTATTGATCGTTTCTTAGTTATTTTTAAAGATAATTACTGAGAGGATCCCAGGGTATAGTCAAATAGACTCTGAGGACCCTATAGTTTTCTTACTAATTGCTGGGCCCCTGTAGTTTAGTTATCATTATACTCTCAGGTCCCTGGCTGATGTCAGCTGTTCTTTTTTCTTTTTTTGTAGTGAAAATGACCTTTATGCCCTTACACAAAAAACTAAAAAAATCATGATCATCTTTCTCAATAACACCTAAGAACACTAAACACTAAATCAAAAAATTAATCAAATTCAGTCCGAAAATAATGAGCATCAATTAACAAAAATAAAAACATGTTTAGAGGCTTGGGATCCACCGGCGATTAGGAACTCAAATTAACAAACAAAGAACAACAACCTTCATCCGTAATCAACCCAAAAAAAAGAGATCCAGAAACTTCCTTCATCCGGTTGAATATTGGGGATATTTATGATGGTCGCTCGGGACACCGTCCTTGGTTTTGGTTTTTGATCGAGTGCCACAACGACCACCTCGTTAGCCCTTAGTTCGCTTCCGATCGAAGGTCCGGTGGTGGTGGCCATCGTCGAGGCAGTAGTTGGAACCATACTCTCGGGATCAGGGCAAGGACGTAATCAAGGGTTCTCAAGCTGTAACCCTGTTGTCGAGGTCGGAGTGTGGCTGGAGTTGTCGAAGGTCAGGATCTCGATTCTCAGGTTGCTCCCCGTCGTCATGGTCCTCCCTGCTCCCTGTCACCGTGGTCCTCCCTGCTCCCAGTCATTTTTGTTTGCATTTGAATTTGTTCTTGCTCGTCGCTCGTCGTGAAGCCACAGATTGCTTTTGTTGTCTCTCTTGAAGAAGATGGGAGAGGATTGATGTTGCTTTCGATGATGAATCACGTTTCTGTTTCTAGGTTGCTATTTTTAGTTCACAGGTTGAAGAAAATAATATTTTTATTTATTTTTGTGTAAGGACATAAAGGTCATTTCATATGAAAAAAAAGAAAAAAATAATTGCTGACATGAGCCAGGGACCCGAGTGTATAATAATAATCAAACTACAGGGACTCGATAATTAGTAGAGAAATTACAGGGTCCTCCGAGTCTATTTGACTATACCCTAGGGTCCTCTTAGTAATTATCTCTATTTATTATTATTATTATCATAGACTTGATATCTTTAAATTTCTGAAGGACGCTACCGGCGAAATCAGGATAATTTACATGACACTCATCGTACCATCTGTACTGGATGTGTGTTGCTAGTAAAAGATGTAAGTATATATTATCATTAGTCTATGTTAGTAAATTATTTTAATATAACCACTGAATTAATTTATTATTTTCTTAACAGATTTATGTTTCGTATCAATGGAACCAAATATATTTCAGTGTCGATTAGTAGAATGTGATAAGAGTGTTGAAGACACAAGGTCAAATATGTCCCTACATGGTTTTTTGATTAGAATGTCGTCAAAGAGTTCAAGAAACATGAAGACATTTTGTTGTTGAGATTGTTGTCATCTATTGTGTTGTGTTTCACTTCTTAGTTTTGTTATGTCGTTTGTCCTTATTATTCACGAGTTTATTATTTGGACGAGACAACTATCTAGAAAGGTCTGTCATATAGAATAGGTATAAAGTTTGAAAATAAAAAATTGAAACAAAAGTCATCAACAATAACTTGAAGTGAAGACAGTCATAAAAACATATATAATGTCTTGTACACAAGAATCAGAAGAAGAAACTACTTCTTCTTCCTCTGAGATTTTTTCTTTTGAGGCTTCTCCTGCTTCCCCTTCCCCTTCCCCTTCCCAGGCATATTAACGTGTCCTCCAGTAAAATATCGTATACCAGCCTCTTTAGCTCCCCAATTAGGCTGATAGCAGAACATAGGTATTTCTTGTTGCCCTTCATCGGTTAGATCGTCAAATAAAAAGTCATCACTTGCATGAGTAAAAGGAGCATGTGGTTCAAAAATGATAGAACTGGTCCAACTTATTCTAATTTTTCTCATTTAAGTCCACCCAACCCGGTTCACCCATTTTTCTCAAAACGACGTCGTCTGAGTGCTTACGTGGATTGACACGTGTCTTTGACTCGGATTAAGTTATTGCTGACATGGCAATGGTTATTTACCTTATTAAACTCTTCCGTTTTCCTCCTCTTATTCTTCTTCGTTCATCTTCTCTAACTCTCATAACCATCAACGAAATAGTGGTCGGGACGGCAACCAACTGCCACTGGCGATACCAAAACCTCTCCTCAAAGCCTATTCAAGTCCCGACTGCATGAACTTTGGATTATCTCTACTCATTTTTGTTCAAGAATGATAACAAACAAAAACCAGAAAAAAAACCCGAGGATCGAGTAAACAAATTCCCAAGCATTAGCCCACACGGTAGCTCCACCACCTTCCCCTTGCCCAGGAAATTTGACCCAGATAGCAAAACCGATTGGGGACACTCCTCTATGCTCTCCTCCACTTTAAAGCCCCCAACTTTACCACTCTCCAGCTTCCGGCCACCGTCCTTAGTACCCGGGTCAGATACGCTCGAATTAAACCCCAGTCCGGACACCACCTCCTTCCTCCTCTTCACCAAAAATAGGTACAAAAACCCTAAACCCCGACAAGATTATGGACCTAACTTTGCCTCGTTAAAGATACCAAGGAATCAAATTTATCCAGCCTGGGATCCGATTTCCCCTCTTCACAAAGATGCGAGCTTTAAAGGACAACAAGAAGGGACAAAGGAAATCTAGCCTAGCTCTCTCCCAAAATAGAAAATTTGGGGAAAATTCTCAAAGGAGAAATTGGGGGTTTGGGTGAGAATGGAAATGGTGGAAGAAAGAGAGAGACTTGGGTTCTTATTAAGAAAGGAAAAGGGGAGGGATTAGATGATTGGTCGGGAAGAATTAGGAATGAAATTTTGGAAGAAGTTCAAGATTGGTGTATGGTGGTGCTAGAGTAGACCTTTATGGCAACTGTTGGAGGGAACCTTGTGTTTGGAGCTTGGGGTTAAAGAAGATGATGAAGGCATTTTTTTTCGTTGCTGTTTTGGCGAGGAAGACGAAGGGGGTGCACTTTTCCCTTTTAAAAAATTATATAGGGTTTTTTTTGAAAATTATAAATAAATTTGGTATTATTTTGATAATTAATCTCGACACATCAGCATCGAGTCACTTAAGTCACTACCACGTGCCAGTCCACGTAAGCGCTCAGACGACGTCGTTTTGATAAAAAATGGGTGAACCGGGTTGGATGGACTTAAGTGAGAAAAATTAGAATAAGTTGGACCGGTTCTATCATTTTTGAACCACAGGATACTCAAGTGATAATTGAATATACCACAGGGTATTTAAGTAGACTTTTCCCAAAAAAATCGTATACAAGCACTAAAAAAACCCAATAGCCTAAACAATCCCAAGCCCACACCAATAAGATACCCACGCCTAGCCCAATCCCATATTACCCACAATCTTTTCTTTTTGAAGAAGTAAAATGATTTTATCCCTCAGAGGGGGACGAAACAATGGTCCCCCAAAAATTTACATCTAGTACAAAAGGTCACCAAGGAATAAATTAACCACTGTCTATTCAAACCATTATAAAGAACCCAGAACTCCACTACTGCTTATGAGGAACAATAAAAAACCAAAATAATTACATGTCGTATTTAGATTATGTGCGTGAAATGACTTTTTAAGTATGTTGATTTAAACCTACGAAAATAATTAAAATTGAAGAAAAAAATTGATTTTCATAGACCTGGTCCGGTCAAGAGATGGAGGTAAAATCCTCTTATTCCGATGGTAATTTTTCTCATCCTTTTGCTGACAGTTTGATACGATAGTTGGCTCACCCTCTTATTTGCAACATTTTTAGGCCAATTCATCGATTGGAACAGGTGTGAATAACAGAGACATGAGACGATCTTTGGTTCTAATGTCTGGGTTGACACCATGCCCATCAATATCCCTATAAAAGTATTGACTTATTCTGGCAAGATTCGGACAAGCTCTTAAGAAGTCTAGTTCCGAGAACGGATACTTGGGAATTAGACTTTTGTTCATGATCTTCCATGTTGTTTCGATTTTATCTTTTATGTGCTCCCTAGCAACTTCCTCCGTCACTCCAGCTTCATTCATATAACATTAGATGGACTTCACATTGTCTCCCCTTGCTAACTCATCCCACACATGGCATAAACATACATGTTATTCAACACAGATGATTTGATGTAAAACATACACAATGAGAGAGCTCACGCGTACCATTGGTGTAGTACACTCGTGCACATTTGACGTGACTATTTAAAGGTAATAACATTTTACTTATCAAAAAAAGAGAGTTCATGAATACCGTTGTTGTGGCGAGGTCATTGGTGAGTCGAACAATCGTCGCACTACAATGTACAATAGATGGAAGATCTTGTACAAACTTTAATACCTCTTTTGTCAATTTCTTACTTACAAGTATGTAAGTAACCATTAACACGAGGAGAGAAGTAATTGAAACAACTGAATTGCTCATATATTGCTCCATCGTTGGAATGGATCCCTCGTTGTATCATTTTGCCACTTTCAAGTACGTCTTACATAGATCTGCCCACTATAAATAAACAAAACAAATTGGTTTTGGTCTAGTTTGGAACTTAACATCCTGCGACATGAACAAATATACAATGAACTAATATACAATAAGTTAACTAATACCGCTTTGCTTATATACGTAACGGTATTGAAACCTTGCTCTTTAATGGACACATAACCAATTTCATTGCTAGTATTGAACATGGCATTGATAATTTTTATCATTGGAGGAGGGAGCTCATCGGTTTTACTCATGTCCCACCTGAAAACAAAATGAAGAATCAAGGGTGCTCAAAATTCTCAACAAAATATTACCGAAGTGCAAAAGAAAAAGCATAAGTAAAGTTCCACCTGTCGACAAAGTCAGTGGTGAGCTCTAGTTCTTCCAGAGAACCATAAATATCATACATATATCATCTACCACAGTTATAAAACATGTAATCCTAGTCGGTGCTTTTCTGAAAGTTCCAAATTGCCGCCCATGAAACATGGAACAACACCACAGGTAGTGTTCTAGGATTCTGTCACGGGAAAATTCCATTTTATTTAATCCCGTATCGAGCCACCACCTGCCAAATTCAAATATTCAGTAAACAAACTTAAACATCAAGAAATTGCAGAGTACCTAATCAATTCCTTAGCCTCTAGCAAATGAGTGGATTGAAGTATATTGTACTCTAATTTGGCAAGTTCAAGCAGAGATTTGTTCATGTCTTGCTCTTGCTCATTTGTATCCATAAACCACCTTGCCTCAAGTCTATTCTACCTCCAATGTAAAGGCACATCCAGAGCATGAGCCACTTTCCTGTCCCAAATTTTGGGCAAGACTGATGTTTTGGCAAAATTTATCAATTGCTTAGTAGTATATCTCCTGCCCTCATCTATAGTGGTTTCGTCTTCATACGCCAAGATTGAAGCGTCACGCAAAGTAAGCAACGTCTTGACATCTTCGTGGAAGATTTCCTCGAACTCTCCGTTTTTGTCTTTGAATTTCTCAAAGACATCTGCTAGAAAGAAAAAGTTATAACCTAGAGGGTACCATACGTGAAGATTGTAACAAGATATCATCCTATTAGGTTGATCTCATATTTTATTATTCTATCATATGAAGCGATATTGTGAAGCACATGCAAGCATTTTCGCAATGCCACTCTCACATAGATTGTGACACGTTATTTGGTTTATTTTATAAAATAAAATGTAAAAACTCTATCAACTTATTTTTCATGTACGATGTTTAAGATATCACCCCAAAAAAAATTTACAATGCATATCTATACAAAAATATTAAATAATTCAAAAGCTAAGAACACAATGGGAAGTCATGATGCACCTGCAGAGACAGGATACCCATTTTGTCTAAACAGTCTGAACTTGGGAGCAATTTTATAAAGATTTCACTAATCCAAGAGGCATCCTTGGACTTGGGAGCATTTTGGTACAGACTTTCTAGTGCTGTTCTAATCTCATCTTCGAAGTGGTAGTCCAAACCTATCTATCCTTTGAACTGTATCAATGACCTCCAACTTGGCCAAAGAATCCGCCTCTTCACTAAAAGTACTCCTGATATCATCTTTCAGTTGTTCAGCCTACTTGATGTGTTTACGTAATTCGTAAAACCTTGTGATCCGACCGACTGTCTTTACAGACCAACGCGAATCTTTTCTAGAGTATTTTGTTCTCACTCACACACATTCTGAAAAACTTTTCAGGAGGTCACCCATCCTAAGACTACTCCATGTCAAGCACGTTTAACCTTGGAGTTCTTTCAAAATGTATGCCTGAATAAAAGGTGCACTTTATTGGTATGGATAGTTCAAATCAATTCATTTAAGTATTTCAGATAGAACATATCATTTACGGGATATCACATTCACCCCTCCTTAAATATACGACGTCCTCGTTGCGCCAAACAGAACACAGAATAATTTCAAAATCGTTTTTGCTCTCATACCATATATAATACCCTGTGATCCGACCGACTGTCTCCACAGACCAACATGAGTCTTTTCTAGTATATTTTGTCCTCACTCACACGCATCAAGAAAAACTTCTCAGGAGATCACCCATCATAAGACTACTCCAAGATTAAGCATGTTTAACTTTGGAGTTCTCTCAAAATAGGTGTCAGAAAAGAAGGTGTACCTTGTTGGTATAGATTGTCCAAATCAAATTAATTAAACATTTCAGATATAATATATCATTTAGAGTATCACAATTTATCATCCTGTAAATATTCCTGTCAACTAGGAGTCGATCGTAGAATACAATAATTAAACGAAACGAAAAGGATGATTCGAGTACTATGCAAAAAAATAAAGAACAAATGAAGTGATTAATATACGTAATCACTAGTGTAGGACTGGATAAGGAGATTGCAATCTCAAACAGTTGGTTGGTAATTTCCGGAGCGTCGGCCACCTGTTGGTTCTTTGGTTGCAACTTTAAACTGGGCGGACACAGGCAGAACGACCCGACGGCGGTCGAGAACTGGGAAGGCCGGTAAGCGAGCCACGGAGCGTGGCAAAGGGGAAGAGAGAATATTAGCTAGGTGCCCATTCTTTTAATATCACCTAATATTGCTATACTAATTTGAAAGGAATACAGGTCACATAAATTTCTCTACTTATTAAAAAAGTCCAATTAAACCTTCCTACTAATAATTGGACTATTTTGCACCTTCTAGTATACAAAATAGAACAATTCTCTCTTTTCGGTCTATTTTTTGGTGACCAAATATACATCATCCTTCAACGTGACATCCTAGTTATCATTTGACTTAAAAAGACAGTGCTAGTTGGCTTCACAAATTTTTTTTGATAATTTTCAATAATCACACGTAATTCTCATATCACATCAAATCTTAACTGATCTCTATAACTTCTTAACATCCTTATCATCTAAAATTTCTCAAAACTCACCCAACCAAAACTCCTATGAAACCTACGTAGAACCTCCAAGCAACCATCATCAATTATCTAAACCAACTCATACATACAACAAATCTACAAAGATGATCACATTGAAAAAGAGAAGAGATAGAGGGTATTGCTATGAGATTCTGTGAGTAAGATTGGTATAAACAAAAGAGAAGGGTTGGGTTTCTACAATTCCACGAAACAATACCAGATTCCTAAAAAAATCTAATTGTATTGGTCAAACTGTGGAAAATCAATCTCTCGTAAGTACTCTCCTTTAATTTGATCCTCTATATTGGATTATGCTTAGGGCTTCATGTTGTTAGTACGTTTAGTGACAATGGAATTTTTACCCTTTGGTTGTTTCTTTTGGTAGGTGCGCTCATTTTTAAGATGTTATCAAAATAATTTTTTCTCTGTAAAAACTAAATTAGTGTAATTATTGTGTAATGATTTACTTTTTATTTTCAGGAATGATAAATATTTGTCTAGTATTCAACCATGGCTGTATCCCATAGATGAAACATCTAAAGCTTATATTGATGGGAATACAAAAGAGCTTATGATAGACATAGAGACACTTACTGTACTTAGCTTCTGTGAAACTTATCTTCCTCTACAACCATTATTTAATCTTACTTCTTTTGTCTCAACTATGATCAAACCCCAGTTCTACCCCCAAAAAAAAAAGACCAAATCCATTTTCTAGCAATTTCTTTGATGGCAATATTGGTGCATAAGTCTCTCTGCAATTGTTCACTTATGAACGCAGAAGCAAAATATATTTTCTGAGGAAGAAGCATGCAAGTCAAGAAGCAGTATCTCAATCAGATGCGAGCCTATAGAAAGATTAGAGCTAGCTGACAAGCATCCAACATTATTAAATCAATAGGATATAAACCACAACATAAATTCTTACAACTAGTCAAGAGGCTCAAACAAACTTCCCCTAAAAATTAAGAAAAATCAAAGCATTTTATTTTGGCAAAACAAACACAGCCTTGAGAGGAAAGTTGGGGATTAACATCAGCAGCAAGATACTCGAGAACGACAGCAAGGTAAATGGCGGCGCCGTTATCCACCAGCTCGGCATAGCGGCCTTTCTTCAATTACCACCTTCTTCTTGGGCCTACCTCCTTCTTCTTGGGCCTACCGGAAACTGGAGCTCTGCCATAGACGACCGAGTGATCAACTTCTTCTTGGGCCTACCTCCTTTCCTTCCCCAGCTCCCTTCTTCGGCTTCCCTCCTGTCTCCATCACTCCAACCAGCAGGGAACTAACTCAAAGCTTCTCTTTTATTAAAAATGGGGTTTTTTTTGGCTCGTGAAGGGGAGCTGAGAAAGGTGAGATAGTAGCCATTGATATGATACAAATCTCTAGGCAAGGTTTATGTGTTTTCAGTTTTCTTTACTGGATGAAAATGTATTTTGTGAGTGTGTTTTTTTCCCGAAGTCAAGTAGCACTGCCACTGTGGCCGTGTCTTTTTTCCACCAAAAACAGTAGTAGTGTCTTTTTAAGTCAAACGATGATTAGGATGTCATGTTGGAAGGTAATATGTTTTCCATCACCAAAAAATAGATTGGGAGGAGATAGTTATTCTATTTTGTAAAGTAGAGAGTGTAAAATAGTACAATCTTTAGTAGGAGGATTTAATTGATTTTTTTTAACAAGTAGAAGAGTTTATATAAACTTTATTCTAATTTGAAACTTTCGACCACTCTCAGGAGCTGGTATGCCCACATATTTACAACAAAATAGTTTCAAACGACTGTTGAGATCTCAACACGTCATTTCTAAGGTGACGTGATTGTGTAAAAATGTTAAAAATTTATTTACTAATTAATTTTTTTTTATTACATATAAAGATTCTAAAAACGAGCAAAAGCATCAATAAAATAAGATCAAATCGATCATAATACTATGTAAAAATTTTTATATTCAATATAAAATTATAAAATAGATAACATAGTTAGAAGAGAGACAAAAAGGGAGGATAGATTGCGTCATGCCATGACCATGACTCATGAGACCTGAAAAGTAACAAGGTGTTCGTACATGTAAAAAAATAGTAACGAGGTTGCGGAGGTTCCGATCAGGGAAAAGTCTATTTTAGTAACCTGTGGTATTGTCAAATATTACTTTAGTATCTTGTGGTAAAAAAGTTATCAATCGAGTCAAACCTCGCCCAATTATCATCACTTTGGTCCACGGGCAGCTGCCCGGAATAGCCCGAACCGAGCTGGTTGAAACGACGTCGTTTTAGTGACAACGTGGCACGCCACGTCAGATATTCTAGCATACTTGTAAAATGACAAGGCAAGATGGTAAAATATCAAAATAGTCACTGATATATTCATAATATTTCAAAAAAATCCAATCGTAGCCTCTCTCTTCTTCTTCTTCTTCTTCTCCTCCGAGTGTACCGCTGCGGGACTCCAGTCCGGATGGGCCCCACGGATCAGGGCCGCGAGGCCGCTCACGTGCGGGCATGACATCGACGTCCCCGAGGCCGGAGTTCAAGATCATCTCGGGGATGTCGATGTCGTGCCCGCACGTGAGCGACCTCGCGGCCCTAATCTGTGGGGCCCATCCGGACTGGAGTCCTGCAGCGGTACACTCGGAGGAGAAGAAGGAGAAGAAGAAGAAGAAGAAGAGAGAGGCTACGGTTAGGTTTTTTTGAAATATTATGAATATATCAGTGACTATTTTGATATTTTACCACCTTGTCTTGTCATTTTACAAGATGCTAGAATATCTGACGTGGCATGCCACATCGTCACTAAAATGACGTCGTTTCAACCAGCTCAGTTCTGACTATTCTGGGCAGCTGTCCGTGGACCAAAGTGATAATAATTGGATGAGGTTTGACTCGATTGATGACTTTTTTACTACAGGATACTAAAGTGATATTTGGCAATACTACAGGGTACTAAAATAAATTTTTTCCTTCCGATTATTATTTCGATTTTTGTGTTTCCGTCCATGGAAAATTTTAGCTCTGATCCATGCACATGTAAATAAATCTGTCAACATCCACCGGTTCGAAACTACGCTAAACTAATGGGAGATTATTTAGAAAAGCGATCAATCTCAAAGCATGTAATTTAATATTGAACCTTACATATCATAGTAGCTTCATTAATACATTTAAAAAAATTATCATTTTTTGGTGTGCCTAACCTATACGTTTTTACTCTATTGTCCACATTATACAACAATTTAAAGGTATTAAACTTCTACAATGGAGTCCGTATTGGTAAAGGCATAGTTGAATAATGCAGGCAAACTCGAGAGGATGAACGGACTGAACTACAAGTATTGGAGTCTGAAATTTTTTGACAATTGCAAACATATTCTATGTTCTGTCTGAGTCCTGTCCACAAGAAGTTACTGATACAGAAGCAACGAAGGAGTAAGAGGCTACGGAGAAGGCGAAGAAGTAGAGGAATGATGATTTCATTTCTTGTTACACAATTATGCTGTCGTTGAACAACGCTTCCACATCCACAAAACTGCTCCAGAACTTTGGAATACTAGGAGGTATGTCAATGAGATGCTAGTAATATGTCTTTTTTGTAATGCTTGAAAGAAGCCATTACAAAAAATGTAATGGTTGGAAGAAGTCATTATTGGGACAAGGATTGAAGCCGACAGAAACTGGTAAAAAGGAAATACACTTGTTATGCGAGTGGACTGACTTGTCTAGGCAAATTGGTCGATTGGAAAAGGTGTGAATAATAGAGACATAAGACGATCCTTGGTTCCCATGTCTGCGTTGACACCATGCCCATCACCATCTCTGTAGAAATATTGACTTATTCTCCCTAAGATTTGGACAAGCTTTTCAGAAGACCGGTTCTGAGAACGGATAGTTGGCAGTTAGACTTTTGTTCATGATCTTCCATGTCGTTTCAATTTTATCTTTTATACGCTCCCTAGCAACTTCCTCTGTCACTCCAGCTTCATTCATGTAACATTGGATGGACTTCATATTGTCTCCCCTTGCTAACTCATCCTAAACATGACAGAATCATGCAATTTATTCTTTACACATGATTTGATGTAACAAATACATATTACCGAAAGCTATATATGTTATCATTGATGGAAAAAATTCAGGGGAGAGCCCCGTCCTACCGTTGATGTGGCAAGGTCATTGGTGAGTCGAACAATCGTCGCGGTACAATGTACAATAGATGGAAGATCTTGTACAAACTCTAATGCCTCTTTTGTCAATTTTTTACTAACAAGTATGCAAGTGACCATTAACATGAGGGGAATAGTAATTGAAACAACCGAATTGCTCATATACTCCTCTACCGTTGGAATGCATCCCTCGTTGTACCATTTTGCCTCTTTCAAGTACGCCTTACAGAGATCTGCCTACTATACATAAATGAAACAAATTAGGTTTTGTCTACTTAACATCACGTGACATGAACTAGTATATAAACCCAATAACTTATACCGCTTTGCTTATGTACGGAATGGTGTTAAAACCTTGCTCTTTAATGGACGTGCAACCAATTTCATTGCTAGTATTGAACATGGCAGTGATAATCTTCATCATTGGAGCAGAAAGTTCATCAATTTTATTCATGTCCCACCTGAAAAAAATTAATGCAAAACAAAATTTACAATAAGATGAAAAAAATTAAGGACCAAGGGTGCAAAAGAAGAAGAAGCATATGTAAAGTTCCACACCTCTCCACGAAGTATGTGGTGAGCTCTAGTTCTTCAAGCGAGCCATAAATAGCATATACATCATCTACCAAAGATATTAAACATGTAATCTTAGTCAATGCTTTTCTGAAAGTTCCAAATTGCGGCTCATGAAGCATGGAACAACACCATAGTCCATGCCATAAATATTTATTTAATAGTAACAAAAAACTTATATATCAAGCAATACCATAGAGTACCTAATTAAATCCTTAGCTTCTTGTAAATGAGTGGATTAAAGTATATTGTACTCTAATTTTCCAAGGTCAAGCAGACATTGGTTCATGTTTTGCTCTTGCTCATATGTATCCATAAACCACCTTGCCTCAAGTCTATTCTGTCTCCAATGTAAGGGCACATCCAGAGCATGAGCCACTTTCCACTTTCCTGTAATAAAATTTGTCAATTGCTTAGGAGTATATCTCCTGGCCTCATCTATAGTCGTTTCGCCTTCATAGACCAAAAAGGAAGCGTCATGCAAAGTTAGCAATGTATTGACATCTTCATGGAAGACTTTCTTGAACTCTCCCTTTTTGTCTTTGAATTTCTCAAAGAGATCTGCTAGAAAGAAAAAGTTATAACCGAGAGGGTACCATACGTGAAGATTGTAACGATATATCGTAATAGGTTGATCTCATATTCTATTATTCTACTATATGAAGCGATATTGTGATGACCATGCAAGCATTTTTCCAATGGCACTCTCACATAGATTGTGACCCGTTATTTGCTTTATTTTATAAGTGTAAAAACTCCATCAACTTAATTTAGATGCATGATATCACTGGAAAAAATATTTAGAATGCATATGTATACAAAAAAATGAAATAATTGAAAAGCTAAGAACATAATGGGAAGTGATGAGGCACCTGCAGAGACAGGAAACCCATTTTGTCTAAACAATCTGAACTTGAGAGCGGTTGTATAAAGATCTTCACTATTCCAAGAGGCATCTGCAGTTTGGTACAGACTTTCGAGTGCGGTACTAATCTCCTCTTCGAAGCGGTACCCGAAACCTATCCTTTGAACTGTATCAATGAGCTCCAACTTCGCCACAGAATCCGTCTCTTCACTAAAAATACTCTTTACATCATACTTCAATCGTTCAGCTTGCTTGATGTGTTCATCATCCTGTAAATATTCCAATTAGGAGGTTTTTTACAAGCAGAATTTTATTTATTCAAAAAAATAATCGTCATAAATAGTAAGTAACAATACACCGTTAGCACACGTCCTATTAATGACAGAGTTTAAAGAAAAGCTTATGGCGGGAGTTACATATTAGGGAATGGATGCACATGATGCCTGGACTCGTGGAATTCTACATAAGACATAGAATCCATAGATTTGGAACAGGCACAAGGAAAGAAAGACACGCACGAACGAACACGTACGTTCACACAAAGCTCTCTCAAAGCCTTTGGAAAAGTACGTGAGCAAAGACAAGGCAGTGACAAGTTTCACTTAAGATCTTATGACAAACTTGTGAAGAAAGAGAGTTTGCACCACAACGTGTATTTTGAAGAAGAGTCTATACTACTGCTACATGTAATTTACTTTATGACTTAATGTGCATATGTTTATGTTTTTTGATTCATTTATGTATGAATAAGAACCATATGCATAAATCTTTCATTATAAGATACGCATATAATAAGTGATATATCTATCACCTTTTAATCACCAAACGAGGCGAAAAGAAAGAAGATGATTCTTGACCCCAAAAAAAAGAAGAAGATGATTCATACGTAATCACTACTGTAGGACTGGATAAGATTATAATCCCAAACAGTTGGATGGTAATTTCCAGAGCGTCTGCCACCTTCTGGTTCTTTGGTTGCAACCTTTAACTGCCGACAAAGGCAAAACGCCCCGACGGCGGTTGAGAAATGGGAAGGCGGGTGAGTTGCAAAGATGCATGGCAAAGGGGAGAGAGACAGAATATTAGCTGGGCTCGCCATTTGTTTTAGTATTCTAATTTGACACTTCTGATGTTTCCAAGGAATTGAATGTATCCACATATTTATAGCCAAATATTTGCAGAGACCAGGGTTTTCGTTTAATTTGTTATTTGATTTCATTTCAATGATGAAAATATATATATTTGGCGATGTCAAGGAGGTGAATAAGTTTTTTTAGACCTACACATATAGTGTTGACTAATTTAGATTTTAGTTTGCTAAATTTTTTAAAATGTAACAAGTTTTTCTAAGAAATATTTAGCACTAGAGTATTTTCAATAATACGAATTGGAGATTTTTTAATTAAACTAAAACAATATTCTGAGTTGTTGATTGGATGAGGTGAACAAGTGAACAATTTTTTGTAAATAAAGACTTCAGACGAGCAGTCGGACTTTTTCAAAACAAATCGGGCTCGGCTTAAACTAAGCTTTTTTGAAATTTTATTTATTAGTTTTGTGGGAAATGATGAGTAACCTAGTATCTTATTTTTTTCTTAATAAATAGATTTTTATCATAGTTTTAAAATATAAATTTTGCTACGACTCGAATTCTGTCCGTCTCGGACTACTAGTTGGACCATTTTTTAAATAAAAAATAAGGTTAATAAAGGTTCAAAAGTGGGTCAACCTTTAGGATTTAAAATTTGAAAGGAATAGATGGGCTGAGCATTTATTAAGGTCTAGGCCTGTAGTGTGGCGTGTGAGATTGGAAAAGTTAAAGAAAATTAATGAGTGGGGTCTATTGTTTTCAAAAATGACCCGGAGAGCGACCTGGATTTTGGTCAGATCTTCAGGTCAATCAGTCCGATCGGTAGACCAACAGTTGAACCGATAGTTTTTATGTATATTTAGTAAATAATAGGTTTAAACATTATTATTCTCTATATATTGGTCAATTTAATTTATATTTGGTATAATTATCTTTGTTAATTTAGTTTATTTTGTGTTGATTTAGAAAAATTGAGTATGTAATCTGATTTTTTAAAATTTTTTTGGGTTGGGTTGGGTGAATTCCAGATTTTTTGGTTAACTTTTCGATCAAACCTAACGAACTGAATTTTTCTAGGTCAAAAATCTGAGCCAACCATCCGGTCTGATTGAAAATCATCCAGTTTGTTAGGTAAGCATACGTACATAATTTTCTAACCCGCCCAAGGATCCGATTCAGTCGGACTACCAGTCGGACCGCGTCTTTGAAAATAATGGTGGGGTCCACACTTTTAATTATCTTTTTCATACTAAAAAAAGAAAAAAGAAAAGAAAATTATCTCTTCCCAATTTTCATTCTTAAACCGTGACTAGGGCTGAGCAAATTGACCGGACTGAGACTGTACTGAAAAAACCAGAACCGAAAATATGTATATTTCACAAACCAGACTGGACTGAATTTCAATCTGGTTCAGAACTAGAACCGAACCAAAGAACTAAACCCAAACCCCTTCACAGAGAATACAAGCGGCTTGTTTCAATTTCAAGTTCAACAAGCTTTAATTACAGAATACAAGTTCAAGTTTAACAAACTTCAATTTTCCTATTATGATCTGACAAATCAACACAAGTAATTAGCAGACTCCTTCCCTATAATGATTGCTTCTCGCCTTCTCCGGCAACACAAATTGCTGCAAAACTGCATCAACAATACCACAGACTACGAAGTTTCACAAGACCAAAAATAAAGGAAACAACTTGCAAGCACATACCGCTAATGTCTACAAACCCAAAAGAATTAACAGTCCCAAGTCAATAAAAGAAGGTCACGAACACAAGATCATGAACACAAGGTCATTAAACCAAAATTTTAATTTAAACCCAAACTAAACAATCCCCATGCTGAAATCCCTAATTTAAACCCAAACCAAATGATCCCCATGCTGAAATCCTTAATAAAAATACTAATTTAATAAAAATCTCAATTTTTAAACCCTAATTTATTTTTGGAATTTAGAATACTGAATACCTGCAAGGTGGACTCGGAGGCGTGGTGGTGGCTGAGAGGCGTCTGGTCTGGTCACTACCGTGGACTGTGGTATGCTGTGGAGTGTGGACTGTGGTGTTGTTTATTTTTTGTAGAGTGAGAGTGAGCGCGTGTATCGGGGAGAGAGAAGAGAAACATTTATATAGTTCCCAAATTTTCAGTCCGGTCACAGTCTTTCCAGTTTTGTGCAAAAAGACCCAGACCCGAACCAAAAATCAAATTTCACACATTTGTAGAACCAACTGGACCATTTTTTATTTTGGTCCGGTCTGGATTTCGGTCTAATTTATTTTGGTTTGATATTTTTTAATTTTTTTGCTCACCCCTAACCGTGACCACAATTTCCTCTCTCTCAATCCAGCCCACCCACTCTTCTCTCTAAAAAGATCACCAAAGAGATGGAGAGAGATATCTAAGTTCGGGGAAGGTTCTCATCAGGGGTGTTTGTTGTTGCACTGGGTCAAGGAGGATATCCTGGGTAGAGTTAGCTTGGGGACGAAGGAGGGAGTTGGGGTAAGTGTTGGGAAATAGTATGAAGGTGTTGAGTGGAGGCTATTTTTTATGGAGGGTCCAGCGGGATGTGTCACTGGGTTCTGAGGCTGAGATTGTGGTGGAGGT
Source organism: Hypericum androsaemum (assembly GCA_963995505.1). Lineage (NCBI taxonomy): Eukaryota > Viridiplantae > Streptophyta > Magnoliopsida > Malpighiales > Hypericaceae > Hypericum > Hypericum androsaemum. Next base: position 15,557,074 of record OZ023185.1, read on the forward strand.
GTTTGGGTGGAGCGTGGTGGCTGTTGATGTGTGTCTAAAATACACATTAAATGCATAGAATTTCGAGTCATTTTTGTATGTTTATCTTTATTTTAGTATCATTCTAGTAAACATTTTAGTTTTGGGTGACTAATGAGTTCTGTGTGCTAAATTGTAGGAAAATGAGGTAAATTTGGAAAGAAATTATACTTGAAGGAGTCCAACAGAGATATCTGACTTTCAAGGGCATTTTGGTCAATTTAGGAGCTGAATTAGGACGCGTATTTGACAGACAATTGAAGATCTTGCTTTCCTCTTTTCTAGAATATAAAGAACGCCTAAATCGAAGATTGGAAGAGGAAGTTACGTCCAAAATACTGAAGGCTGATCTGGCAGATTTTATTGACGAATATTCGGGACAATATTAAAAATTATGTTTCAGCATCGCGGAGGACTCTCGAAACGACTTCCCTAGGTTTTTACACTTAGGAGGGCTTATATATAACCCTCTAGACTTATTTTTACAGTAACTTTTTTATTCCAGAGAAAATACTTTTGATATTTTGTCTTTGCCAAGATTATGAGGAACTAAACCTCTAGGTTAATTCGAGAGAGGAGACCCAGATTTTGGTTGTAAGGATCTTGGTTATTCAATTTAATTCAGTAGCATTTACTTATTTTTTGTGCTTATTATTGCTCTTGAATAGTTTGCGGTTGTGAATTTATTTTAGAACTGATTTGCCATTGATTTTTGATTAGCAGTTACAGTTAGGAATTGAACTAGGAGCAGGGTTAATTTAGCGAAGAACGGTTATTACCAAACTAATTAACTAGGAATAAGTAAGGCTAGTTTGTAGATACCAAGGTTTTGAGTATAATCGCTAGGAGTAGGAACATTCGTTCTTAATGCTATCGCCTTATAGGTCGAAATTGATTGATATTCTGTCTATTAGGTGGTAAACAATTAGTTAGATAGTCGTTTGGCTAGTTGATATTGATGTTTGTAGTTTTTTCTTTGCAGTTGCGGGAGATTTACCCCTAATTGCTACATGTGTTATATTATCTTTTGTAATCCAGTGATAAACTAACCTGTCGTGGTACTTCAATCTCGAATCTGCCACTTTTCTCTCATTGATTTCTACTCTTACTTCTCTCTTTCATGTTTGTTGATTTCGTTTAATCTACAATCTCACAAACACCCCCCCCGTTTAAATAGTTAAGTTAATTGAGTATTCGTTCCTCCTTGGATCTGCCTCGGTATTTTTACTTTCTTACTACAAATTAGTGAGCCATAAATATCAGTTTATTTTGAGGGGCCTCAACACGCTCGTCAGCTGTTGGATGTCTGGCGGATCTGGTGGGTGACGGTTGGGGACGAATCTGGGTTGGAGAGAGGTGGATAGGGGACGACAGTGAAGGCCTTTTCATAAGTTCCGGTCGATCTGGCTCTTTTCGGTCAATACGAGGCTAAAAACTGCCCGATCGGACCACAAAATAGATGGTTCGACCAGACCCTCTTTTTTCACTAAAAATGAGCCGTTGAAGTGAATGATTTGCGGTCCGACTATATTTTTTAAAACTATAATTTTTATCATGATCAAAATTTAAATTTGGATCATTCTCCGCCCACATTTTTCCTGTACCATTAAAGCAAATACTCTATGTTTAGATCGTTTGATAGATTAGGGGATTAGAGTGTAGAATTGTGTTCGCAATATTAACGTAGGGGATTACAGTGTAGAATTGTGTTCGCAATATTAATGCTCGAGTACGTCTCAAAGAAAATATTAACGCTCGAGCATTCATTTTTTTTAAAGTCATTTTTTAAATTGTATTTTAACGTAATAAGACTTTAACGAACCATGTAGTTATAACCTTAAAAAAAATCTATGTTATAAATGTAATATTTAGATATTATAATAATTAATAAGCATTATTTATTAAAAAAACTTTCGTAAATAACTATATCATGAGAGATATTTAAGCTTGCTTGTCCGCAAGTTTTACGAGCCTAAATATTGCCACGATCATGGGATTGCCTGTAATTAATATTGGCGACTTTTTTTTGTGAGGATAAATTAATATTGGCGACTTGGAACCTGCAACTTGTGTCCATTGTTCGCAGAGGTGTGGATCCCGTCAACGACAAAGTTGCGGGCGCGGGCCGCTCCTAGTTTCCTCAAAATCTTCCATCCTATAATATCAGTGAACGGTTTGTAAAATTTCAAAACTTTCGTTATTTTTATATTAAGCAATGTGTTATTTTTAACATGTATTTTTATTGGACCTAATTGAGGCCTTTTGTATACATCTATTTTGTATAGTCCTTTGCACTAGGCAGATTCCTAAGTAGTGTAGATTACCTTTTCTGTATTAGGGTTTGCAACCAGGGACGTGTATATATGCTGTACGTATTGCTTAATGAAAGCTAGCTTTTCTCTTCATATAAATCCTACAATTTTCAAACGAGACTTATCAGGTCGAAGATTGTAAAAGTTTTGATTTCGCAAAAACTAAAACAATGGATTAACAGATTTTGAACACTTATAAATTAGTCTACTATTTTTACACTAAACAATATAGTATTCTCAACAAATCAAAATGGAGAACACGATTGATTGGTTCTGCACATTTATAACTGCGAATGTCAGAAATTTTATTGCATCTTCGTCGTTGCTAGATGTAGGTGTGAACTCTAATTTTTTTTAAATAAATCGATGGACAAATCTTCTAACTTTTATTCAGCAAACAAAAAACTACAGTGTGTAAAACGAAGGGGAATAATTTCTTAGACTACATTTATTGGTGAATGGATCTAATATGCTCACCCAGTAAATAATCAATTTATCTTTCATCAAATTACTATTCAATCCAACCCAATTTTTTACTATCTTTATTGGTGATTTCATCTAATTCGCTCACCAAATAAATAATTAATTTCTCTTTCATTCACGCATTATCTATAATTTAATTTATATTTACATATAAATTGTAATAAACATATCAAATCATGCATCCATAATTATAACAACAAAAAAATTAAAATAAAATAACAAAATTAAGATTACAAAAGTTGAAATACAAAAATAGAAAGAAAAAAATTGAGCTACAAATGGATGTCGAAATTACGTTTGAAGTCAATTGTCGAGAGAGTTTTTTTTGAAAGGTAGATTATTTACACCTAGATTACACCTGCCAGAGTTTGATCCCTGGACCTCCGTCAAGTCATGAACGCCTTGTACCGCTAGGCTAAGTGCCCTTTAGTTGTCGAGCGAGTTACGAGGATGAGATTCGATTGGAGAGCCACAACTTCTTACTCCATAGGCCGATTGAGTTGATTCAAGTTATTTTGTGAAGGTGAGACATATATCTACAACCTTTTAGTTTATGACTTCTCCAAATTCAGAGTGTAAAAATATCGAAAATATGTTTGAAGTCAATAGTCGAGCGAATGATGAGGACGAGTTTTGGTTGGGGAGCCACAACTTTTTATTCCGAAGTCCAAGGGATGATCTCATTCTCTTTATTGTTACTGAAGTCCAGTCTATATAAATTTTGACCTAATAAATTTTATTTTAAAAATTTTGAGTTAGATACGAAAATTTCATTCCTCATACACTCCTTCCCGGTCTAGTTGCAGAGAAAATGTCCAAAATATATTGTGTTTTTTTAAAGTAATTTTTTATAAATCACCAAAATTACATATTAAATGTAAATCAAGTGTAGAATTAATAAAATTGTATCTACTGACTTCATTAAAACCCACAAAACCTAGTAAAAAAACAACTACAGGTAAACACTACCGAGTGTTATCAAGTCTACACCCTAAACCCCCGAATACAATAACTAGCCCCTGGAGTTTCACAAGTTTACACTCTAAACCTTGTTCAATATAGAGGAAAAATAATTGAAGTACCTACCTGATATTGTTTTCAAACCTTGAGCGGAATATTTATGTGGTTACAAACCCGACTCCCACTATAATTATCCCCCATAGCCCTCGCCCGATTGTGAGTACCAGATAACAAATTTAGAAATAAAGAAAAAAATGGCTAACAAAGCTATTATCGCCACTTCCCCATGCTCCTTGAGTAGCCTGATTCCGACGCCATTGCCAATATTTCTCAAGAAATTCCCTTGCCCTAGTGGCGGCCGCAGCAGCATCAGCCGTCGTAGTGTCTGCTCGGCTTCCGCCCAGTTAAAACATGCAACTAGCGAAAAACCGATCGTCGAAAGACGGTCGGGAAACTATCAGCCAAGTGTCTGGGACTACGACCTCCTTTTGTCATCCACCAGTGACTACCAGGTGATATCTCCTTTTCTCATCAATACTACTGCGTCGTTTCAGCTCCTAATTGGTTTGAAGCGTGCATTTACAGGGAGAGGAGCACATGAAGAAGGTTGAGCTACTGAAATATGACGTGAAGTCTCTTTTTAGAGGAGAGAAGAATCCATTGGTGAAGTCGGAGCTCATTGATTCCATTCAAAGACTAGGTTTGGAGTATCACTTCAAGAAGGAGATCAGAACTGCAATCGACTCTCTCTATTTCCACGACGCCCAACATCCTTCTTGGACCGACACTGATCTTTATACCGTTGCTCTCAAGTTCAGATTGTTCAGACAAAAAGGATTGCTTGTTCCTGAAGGTAGTGAATGGTTATTCCATATGCTTACTTTACAATCTCCAATTAAATAGTACCAACAAGTACTTAGTTAACTAGTGAGAGTTGTTTTAACTTAACTGAGATATTCAAATAGCATATTTCTCTTTCTCAGATAGAAGCGGGATCTTCATACATGAGTTGGTCAATGGATACATGTAAAATTTGTAACATATCATTTCGAAGAATCTTCATGTAGTGAATGGTTATTGTACTTAATAACGCAATAGTATTAAATATTTGTTGGTAGAATTTTGTCACCTTTCAAATTTTCTACATCAAGTCGTATAAACCAAAAGAAATCTCAAATTAAATAGTTTTCTCCAACGTCTTACTATATCACACCAGATAAATCCACGTCGCTAACTAGACATGTATATGTTTTTTATATAATGAATTAAATTTTACCTGCTAAACACCTTAAGATTTTGACAAAACATGAAGATTCTGGCCATTCGAAGCTGTATTTCGCTTTTCTTGCAAGACTATCCATAGAAAATATTCAACTTAGTAAAACCATATGTGTCTTGGGATCTAATTTAAAAGAGTCCGTGTCTATTCCTTTTTTCTATTTCTCGCAGATGTGTTTCAGAAATTCATAGACAATGGAGAGATCAAGGAAGATTTCAATGATGATGTCAAAACGTTGTTAACTTTATACGACGCTTCTTTCTTAGCGTACGAAGGCGAAGGCGAAGACATCATAAATAAGATCAGAGAATACGCGACCAAGCAATTGACAAGACTTGCTTCCGGTTCTGTCTTGCCCGAAACCTGGTCCAGAAAAGTGAACCGTGCTTTGGATGTGCCTCTACATTGGAGGCTAAACAGGCTCGAGGCAAGATGGTTTATAGAGACATACGAGCAAGAGCAGGACATGAACAAATCTTTGCTCGATCTTGCCAAATTGGACTTCAATATACTTCAGTCCACTTATTTACAAGAGGTTAAGGAATTGACTAGGTATAATTACTTGATAATTAATTTTTTAAACACAAATTAATTATTTTTATATGAAATTATCTACATAATTAACCTCTCGAATTCGTGATTTTTCAGGTGGTGGTTGGACATGGGATTGAATAAAATAACATTTTCCAGAGACAGGATCTTGGAACACTACCTATGGTGTTCTATGATGGTTCATGAGCCACAATATGAAACTTACAGAATTGGGTTAACTAAGATCACATCCATAATATCTTTGATCGATGATGTGTATGATGTCTATGGTTCCCCTGAAGAGCTGGAACTCACTACCGATTTCGTGAACAGGTCTTTTGGAGCTTTTTTTTCGACAAATACTTTCAAAGATCTTCTCTTCAAAAGGCATTTAAGATTTAAGAAAATTACGAAAATTTAGAGCATATTAGAAAATAATTTATTTTGTTGTGATTTTGTAGGTGGGATGTCACTAGAGTCGATGAGCTCCCTCCTCCGGTGAGGACAGTTCTCCTCGCGATATTCAATACTAGCAATGAACTTGGCTACATGACCCACAAAGATCAAGGCTTTAACACTATTCCGTATATTGGCAAAGCGGTAATTAATATCAAATCTTATAAATGTACGTCGTCTTTTATTTCATTGTTAGACTAAAAATTAATGTGTCACCCTCGTTATTTAATTTTTAGTGGGCAGATCTTTGTAACGCGTACTTGAAAGAATCAAAATGGTACAACGGAGGACACATTCCAGCAATGGAGCAATATATGGACAACTCTGTAATTTCAATTGGTGGGGCTCTTATGTTGATTGTCACTTACATACTCACAAGTGACAATGTAACAGAGAAGGCACTAAAATATATCCAAGAATTTCCATCTATTGTGCGTTGTTCTTGCATGATCCTTCGACTCACCAATGACCTCGGCACTTCAAAGGTATGCGAGGCTCCACAAATTTCCTTGATTATTCTTAGACATCCGATTTGATGTTTGATTAATTTATGTATGAGTAAATATACAGGATGAGTTAGCAAGAGGAGATAATATGAAGTCGATCCAATGCTACATGAACGAAAAAAGAGTGGAAGAGGAAGTCGCAAGGGAACACGTAAAAGACTTAATCGAGAAAACTTGGAAAATAATGAACAAAAATCTCACAGACGGATACCCATTCTCGGAGCCGGCCCTGATAGGAGCCTGTCAGAATCTAGCCAGAGCGGCTCAATACTTCTACAGGAATGGCGACGGACATGGTGTCACTCCGGACATTGGAACCAAAGACCGTCTCGAGTGTCTCTTATTGGAACCTGTCCCGATTAATGAATGAGTTTGCCAAAAGAAACGAAGATACTAGACCAAGGAGCTTGAGAAATGTTTCTTGTTTTCCCTCTTCCTTTCTTGTACGAGTGTCTATTGGCTCCCACTTTGATTGCCTGGACATTTCATGAATAAGTGTTCTTTGAAAGATACATTGTGGATGTATCTCGAGTTCTACCCACTGGCTTTCTGTGCGTGCTTACCTTGAGCGTGTAGAATTGGTTAGAACTATGATAGTGGAGTTAAAGCAATAAAATCAATATTTACCTATCAAAAAAGTATAAATCCAAATAAAGTGTGAAAAAATACATCCGACATAATATAGTCAAAAGATAAGGACAACGGATATTTTTACAACGCATTCGTCAATCAATTGGTTACCTTCTCTCTGGTTGTGATTAATCTGTATCTCAGTTAAGTGCAAGGAGTTGTCAAGTTACTAATTGCAGGAAGTAGCAATGCAATGTTGAGATTCTTTTACTTTTAAGTATGGTAAATTTATTTATAAATACAAAAATGTATATTCTTAAATTTTGAGTGTGATATAGAAATTTAGGAGATCGAAACCAGGTTTTCGTAAGTCGTCTTTATCACAGTAATTTTTTCACCTGGGAGTTAATTAATCTTTGACAGATTTGAACCCAATTCAAATCTTACAACGAGATTCCTCCCATAATTTTTTTATGGAGATATAAATTCTAGCCCAGCATCCACTCCGTATCTCCTTCAAAATATCAGAATAATTTATGGCATGTTGGTTTCTGAGAGATAGGGCATCAATTAATAAATGGAGATTCGTTGCAAGCAATGTCTTAAACCTGCGGTTCAAGTGGCAATTTGACTGGTTAAACACTACCTGGGACTAAATTTGGGTCGATTTTTACCTAAAATCCAGAATACAGTTCCACCTGCCAAAATTTGGTCGGACCGTATGATCAGGTACTTTCGGATGACCCGGTTCGCTCGAAGTAGAAAAATTAGTATTTATTTTTTCCATTTTATATGATTTAATTTGGAAACAAACCTCAACTTCCACGCTCGAAGCGTGCACATCATTTTTGGATCACAAGAAACTTATTTTTTTAACAATTCTCGATAATATGTCAACTAAGTGAAACGAATTGGACTAATATGTCAAACACGAAAATTTGTATAATCATCTTTTTGTTCTTTTAGACTTGTTTAATTCAAGTTTAAATACTTTGTTTGGATAAATTGTATATTAAAGTTGCTAAATATTTAAATTTATTTGGTACTTTATCATTTTTATGTTAAATTAAATTTATTTAATTATATTAATATAAAATAGAAGACACGGTGTCGGGCCGAACAAACCAAATTTTTTATGAATTTCAGAGTGCTTTTCAGCTCGGTTTTAAAAATATTGATTGCAAGTTGGTTTCTCGGTAAAAACAAAACAAAGATTCGCCTAGGACGTTTCTGGAAGGATTTGACTTGAATCTTTGAAAGTTCATTGAACTTTCACGAATTAATCTCAAGTAGTCGCGTTATTAATTCTTTTGGAAAATTCGTTCAATTGTGTTATATTGGAAAAGTAAATTAAATTTCACGAGCTTAGGAGTGAGTAAAAAATTCAAAAGTATATAACCGATTGATCGAGACCAAAATATCGGTCTAGAATCAGATCCAAAAAAATTCTTGTCGAGTAAAAATATTAATTCTTAGTTCTAATCCGGTTCTCTTTATTTAGAACCTAATCCAATCATTTTACGCCAGACCCACGTACATGGAATAATATTCATCCATCCTCTTCGACATCTCACTTTTTCTCTTCATTATTCATTAAAATTTCCTCTTTTTCTCCTTTTTCTAATTTTTTTCCTATTTTTATTTAGCATTTAACTATAAAAATTAGCTGTAGTTTTTATATATGCAAAGCTGCCTCTCATTCTGTACAGGAGAAAAATCGAGTCATTTTACCGGTACTCTGTTAGAGTATTCTTGTTTCTCGATTTTATTTGAAATGTTGTATTCCTAATATGTTTAGTGTTCACGATTTTTTTATTTTGCTCGTTGTTTGGTTTCTCGATCGTCGAGGAGGTCCGAGCAGCTACCACTAACTAGCAGTTAGCTCAAACCACAAGATGCATTTTATGCATTTTAAATTAGAAAAAGTCTATTTTAGTACCCTGTGATATCGTAAAAAATTACTTTAGTACTATGTGGTAAAAAATCCATCAATCGAGTCAAACCTCATTCAATTTACATCACTTAGATCCACGGGCAGCTGCCCGAACTTGCTCCGACCTGCCCGGCCAACTAGGCCAGCCACGTCAGCCAATTTTTTCTTCTCTCTCCTCTTCTTCTTCTTCTTCTTCTCCTCTTCTTCTTCTTTACGTCAGCCACAAACGACGATGCTCCGGCGAAGCTCTTCCTCTTCTTCCGCAAAGACGATGCCCCGCTCTCGGACCCGAGAATGACGACATTGTCGACAAGCAGCTGCTGGTGACACAGCTGCCTCCGCTCACCGGGGACTGCCTCAGCCCGTCCACCGACGTCTCCACGAGCTGCTTCAAGGACGCCATCATGAAGGACAATGCTGAGTTCGTAGCCTTGCCGGAGAAGCTCCCTGGAGAAGAAGACGCTCATCCTCGGAGAACGTCCTCCTCGATTTCCAGGAGAAGCTCATCCTCCTCGATTTTGGCCATTGCTTCACTTGATAATGGATTCAATGAGCCATTTTGGTCCTTGCTTCACTTAATAATGGATTCAACGAGCCGGAGAAGAAGAAGAGAAGAAGAAGAAGAAGAAGAAGAAGAAGAAGAAGAAGAAGAGGAGGAGGAGAGAGAAGACAAAATTGGCTGACGTGGCTGGCCTAGTTGGTCGGGCAGGTCGGGGCAAGTCTGGACAGTTGCCCGTAGACCTAAGTGATATAAATTGAGTGAGGTTTGACTCGATTGATTTTACCACAGGGTACTAAAGTAATTTTTTGTGATATCACAGTGTACTAAAATAGACTTTTTCCTTTTAAATTACATATGATTTTATGTGAAAATCGGTCAATTAAACATATGATGTTTGGCATTGGTCTTATTATACTCTCAGGCCCCTCATTGATGTCAGTAAATTTTTTTTTTCTCACAAAAATGACAAAATTTTCCTTAAAAAAAATAAAATATATATATATATCTTCTTCAACTTCTAGATCTCATTATGAACCCCAACTAACCCAGAAATTAACAAAAATCCAACCAAAAAGGAATATATTTTTTAAACAAGGCACCATCTTCAACCTTGGTTCACCTCCATTTTTCAAAAAGTAAAAATAAAACATCAAGAACATCATATATATTGCCTCTGACAAAAGTGAAAAACAAGGCACCATCTTCAATCTATTTTTACCTCCATTTTCAATTTAGCCCTATTACGATATGTGATAGAAAAGAGTATGAGATGAGAGTAGAATTTGAGAGAGAATAGAAGAAAAGAGATGGGGAAGGTCAGAATTTGGATAAGAATAGAAGAAATAGAGTAAAAGGAAAGAAGATAGAAATATAGGGAGATAACTGATGATAATAATTCATTGAATGTCCCAACAATACACAGTATATATATATATATATTACAGGGACTTCCATAGCAACTTCCCCACTAACTACAACTCATAACTTCTTGCAAGAACATGTAACGTGTACAACTACCACTAATTACTATGTAATTATGAAATAACAATAACATAACAGGTATTTAAACTACTATCTACACCTAGCACATAACCGCCAAACTAAGATCATGACACTCATCACAACTGGTTCGTGACAATACCCTCTGCTTCACACGATCCTTGTCCCAAGGATCATAATCAATCATGGCTATCAAAACGAAACAAGTTTGCCATACCAAGGATAAACTTCGCAACCGTATACCAACTCCTCAAGCTGGATCCAACTTGAGTATTACCAACATTTGCTCTACAATAGAAGTACGAATGTCCAAAGAGGTCAATCTGCCAACCAACTCGACAAAGCTGATGGGACTCGACCTTGATGAATCGATGTCCTAAAGTGGTCGGCTCAATATAGTGTGGGATTGTCATGCTCATACCCCCATTTATGAATTCAATCAGACCAAAGGCAGCAAGCTCCATCTTTGTAACAATGTGTTGCATCCACCATTCTTGAAAGAATGGCATCTCTACATAGATGAATTTGAGATTCTTACCCTCAAACAAAGCTGACATGACAGAGTCCAACACTTTTTGTACACTTGTTCCCTCTTTTAATTTCAAATAATCTGATGCTCCAGTAACCAACACAACACTTCTACTGGTACTAAGTTGTGTCTCGATCTCAGTTAAGAACATATTCACATTGGTGGACTTATGCCCAAACATACTTTCATCTACAACTTCCCTTGTACACGTTCCATGTCTTATTACTCTGATCGACAAAAGGTATGTTGTCTTATTACTGATTTTCTATTATTTGAGGACTTCGTGCTTGTTATACTGTCTTATTATTGATTTTCATGTCTTATTCGTAGGGGCTCGAAATAGTATTTGATCAACTAATTCTGGAAAAAGAACATCGTCTATGTGTACAACATATGTACAAGAATTTTAAGTCATTGTTTAAAGCTAAGGAGCTTAGAGACTTATTCAAGGCTGCGTCCTACACTGGAAGCAAGAGGGTATTTGAAGCATACATGAACAGATTAAGGGCCCTACCAAATAGATAAGAAGCTGCAGATTGGCTTTTGAGATGTGAACCAAGTTGTTGGTCAAGGTCCCACATCTCAGAAGGTAAGCTTATGAATATGTTGGAAATTTAAATTATTTGTTAAGCTAATGATTAAGTATTTTGTTATGTTTTAAGCAGGTTGTAATACTGACCTAGTCGTCAACAATGTTGCTGAATCATTCAACGCGTGGATACTCGATGGGAGGCATTTGCCCGTGTTATCTTTTATGGAATACTACCGCAAAAAGATCATGACTCGCTACCATATTCAGTTTGAGGGGATGAAGCAGCACAATGGGAGGTTTGGACCAAAAGTTAGTAAAAATTGTTCAACTTAAAGTCTAAGTCAAGGGATTGGAGCTCCCACCCAGCTGGAAATTTGAAGTTTGAGGTTAACAATGGACATCATGCATGTGTTGTTGACCTTAAAGGTAGAAGCTGTACTTGCAGAATGTGGGATATTAGTGGCATTCCATGCGTACATGCATGTGCTGCAGATGAAAGTATGTTTGGGCATAAGTCCACCAATGTGAATATGTTCTTGATTGAGATCGAGACACAACTTAGTACCAGTAGAAGTGTTGTGTTGGTTACTGGAGCGTCAGATTATTTGGAATTAAAAGAGGGAGCAAGTGTACAAAAAGTGTTGGACTCTGTCATGTCAGCTTTCTTTGAGGATAAGAATCTCAGGTTCATCTATGTAGAGATGCCATTCTTTCAAGAATGGTGGATGCAACAGATTGTTACAAAGATGGAGCTTGCTGCCTTTGGTCTGATTGAATTCATAAATGGGGGTATGAGCATGACAATCCCACACTATATTGAGCCGACCACTTTAGGACATCGATTCATCAAGGTCGAGTCCCATCAGCTTTGTCAAGTTGGTTGGCAGATTGACCTCTTTGGACATTCGTACTTCTATTGTAGAGCAAATGTTGGTAATACTCAAGTTGGATCCAGCTTGACGAGTTGGTATACGGTTGCGAAGTTTATCCTTGGTATGGCAAACTTGTTTCATTTTGATAGCCATGATTGATTATGATCCTTGGGACAAGGATCGTGTGAAGCGGAGGGTATTGTCACGAACCAGTTGTGATGAGTGTCATGATCTTAATTTGGCGGTTATGTGCTAGGTGTAGACAGTAGTTTAAATACATGTTATGTTATTATTATTTCATAATTACATAGTAATTAGTGGTAGTGTGGTAGTTGTACACGTTCCATGTTCTTGCAAGAAGTTATGAGTTGTAGTTAGTGGAGAAGTTTGTTTGGAAGTCCCTGTAATATATATATATATATATATATATATATATATATATATATATATATATACATACTTTGTATTGTTGGGATATCCAATGAATTATTATCATTAGTTATCTCCCTATATTTCTATCTTCTTCCCTTTTACTCTATTTTTTCTATTCTTATCCAAATTCTGACATTCCCCATCTCTTTTCTTCTATTCTCTCTCAAATTCTACTCTCATCTCATACTCTTTTCTATCACATATTGTAACAGAAGTCAATCTGCCAACAAACTCGACAAAGCTGATGGGACTCGACCTTGATGAATCAATGTCCTAAAGTGGTCGGCTCAATATAGTGTGGGATTGTCATACTCATACCCCCATTTATGAATTCAATCAGACCAAAGGCAGCAAGCTCCATCTTTGTAACAATCTGTTGCATCCACCATTCTTGAAAGAATGGCATCTCTAAATAGATGAACCTGAGATTCTTATCCTCAAACAAAGCTGACATAACAGAGTTCAACACTTTTTGTACACTTCCTCCCTCTTTTAATTCCAAATAATTTGATGCTCAGTAACCAACACAACACTTCTACTGGTACTAAGTTGTGTCTCGATCTTAGTTAAGAACATATTCACATTGGTGGACTTATGCCCAAACATACTTTTATCTACAACTTTCCTGTATACAACTCCAAACCCACCTTCCTCAAAAATGTAATCTCACCTGAATTGCTTTGTGGCCAGTGTCATTTTCTCATATGTAAAGACATCAATTTGGCTGTAATATTGGCTTTGACACGGTGATGACATTGGAGTCTCGGTGTAATCCTTCACCTCTCGGGCCTTATCTGTCGTGTAATCTGTATATTTCACGGCCTTGTTCTTTGCCTGCTCTGCCTTCTCGTTGGAATCCTTGGTCTCCTCCGCCATTAACTTCATTGCAAGAAAGGATGGTGCAGCACCTTTTTTGAGAGAACCTGGCGGCATAGTGGACTCCTCGTGAAAGCATGCCTGGACAGGTTCAGGAATTGGGTTAATAAACTCAACATATTTCTCTCTTCATTTTTTGAACCAAAGTGCGAGCCTTTCGTTGGCTCCTTGAGGTTTCGCCGTCCGTTCTCGAGCCAAGACCAAAGGTTTCTGAAATTCCCTTTACTGGGTTTCTAAAATTGGGTTGAGCTTCCCGCTGGTGCCCGCTTCGTCAAGGACAAGATGCTCGACGCAGGCGACGTCGTCTCCTTCCACCGAGCCGCTTCCAGGGACAACCTCTTCATCGACTGGCGGCGGGGAGTCTCGGATGTTTTTTTTAATTTCTGGGTTTGAATCTCGGTGTTCATAGTCAGATCTAAAGATTGAAGAAGACAGATTTTTTAAATATTTTCCTAGGGTATTTTTTTTATTTCTATGACAAAAAAATAAAAAATATTTGCTGACATCAACGAGGGATTTAAGAGTATAATAAAACTAAACTATGGAAAATTTTTAATCGATTATCGAAAGACAATGGTGAGAGTCGAATATGCCAAACTCCAGGACCTCACAATAATTATCCCAAATTAATATCAGCGTTGGACTTCGGTCATGTAGTCTTCGGTCTTCAATGGTGTCAGTTTATTTTGATTTTTGCTCAATATGGTGTTACACTACAATTTTATTACCAATATGGTGTTACTCTTGAAAAAATTCTGAGAATAGTATCCATTTCCCAAAGCGAAAAAAATTTCGATCTGAGGTGTTCAGATCGAAAAAACTTTTTGACCTGGGTCTAATATCAAAAAAATAATTCGACTTTAATGGTAAGTTAATTGCACTACGTTTAATTTTTAATCATGTTTGATTTGTTGGACTATTGATTTAAGTCCGATTTGATAGTTAGTTAATTTTTTGACTTAATTGTTAATTTTTTGATTTAATGGTGTTAATTAATTTAAAAGCGGTTAATTGTCTAACGCAAGTCGAAAAAAGTGTTTATGGAGATCGAATTTTTTTTCAGAAAATGTCTTTATGGAAAATTATTTTAGTATGTTAATTAATATAGCTTAAAGTTATGCGTTAATTTATTAATACCTTAATACTTTTTTAAATTTTAATTAATTTATTAATTACGAATTGTTAAATAAATTGTTCAATTGGTGATATTTTATTACGAATTTAGATATGGCTTCACAATTAGACGTATCCCGTTATTTGGGGAATGGATGACCAGTAGGTGACACTTTGTTATGAGGTATGTAATTAAAAGTTACGAGTATTATATTTAATAAAATATTTTTATTTTTGCTATTGGTTATTTTGTGTAGGTTGAGAACCGAAGTCCAAATAACAAGCTGTTGAGCTTCCATCGTCGCAAGTTGCTCACAGCAAGTGTGAGTAACCAGAAAATCATAGAGTATATGAAGGCCGCCGGTTTTTGGGACTTGTGTCGCAAGTTGTCTCGGTTACCGATGGGACTTATCTCGAGAATCGCTCCTCATTTCCATTGAATGCAGGCTTTGCAAGCTGGATGGCTGTGGTGTTGGGCAACAGTTGACTCATCGCTTGTACGACGTCTTGGCTAGCCGGGAAAGAATATTGTGTAGGTTCGATCGATTCTTGTACTCCTGCCTTGGTACCCGTCTCAAAATCATAGAGTTTGGAAACTATTCGTTCTCCAACTTCACATACGACACCCGATGTTACTTCAATTTGGTGATTTGATGCATAATATACCATAGGGGTTGCCACATATCTAGTATTCCGAAGATCTCTTTCACAATCTTGTACAGTTTCTTGACTAAGAGGGAACGAACCTAATGTATCCAATTAAATCTCGTCCCGCACTCATGCTAGAGGCAGCTTTATAATTAGCCCATTGTGCTCGAAGTCCTCTCTCCCTCCTACGATAAACTTTCATAACACGAGATTCAAGATCCTTATCAAGGGATACATAATCAACATAGCCATAGTAATAACAAAACCATCTTGAGGTAGATCCACCAAAGGTTTTTCCAACAGCAGCTTCCTCGTCTAAGATTGTAACAACCATTCTCGAGCAGACGCCATACTTAATACAGAAATTCACAATCAATTTTCATTATGACCAACCTTCAGTATTTTGATTATAACTTTCTCGTCCGGACTCGGATCTAAGTGATCTTGGTATTCACAGAAAGCTGAGAGATAAATTGTAATTTAGTCTGAAATACTTTCTCATAATTGGACAAAAAAAGACCAAAATGCCCTTCAAAACTGACTGAATTTGTAATCAACTTATAGATCGATCAGTCTATAGTATTTCGGTCGTAACTTCCTGGAACGAACTCCGGTTGCGGCGTTCTTGATGTCCAAAGAAAGACCATTTTTCAGCTTTCATGACATAAATTTCTTCAGATTTTGGCTAAAAAGGGACCGAAACACCATCCAAAGATGCCTGACCTTGTTGGACGTCCTCTTTCAGCACAATTTTTGACCGGTTTTGTCCCTTTCGAGGAATGACTCGAAACTGTATGTAGAAGCTCGTGTATTTGGACACAACATTCACTATTCTCATATGCCCTTCTTAGTCTCACTGAGCATGGCAAAAATATGTTTTGGGTAAAAAATATGAGAACGTTGAAACGAACCTAGGAATAGGTCTGGAGTGGTCGTCCCAAGAGCAATCGAACTATTAGGGAGAAAAAATGAATATGGGGAGAAAGAAGAGACGATATAGATTGGAATTGGTAGGAGAGAAAATAATTGGCGGAGGAGCAAGAATTTTACTGAGAAATTAAGGGCGAAGGGGAAAGAAAAAATATAAAAGATAAAAGCTATGAAGCTAATGTGCATCCGGTGGAAATTGATGTAGAGTCTCTTTTGAATTTAGTGAAAATTTTAAAAGTGAGACAGAGGGATTGATCTGTAGTTTCATAAGAAGGGCCGGGGCAATCTGGTAATTTTGCCAAAATTTGGGGAAAATTAGAATTAGTATTTCCACCCCTTTGGAGAATGGCCACCGTGTATAAAGGGAGCCGCCATCGCCGTAGGATGCCGTGTGATGCCCACATCGTTAAGAGCACCGTCCGACCGAGTCTCAAGGAGAGTGCTTGCTTGGTCTATCAAAGAGAGAGAGAGTTGAGGGAGAGAACCCTCATCGTCTGTCCGCCATTGAGGATGTAATACCCAGTTAAATAATTAGAAATTAATTAGAGTATGCAAAGTGATTCGGTAAGATGATGATATACATTGTTTGAAAATAGCAATGAAAATTAGTCATCGAGACACTCAAAAAATACGGTTCGATATAATTTGAACTGATTAATTATTTAAGTTTAACCTCTAATAATATGATAGTTTGTCATGTATAAAAAATTAAAACTCATATGAATTCAGTAAGTTCAACGTTTCTAATATAGATAAGAATAATCCAATAAAACAAGATAAGTTAGAAGTTAAAAAAAGGTAAAGAAATGTGGTTCATTTAAAAGTGATAAGATGAAAAAAAAGTTAAAAAGATGGCAAAATATTTCGCAAGCCACGAAACTGAGAAATCTAATATAAATGAATGAGAAATATATTAAGTTGTGTCTTGCTTATCAGATAAAGGCAACAAAAATTAAGAAGGTGAGTCAAAATAATGACAGAAACGTGGATGTCCCAAAAGGTTGACACCGATGCAAATTTAAATAAAATAAAATAAAACATTGATAAGTTAAAAGACTAAGTTGAGTGAAAGGAATTTTCATTGTTAAAATTTCCACCGAAACCATCAAAAGAGTAAAAGCAAGAATAGAAAAGAAACAAAGAAAAGAAGAACTACGAAATTAAAGAAGAAGAAGAAGAAGGGGCCAACAATGAGACAGGATAAAAGTTGACCGAGGTAAACTTTCATGTGGAGATTATTTATTTTTGAGCAAGAACATTAAGAGGCAAAGTAGAAACAAATTAATAGAAGAGAGCACATTAATTGAAGAGATGATGCGGAGATTGGAAAAAAATGGTGAATATGTATGTATATATGTACGTAGCTATGGGTTTGGATTGACTGAAAGAAAAATAAGATTATGAACAAATTGAAAAGAGAGGGTGAACCGAGCTACAAGTGAGTATAAATAAAATATACTATGGCTATAATTAGTATACGGATTATTTGGATGAGGGATTAAAGGATATGTATAAAATGGAAGCTGTAATAGTGAAAAAGAAAATGGAGTTGCTAGTAGGTATGGAAAGATTTGTGAAGATAGTTAAATCATTTAGCCTAAAATAAAGTTTGCGTCAAATTAGTTAAAGTGTCTTGATTTAACAGGTTTTGGGATATACTTTGGAGACGGAGAACTTGAAGAAAAATTAATTCAATTTGAGATTCGATTTCAAATTTGTGAATCCGAAGGTGTACGGTCGATTTGGATATTCGTCCAGTAAAATTCGGTAAATAAATAATATGTGACTCGTGCTTTCTTTGGCACAATCTATTTATTTGTTATGATTTGAATATGGTATTGTTAGTGCATATTGTGCATTTTTCATATGAGCATTATGATGTGACATTATGATTTGTATGTGTTTGCTTAATTTGGCCTTGAGTGGTCACTGGAGATGTTGGTTTGTTCATTGGACCTATTTGATTTATTTAGAGTCTATGAATTTGTGTGATACGAATAACTATATAATATAGATAGCTTCGCTATATGATATGGTTGCCTACGGCAGGCATAACTATTTGGCCGATGAGGTTGATCTGATATAATATGGTTGCCTACGGCGGGCAGAACTATTTGGCCGATGAGGTTGGTCTGATATGATATGGTTGCCTACGGCGGGCAGAACTATTTGGCCGATGAGATTGGTCTGATATGATATGGTTGCCTACGGCGGGCAGAACTATTTGGCCGAGGAGATTGGTCTGATATGATATGGTTGCCTACGGCGGGCAGAACTATTTGGCTGACGAAGTTGGTCTGATATGATATGGTTGCCTTCCGGCGGGCAGAACTATTTGGCCGAGGAGGTTGGTTGATGATGGTGCCTTTGAGATATGGTATCCTCGTGTCGGGGTTGAAATTATGTGTCATGTGTCAAATTGCGTAGTTTGCTCATATTTCTGCGACTTTGTGATTATATGCTATATTTGGTCATCTGGTAAGTATGACTTTTGAACAATGTACATTTCCGCATAATTTATTTGCCATGTTAGTTATGTGCATGTTTTAGGTATGTTTGTGCATAAGTAGCTAAATAAATTGTAATGCATATCTTATTTGTTTACTGAGTGTTCCAAAACACTCATTCCCCCCCTCTCACCAGTTTTGCAGGAACTCGAATACGAGTTGTATTGGTTCGGAGATCTACTCTGATCGTATAAGTCTGCTTTATTCTCTGGGACTGGTCTGGAGGTCTCCAGTTTGTATTTTTCTTATTGATCTAGAAGCTCCGTAGTCATAGGATTTGTTTTGATCTTGGGAGTATGTATTAAAAAAGAAAAAGCTTGGCTTATATTTTGTAAACTTGGAATATGAAACTAAAGATCATTAGGTTTTAATTTTATGTTTAAATACTTATGATTATAAATTTGAATACGTTAGAGGCTGGCTAGATTTATTTTGTGAATAACATGAGTTGAAGTCTAGCGTCGATCACCGACCTAAGTTCGGGTCGTGACAGACTTGGTATCAGAGCTCTATGATAAAGCCTTGTTTGAAACATCATGTCGAGTATCTTAAGTTTTTCTACGGAGCATAGGATTTCTCATATCTTTGTGCCCCTTCCATCTGTGTCATTTGCTCATGCCTTAATATTTTTCATGTCAACGAAGATTTGTTTTTGTTTGAACATCATGTTGTGATGAATTGAAAAGTTGTTTGAGATGTTTATGTTTGAGATTCTTATGTGAGGAACTTATGTGATACATTGTTGATATGACGAGGTATTTACTCTATATTTTGGTGAGAACTCAGGTTCTGTTTGTATATTTATTCCTTTGAAGAGCCCATTTGAGTATGTATATATATATATATATATATATATATATATATATATATATATATATATATATATATATATATATATGAAAATCATTCCTTGGGTGAGATTTTGATGAAGTGACTGATCACCACTTTGTCCAAATCATCTAAACTCTCTTATATATTTGATTTCTTCCTATGTATGTTGGGCCATTGGTTTGAGTCTCACCAAATATTTAAGTTATATCCTTTTGAGTTCTTCGAGTTTATTTATCTATATTTTATGAATTTATTTTTGAGTTAAATATGTTTAACAAGAGAAAGTTATGAACAATGTCATGTGGAAGCATAATATAGGAGAAAATAAGTCATAAGTATGCTTTGGAATAAAATAATATATACTGGGAAAGGAATATAAGATGAATTATGGATAAAATTATGAAATTAAAGATATATATAATTAAATTATAATAAAAATAAATTTCTATGACAACTTTGAGTACTTTGAGGAAGCTAAGATTTAATATGAATTTTGGCTGGATTATGGTATGAATTTGGAAAGAGAACTTTTGATAAAATAATTTGTTCAATGGTTATGGACAAGGTAGTCCAACAACATAAAGCATAAATGGTCAATAGTGTTGACCAAACTACAAAGTTTACCTATTAGTTCAGTAAATAATTTAGGAAGCTTAAAGAAATCCATATAGAATTGAGTAAAGTTTTTCTTTGTAATTAGATAATGATCTGATACATATAATTTAAGTCTTGAAGAATGTGAGGTACAATACTCACATAAAACTTTGTTAATCTATAAATCATGTAGCTTATAACTATAATAAGCACACTAATATTGAGATGGTGTTGTGGAAGCTCTATAAGAGAGCTGGAAGCAAATATCATTTGTATAAGAAAATTTGAGATAAATCATCAACTATACAATGACTCAGAGTTAGAAATGAACACAAAGATTTGACTAATAAAAATTTGATTTAAGTTAGCTCGAAGGAGGAAAAGTAAGTATGGCAAAGTAAATTTGGGGTAAAAATATTAATTTCGTAATGAATTTGTGTAAAGTTTAATGAGATTATTTGGTTAGTGAAATATGAAATGAGGAAAGCCCAGAGCCTAAAAGAAAGTATGTTAAAGTAATTTATTTGAGAAGTGCAGAATAAAGAAATATGAGAATATGAGTACGTATGGTATGTAGATTTCGGAACCTGTGTTAGATTGTGTAAAATTTTAAGATGTGAAGTGACAAGATATGAGTTGACTTAGTAGTCACAAAAGTTGTATTAGTATGAAAACAAGTTATAATAAAATTTGGGTTCAAGCTTCAAAAATACGAGGGAGATAAAAAAAATTGGTATGTGCTTTAATGAAAGTATTTGTAGATAGTACTCCATCAAGTAAATCCTTAAGTATTTATATGGTTTAAAAAAAAGTTGAACATCTATGAAACAATAATATGAATATGTTAAGAACTAAAAAATCAACATGACATTTCCAACCCAAGCAATGATAAAATCTTCAAAGTATGCCAATGGCTTTTTGAGATAAAAGTTTAGGAAGGTGGTATTTGATGATAAAATAGATGATTGCTCAGATATGTGAGCTTTGTATGAAGTTTGTACAATAATGTAATGTAAACTGAATAAGTGAAAATGATAGATTATGGAAAACTAAAATGACAATAAGATTTAACTTGGTGAAGAAAATGCTTGAGAAGTTTTGGTGGATGATAAACTAGTTTGTTTTGGAAGCAAGATTGAGTAATATGTTAACTCTGTAAAGGGAAAAGTGTTAGCATTTATACCACTATGAAGTATGACATTATTCAAGGAAAAGAGCTAAGCAAACTTAATGAAGAAAGTTTGAGGTTAATAAAATTTTTGTGGTACTTTGTCAAATTGTAAGATGATTGATATAAGGTCATATTGCTAATGGAAAAGGACATAGTCCACACAACCTTTGGAACTTAGTATATGCGTTATGGGGTAGCGATATGTTATCTGGTTCACCAATATGTTGGAAGTTGTTATAAGGATATTATCTGAATGCTAAAGTCTATCAAAAATATATTTAAAATATTAATAAAATATATGGTGTATATGTATAGTGAAAAGAGTTTAAAAATATATTATAACTAATGTAGTGAACTTCATGAAATTAAAATTATATATAAGATTTATACTAATGAGAGTGTTGGTAATAGAAAAAG